>QAOC01051400.1:0-84063 GCA_003255005.1 Begonia fuchsioides | reverse complement strand
AAACAACCATTTCATATTATGTTTCATACGAAATCTCATGCATGTAAATAGTTCGTAACTTTGTAGAAAACATGATGCATGAGATGTTCGTGGTATGAACGTGTCAAGCAATTAAGTAATATTCATAACATTAAACACAACAATCCATCATATCATAAACCAAATTATGCTTTTGTACATCATTTTATACGTGCATCTCATCTCAACATGTAAAGCATAAAACAATAGCAAAGTCCTATTATTCTATGATGTAGACCCAATTAAGGGCAAAACGCACACAATACTACTTACCTTGTCTATCCTTAGCTAGTCTTTCTAGTAGTAGGTACTCTTGTGAATCACTTTCATCTCAATAACCTAATATCATTCACAATTTTCGGAATCAATGTCTTGTTTTGTGATAACTTCAAAATATCATAACTTTTTATATACACCATGAAATGCTATGATTCCAAAGCCTATACGTTACTCAAAGTGTCTACTTTAACGTGCTAAAATATCTAGGGCATGGGATTAGTCCATCATTGGTTTCAGATACGAAATCTAATTTGTTCAAAATTGACACTTTTGTGGTAACTTTGATAAAATATGCACAACTTCTACCAATTCCAAATTTCCATCATTCATAAAAATATATATGATATTTCAACATGATTGGTTAACCAGTAAATAGAACCATAGATCAAAACTTTTAGTTTTTGTGTATCACTCATAACCAACTTACAAAGTCATTGATAATCTTATAATTCTCACTTATCCTTAGTGTAATCATGTGAATAATCATAATAACTCTAAACCACGTAACATATGGTCATACCTCTTGACTTTTAGCCCAATAGATTCCTCTTGATGAGAGGAACACTTCTGCTCAATGGATTGGAGGCCAATTTCAGCTTCTTCCCTTTCAACTTTCACTTTCTCTCTTTAAACTCTTTTTTGTCAAATCCTCCATCTCTTTCACCCCTTCTCTCTCTTCATCACGAAAATGGCTGATCATCAGCCATCCTCCAATATTTCTAGATTCATGGGGTGAAATTACTATTTTGCCAAATTTAACTATTTACTTTTACCATTTACCATAAGCTGCTCTATTAATTGCTAAAATACCTTCATTATCATTATTTAAATCATGCTTAGCTTAACTAATTAATTCACATTAGTTCTAAGCTAATCCTCAGGGTTAACTTAATTAATCATGATTAGTAAACCTTAATGATCCCATAATTTTCACTAATTATGTCTTAATCATGATTTGGTATTAATCTTATAGTGACATGTATCATACTCCAATTCGTCTTCTTTTCTTACTCACAATTCAGTATGTATCACTTCAAACAAATTTCTAGTTGAACTATTAGATAGCGTAAAAACACTTAGTTTGTACAATGGTATTACACATACCCCTAAGCTCAAAGCACAATGACCTAAACCTTGAGACTTGCGCTCTAAGACCTAAGCCTAAGCCTTGAACCTATGCCTTGAGTCATAAGCCATATGGCCTTAGCTCTAAGCCATAATGTCTAAGCCCTAAGCCATATGCCCTAACCCTAAGCCGTAAGCCCTAACCTAAGCGCCAAGCTCTAAACCCTCGATCTCAAGCGCTAGCCTCTAATCCAAAAGCCCTAGTCAATAAGCCTTAATCCGAAAGCCCAAAGACCTAAGCCTCAGGCGTGAGCCCTAAGCCATATGTTCCCTAACACTAATTCATAAGACTTAACATTTAAGCACTACACGCTAAGCCCTAAGAATTAAGTGCTAGGCCATAAGTCCAATTGTCAAAGCCTATAGACCTAAGCCCTTTTCCTTAAGCGCTAATCCAAAAGGCCAAAGCCCTAACCTCTAAGCCTTAAGCTGTTAGCCCTAAGTCCTAAGCCCTAAGAACTAAGCCCAAAGCCCAAATCCATAAGCCTTAAGTTCTGAGCCCTAAGCTAAGCCTTAAGCCCTAAGACTTATTACATAGACCCTTTGCACTCACACAATATGTCGTACGCCCTACACCGTAAGCAATAATCCCAAAGTACTAAGCCATGATCCTTAAGCCCTTAACACTAAGCCCAACCTCTTTGCCCTAAGTCCTACTTTCTAAGCCTAAACCCCTTAGCCCTAAGCCCCAAGCCCTAAGTCATAAGCCCTAAGTCCTCAGCCCTAAGTCCTCAGCCCTAAGACATATACCCTTGTCCCTAAGCCCTATGCCCTACGCCCGAAGGTGTAGTCATAATCCCAAAGTCCTAAGTCCTAATCCTTTACCCATGTCTAAGTCCAAAGCCCTAACACCTAACCCCTAAAACCCTAAACACTAAATTATAAGCCCTAAGTCTCTAGCCCTAAACCATAAGCCCTAAGCCGAAACTTCAAATGGAAAAGACAAAAGCCCTAAAACCTTAGCCCTAGGCCCTAAGCCTTAATCACTAATCCTTTGGTCCTAAGTCTTAAGCCCTAAGACTAAAGCCCTCATTCCTTAGCCTAAGCCATATGCCATAAGCCCAAATCCCAAATCTTGAGCCTTAAGCCACAAGCCCAAATCCCAACGCCTAAGCCTTAAGCCATAGCTCTTAACCCTAAGCTCCAAAATCTAAGCACTAAGAGCTAATTCAAAAGCCCTAAGCCTTATGCCCTAGCCTGTAAGCCTTATGCCCTATGCCCTATGACATAAACACTAATCTCTAAGACGTAAGTCCTACGTCTTAAGACCTAAGCCCTTAGCCTTAAGCGTTAACACTTAAGTCCATAGCCCACAGCTTGAAGCCCTAATCCATAAGACCTAAGCATGAGTCCTAAACCTAAGCCTAAAACCCTAAGGTTTATTTACTAAGCCCAAAGGCCTTGGTTCATCCTTGGTTCCAATCTCAAAATTTCTCGAGCTAACGTCCTAAATGATAAGATGTTTGGGTTGTTTTAGGCTTTTAATACTAGGTTCATCATGTCGATCCCTTGCAAGACATTTCCTACAAATTAACAAACTCGTTAAAAAACTCATTTGCTCAAGCTCAGGTGATTGCTCCCTATGACAAGGCCTTATGTTAGGGCTCCCATGGCATGTTACCTATGCCTTAAGTCTTAAGCTTTAAGACCTAAAACCTAAGCACTAAGCCCTAAGCCTTAAGCTCACAGACCTAAGCCATAATCCCTAAGCACTAAGCACTAAGTCATAAGCCATAACCCCTAAAACCTAAGCCCTAAGCTCTAAATCCTAAGCCATAAGATGCAAGTCCTCATACCTAAGCCCTAACCCTTACATGGTAAGCCTTTAAACCAAAGCCCTAAGGCCTAAGCTTTAAGCTCTAAGCTCAAAGCCCTAAGCACTAAGTTGTAAGCCCTAAGCTCTATCCTCTTATCCTTACGCTATAAGACTAAATCCCTAAGCCCTAAGCCTTAGGGCCAAAGACTCACGCCCTAAGCCAACATTAAGCCATAAGCTCAAAGCCCTAATCCCTAAGTCATAAGCTTTAAGTACTAAGCCCTATGCCATAAACCCTAACATGAAGCCCTAACTTCTAACCCTTCAACTCTAAACCTTAACCCCTAACCTTGCATCCTAAGGAAAAACTCATTAGCATTAAACCCTATGCCCTAGGTCATATGCCTCAATCACTAAGCCTTAAGCCCTAAGACTTATACCCTAAGACTTACGCCCTAAGCACAAACCCTAAGCCTTAAGCCACTAGCCCTAAACCATAAGCAATATGCCAAAAGCCCTAAGCCTTAAGCCATAAGCCATAAACCCTAAGCCCTAAGCCCTAACCACTAAGACCTAAGTCCATAACCCTAAGTTTTCTAACCTGAGGCCTTAACTCAAAGCCTTAAGCTTTAAGCCATAAGCCCTATGCTCTAAGCCCTAAGCCTAAGCCCTAAGCTTAAGCTCTAATGAAAAAGCACTGAGTCCCAAGCCATAAGGCCTAAGACCTAAGTTTACGCCATAAGCCACAAGATTTAAGCTCAAAGCTCTAAGACTTTAGCCCTAAGATTTAAGTTTAAATTTCAAAGTCTTAAGCCCTAAGCATAAATGCCTAACATAAACCCTGAGCCATAGGTCTTAAGTAATAAGCCTCAAGCCATAAGGATTGAGATTAAGACCTAAGCCATAAGTCATAAGCCCTAAGCCATAAGCACTAAGCCTTAAAACCTATGCTCAAAGTCATATGTGTTGGCTTTAAAGGATTTTAAAGTAACAAAGTATTTTTGATGATAATCATTTATGAAAATGTATGAAAGCTAAATTAAATTATGTTGTTAATGAATCTCTTGTGAGATACCTTTGTCAAAGGGTACACTTAATGTCTAACAAGTTAGTCGAGTGTTGCAAAATTGTATAAGTTTTCTCAGGTTATGTCGACTGTTGTTCTCATGTGTCAACCGCAACAATTCCAGAGAAGAGATGTATGTCGACCGCTATATACATATGTCGACCGGAATAACTCCAGAAAAGAGATATATGTCGACCACTATTGATATATGTCGACCGTAATAATTTCAAAGAACAGATGTATGTCGACCGCTACTCATATATGTCGACTGCAATAATTCCAGAGAACAGATGTATGTCGACCGCTACTCATATATGTCGACCGCAATAATTAGAGAACAGATATATGTCGACCACCAAAGATCTATGTCGACCATAGGCAAAGTTCCAGAAATGTAACATATGTCGACCAATACATACTTATGTCGACCACTAATGTCCCAGAGACAAAATTAATGTCGACCGTGCAAGACCTATGTCGACCAATGTGAAGCTCCAAAGAGAACATATGTCAACCGATAAAGACTTATGTCGACCACTATGTCGACCGTTGAAGTTCCAAAGACAAAACTTATGTCGACCTATGCAAAGTTTCAGAGACGGACCTCATGTCGACCGCAGCACCTTCAAAGGCTATTTAACTATACCTATGTCCATCGCTTCACGATTATGTCGACCACTGAACAGATGTATGTCAACCGCTACTGTTTTATTTCACTTGCAACCTTAACCTACACTTAACTAACTTCCAAAAATCAACATATTCATAATTTGAAACATCATTATTAACCAACTTTAAACAATCCAACATCAACTTCAACAAACTTTAATAACAAAACGTTTGGTACTCAAAATCACATGAGTAATGTACATTGATAATGCGGGTGCTACATCCCACGTCTCTCTCCTGGAGCTATTAGTTATCAAAAAAAGAGAGAGAGATCGACAACACAAAAACTAAAACAATAAAACCCACAAACCAACAAAGCCCATGAAACCCATGGCTTACCCCTGAAACCCATGGGAAACCCATTTTGCGAACCCTAACCCTAAAAGTAAGTTGCTAAAGATGAAACAAAAAAATAAACACATTCAAAATACTGAGAGTAAGGTATCCTTGTCCCTTGGAATTGGGCTTGGACCAATGTCTTGACGCTTGTGGACTTCAAAAAGGAGAAAGTATTATGTCCGGGTAAGGTTTTTGATATGGACTCACTGTGATCACATCATTTGACAGAGCAAACTGTGTTGAATTTCAATGTTCTACCATTCTCTTGAAACATCGTAAGATTGGCTACATTTCTTACGAAGACTATGTCTTCATTAGAGGACTACCTATTGTGAAATTGGAAAAGCAAGCTTTGGAGGTTCAGTCCTACAGAATCAAATTGTGGTCTTCTTGCTTTGTTGCTTGGACCACTAGCATGGGAGCTTCGACTCCTTCTTCCATCAAACCTCCATGGCCTCCCTTGCTAGCTCTCCAAATGAGGATTTTCTCGGGCTTCTCCTTATCTTTTAATGTTGGGTCCATTATGCTGAATCCTTGGATGACATCCACTACAAAAAGAGCACACTTGTTAGAAAACTCCTTGGCGCGGGCTCGGGTCATGACTCCTTGATGCTCGGCTCCCATTAGTGGTTGTCGTGGCATGTCATCCTCCCCAGGTACTTGAGGATTTGTTCTCAAATCTAAGGGTGGATCTTCTCCTTCTTTTTCTTCACTTTGATCTGCCACGTAAGGAGAGAGGTCTTGCACATTAAAGGGGGCTGAAACTCCATATTCCCGTGGTAGCTCAAATTTTAATGCATTTGGATTAACTTTCTCCAATATCTTGAAGGGACCATCAGACCTAGGTCCAAAACCCAAAGCATCACATTCCACTACAAAAACCTTATTGCAATCGGGAAGTATAAGTATGGGTGCCTCACATAGTTTTCGCTTGATCACTTCAAAACTTTCTTGACAACTAGACGACCATTCAAATTATCTTCCCTTGTTAGTGCAATCGGTCAAGGGAGCAACAATGGTACTAAACTCTTTGATGAACCGCCTATAAAAGAAGGCAAGTCCATGGAAGCTCCTAACATCTAAAACACTCTCGAAAGTTCACCAATCTTGGATAGATTTGACTTTGGCATCATCCACTTCCATGCCATTCTTAGAAATAATGAATCCAAGAAAATGTACCCTTTCTTGCACAAAAGAACATTTCTTCAAGTTGCCAAAAACCTTAGTTGTTCGGAGTGTATCAAATAACTTCCAAAGATGTCCAAGGCGACTAGACAAATCTGGGTTGTATACCAATATGACATCGAAATAAACAACAATAAACTTACCCAAAAATTCCTTAATAACAAAATGCATGAGCCTCATAAAAGTGCTAGGGGCATTATATAGCCCGAAAGGCATTACTAACCATTCAAATAGGCCATACTTGGTTTTTAAAGCCATCTTCCATTCAAGTCCAACTACCAACAAGACGAAGTCATTCAAAATACACAAAGCATGCCATGGGTTATCAATAAAAAATCCATCATCATACCCACTTTGCTTTTCATAGACACAATACCTTTAAAAATATGATTAGCAAGGAACCATGGATACCAAACAATTAAAGTGTTTCTACCATTCAATTTGATAACGGGTAAGACTTTCTCGGACCATGGTCTAATAACCATGATGCACTTACCATTAATGAATTTCAATTTTAAGAATAACCTTTGTTAATCTTCCAAAACTAAATGTTCATTCTAAGATAAAAATAGCATCCAAAATGTAAGGTTGATCGAAATCTTGTCTAACTTAAAATAGAAAAAGAACAACACGCTTGTATACTTTGCCCTTTTCTCAAGCATATGATCAATCATAATTTTGTTCCAAGGAAGCATAGCACGGTTAAAGGCCGATGTACAAACTTCAAAATCACAAGTATTTAGTATCTCATCGAACAAAGCTTTTATATCTAATGACCACAATTCATGTAGGTAAAATGTATCTAAATTTAACAAGCTTCGAAGCCATTGTGGATTATTTAAAATGATTCGCCACTCATTAATTTTTCAATTTCAGAACTAGGCAAAAATAGCTCATAATTTCCTAACAAAAGTTCTTTAGTTCAAAATTTTGCATGCCCAATAACAACCACGAAATTCTTCTTCAAAAACTTAACATCAACATGTAATACAAGTGTACAAGTTAAGTGTTTTTACGCTATCAAATGGTGAGAAATTTATTTGAAGTGATACATACTTAATTAGAAGTAGGAAAGGAAGGCGAATCAGAGTATGACACATATCACTATAGGATTAGTACCAAATTATGATTAACACATAATCAGTGAAAATTATGGGGTCATTAAGGTTCACTAATCATTATTAATTAAGTTAACCTTGAGGATTAGCTTAGAACTAATATGAATTAATTAGTTAAACTAAGTATGATTTAAATGATGATAATGGAGGTATTTTAGCAATTAATAGAACAAGTAATGGTAAAATGGTAAAAGTAAAGGGATAAATTTGGAAAAATAGTAATTTCACCCCATGAAAAATCTACAAATATTGGAGGATGGCTGATGATTAGCCATTGTCGTGCTGAAGAGAGAGAAAGGGTGAAAGAGAGGTAGAACATGACAGAAAAGAGTTTACAGAGAGAAAGTGAAAGTTGAAGGGAAAGAAGATGAAATTGGCCTCCAATCCTTTGAGGAAAAGCGTTCATCTCATCAAGAGGAATCTATTGAGCTAAAAATAAAGAGGTATGACCTTGTGTTAAGTGGTTTAGATTGATTATGGTTATTCACATGATTACATTAAGGATAAGTGATAATTATTGAACTATCAATGACTTTGTAAGTTGGTTATGAGTCATACACGAAAATTAAAAGTTTTGCTCCATGGTTTTGTTTATTGGTGAACCAATCATGTTGGAATATCATATATGGAATTGGTGAGATTGTACATATTTTATTAAAGTTACTACAAAATTATCAATTCTGTGCAAATTAAGATTTTGTATTTGAAACCAATGATAGACTAATCTCATGACGTAGATGTTTTAGAACGTTGAATTAGACACCCTGAGTGAACTATGGGCTTTGGAATCATAGCATTTCATGGTGTATAGATTAAGTTATGATATTTGAAAGTTACAATAAAACAAGGCATTGATTCCGAGAATTGTGATTGATGATAGGTTATTGAGGTAAAGGTGATTCACGAAAGTATCTACTACTAGAAAGACTTCCTAAGGATGGATAAGGTAAGTAGTATTGTGTATGTTTTGGCCTTAATTGGGTCTATATCATAGAACAATAGGACTTTGTTGTTGTTTTATGCTTTAGATGTTAAGATGAGATGCACTTATAAAATAATGTGGAAAAGCATGATTTGGTTATGATATGATGGATGGTTGTTTTAATGTTAAGAATATTACTTAATTGCTAGAAGCATGATTTCTAGAAAGTTACAAACTATTTACATGCATGAGATTTCATATGAAACATAATATGACAATAGTTTTTTTGGGTTGAGCTCGAAATACAATGAAAGAAAAAGATAAAAGAAAGAAAGAGAAAATTACTTAAATTTCATTGTGAAGGGGTTTAAGTTGGCTGTCCCCTTAGGTGGACTCACAACTTTGTGGTCTCTCTTTCCTTGCCAGGAAGCCCCAATGATGAGGAAGGATCGAAATTAAAGGAATCAAAGACCTAGGGACATGCCACAGAATACGTTGCCTCAAGGAACCATCACCCGAAGTCGAGCCAAAAGATTTCCTAATTTGTTTTTTCATTTTGCAGGTATCCTATCTAATGGAATATCATTCATGGAGCCTTCTTCTAATTATCAAGAGTAGCCCAAACATCTTATTTCATGGATGGATCAAGGAGAAGAAGTGAAATGGACCCGAGAAGATAGTGCACCCAGTTTTCTTGCCCGAGGAGATATTGCACTCGGTTTCTAGCATTGCATGGCCCATGCAATATTATTTCATTTACAAACTTCATCTTTAGTGTTAGCGCATTTCCTGTCTAATTTCGTGCACATGGAATGATATGGGTATGACATGGGTTTTATGGGTTTCTAATGGGTTTTGTAGGTTTCTTATGGGTTTCTTATGGGTTTTTACTTTTTTATTAGCAGCCAACTCTCTCCCTTCACGTTGAGAGAGTTTATTCTCCTTCACCAAAACTATCCCTCCATTTTCAATTTCGTGTCATTTGGTATCAGAGCCTAAAATCCCTTCCCACACTGCCATTTCTACTTTGATTACCTAATTTTCGTGCAATTAAGTGATGAATACTAGAAGTGGAGCTTCACACCACAACAACCGGGAATCGATGCTCCATAATGCACCCCCGGCCACCTCATATCGTGATCAAGCTGAGTCTTGTGTTCAAGGCCACCCCATACTATGATGTGCATGAGCATTTCAACCATGATGATGACATGAGAATCATTAAGGTATTAATCCCTTCCTTTAATGGTTCTTGCAACGAAGATTCATTTTTGGATTATGTTGAAAAAGTATACAAGATTTTTGATTGCTATAATTATTCAGAGAAGATGAAATTAAGTTTAATTTCTCTACAATTAACCGGGTATGCAAGTTTATGGTGGAATAGTATAAAGGCTCAAAGAAGACATTATGTTGATGATGAAATTCTCTCCTGGAGAGCTATGAAGTTATTGATGAGAAAACGGTTTGTTCCAATTCATTACAAACAAGAATTATTTCTTCAACTCCAATCCTTGAAACAAGGCAATCTCTTGGTAGAAGACTATCTAACCAAGTTTGAGACTTATCGGATTTGTTGTCATCTTGAAGAACCAGAGGAACAGATTATTGAAAGATTTATACCGGGTTTAAACAAGGAAATTGATGATATAGTAGAGTTACAACCCGTGGATACTATGGATATGGTTATTCAACTTGCCATGAAGGTGGAGAGGGAAGTAAAAAGAAAGGGGAAAGGAGTATTCAACCGATATCCGACTAAGACCACCACTCCTTACATGCCCATTCCAAAAGAGGAAGACAAGCTTCAATTTACAAAACTGTGGCTACAAAAGAAAGAAAGTGCCATCAAACCAATTGTTGAAGTAAGCCAACCCCGATCAAGAGATATCAAATGCTTCAAGTGTCTCGGTTTAGGACACAATGCTTCCTAATGTCCTAATCATGGAGTGTTGGTTTTTAGAGAGGACAATAATAAAGTTGTGATTGAGGATGAAAGGTTGGAAGAAACTGAAGAAGAACATGAAGTTGAAGAAGAGACTTGTTATGCACAAGAAGGGTCATTATTGATGGTGATTCGTCGGATGTTGACTACTAGAACCCGAAATGAAGATGTTCAAAGGGAAAATATCTTCCATAGTCGTTGCCTTATCCAATGGAAGGTATGTTCTCTAATTATTGATGGGGGTAATTGTACTGACGTTGCTTCTTGTGAACTTGTTGATAAATTGAAACTAGAAACTACCTTGCATCTGAATCCTTATAAACTGAAGTGCCTGAATGACAAAGAAGATATAAAGGTGACAAAGCAAGTAAACTTGGAATTTTCCATTGGCGGATATAAAGATAGGGTGTTATGCCTGAATGACAAGCATAACACCTTGTCTTTCCATAATAAGCATTTTATTCTGATGTTGAATAGATTCTTTCCTTTCAATTTCTTCCACTAAACAACATAGCGCTTCATGCATTTTCTTGGTTCTTGACCTTGTCATTGGGCCTCCAATTCCTTGCAATTGGTCTTTCTTCTTAGGACTGATTTGTGTCATCACTTGATCCGCATTATTCCCTCCTTCCTCGAATCTCTTGCATCATAAAAAGATAAGTCACTAACATTGAAAGTGGCACTTACATTACCATATTCACTTGGCAAATCAATTTTGTAGGCATTGTCATTGATTTGCTCCAACACTTGAAAATGACCATCTCCTCGAGGTTGCAACTTATTTTTCCTCCTACTTGCGAATCTTTCTTTCCTTAGGTGAATCCAAACCCCAATCTCCTTGCTCGAATACGATTTTTGTTCGGCTTTTGTTTGCTTGCCGCGCATAATGCTCATTTTTCTTTTCTATATTCTCCCTAACCTTTGTATGCAAATCTCTAACAAATTCTGCCTTTTTCTTTCCATCAAAATTAACAAACTCATTAGTAGGCAATGGTAGCATATCCATAGGAGTTAAAGGATTAAAACCATACACTATTTCAAATGGTGAATAAGATGTAGTTGAATCATTAACTCTATTATATGCAAATTCAACATGTGGTAGACACTTCTCCCATTGTTTTAAATTCTTAGAAATAATTGCTCTTAACAAAGTAGATAGTGTTCTATTAACTACTTCAGTTTGTCCATCCGTTTGTGGGTGCGCTACTGTTGAAAATAAAAGTTTAGTACCTAACTTATTCCACAAAGTTCTCCAAAAGTGACTTAAAAATTTAACATCTCGATCACTAACAATAGTTTTTGGTAAGCCATGCAACCGCACAATCTCTTTAAAGAATAAATCTGCAACATGTGAAGCATCATTAGTTTTTGAGCATGCAATAAAGTGTGCCATCTTACTAAATCTATCAACAACTACGAAAATACTATCTTTTCCACTTTGTGTTTTCGGCAAACCAACAACAAAATCCATTGAAATATCAATCCAAGGTTGACTAGGAACTGGAAGAGGAATATACTTTCCGTGTGGTTTGATTTTTGATTTAGCTTTCCTACACTCGATACATTTATCACAAATAACTTGCACATCATGTCTCATTTTTGGCCAATAAAAGTGCTCACATAAAACAGTTAAAGTTTTGCTTACTCCAAAATGTCCCATTAATCCGCCCGCATGAGTTTCCCTAACAAATAGTTCTCTCAATGAACATTTAGGAACACAAAGTTTATCTTTTTTAAACAAATAACCATCATGTCTATAATAATCTAAATATGCAATCTTTTCGCACAATTTCCAAATTTCACCAAAATCCAAATCAACTTCATATAATTCTTTAACTAATTCAAATCCAAGCAATTTAGATTGTAAGGACGTTAGAAGTACGTACCTTCAAGATAATGCATCAACAACAATATTTTCCTTACCTTTTTTGTACTTTATAACATATGGAAAGGTTTCAATAAACTCCATCCACATGGCGTGTCTCTTGTGTAATTTTCCTTGTGACTTCAAATGCTTCAAACTTTCATGGTCAGAATGAATAATGAATTCCTTTGGCCACAAATAATGTTGCCATGTTTGTAGAGTCCTCACTAAAGCATACAACTCCTTGTCATATGTTGGATAATTTAAAACAGCTCCATTAAGTTTTTTACTGAAGTAAGCAATTGGCTTGGAATCCTGCATTAAAACACCACCAATACCTTTTCCCGACGCATCACATTCAATTCCAAATACTTTATCAAAATTAGGTAACACAAGTAATGGTGCACTAGTAAGTTTATCTTTTAGAAGGTTAAAAGCGTGTTCATGAACTTCGTTCCATTTAAATTCAACATGCTTTTTAACAAGATCATTCAATGGTGTCGCGATAGTACTAAAATCTCGAACAAACCTTCTATAGAAACTTGCCAATCTATGGAAACTCCTAACCTCATTTGCATTCTTTGGTCTCGGTCACTCTTGAATCGCCTTGATCTTCTCTTTATCCATCAAAATCCCTTTTGATCCTACAACAAAACCAAGAAAAACTACTGATTCCATGCAAAAGATGCACTTCTTCAAGTTAGCATAAAGTTGATTTTCTCATAATGCAATTAAAACCAAATTCTAATGTTCAACATGTTCATCTAAGGTTTTGCTATATATTAATATATCATCAAAATATACAACAACAAATTTTCTGATAAAAGCTCTTAGCACATGGTTCATTAATCTCATAAAAGTACTTGGTACATTCGATAATCCAAACGGCATTACTAACCACTCATAAATACCATACTTAGTTTTAAAAGCGCTTTTCCATTCATCCCCTTCTTTCATCCGTATTTGGTAGTATCCACTCTTTAAATCTATTTTTGAAAATAAAAAAGAACCATGCAATTCATCAAGCATGTCATCTAACCTTGGAATATGATGTCGATACTTTATCGTGATCTTGTTGATAGCTCGAAAATCCACACACATTCGCCAATTCCCATCTTTCTTTGGAACTAAAATCACAGGAACCGAGCAAGGACTAAGACTCTCTCTCACGAAACCCTTCTCTACTAGCTCGTTTACTTGTTTTTGGATTTCTTTTGTTTCTTCAGGATTAGCTCGGTAGGCCGGTCTATTGGGTATTGAAATCCCAGGCATAAAATCAATTTGGTGTTCGATTCCTCTTAGAGGAGGTAACTCACTTGGAACTTCTTCGGGAAACACATCTTCTTGTACAAGAGTACAAGTACTTGTTGCCTTGCTAACATCACACTTTTCACCTCACTTTTTCTCGCTATTCCACTCATTTTCTCATTCTCTTGTTTTCTCTCTTTCCCCTTTTTTCACTCTCTTCTTGTTTTCTCTCATGCTCTATTTTTCTCTCATCACACTTTTTTCACTATTTTGCTCACATATTGGCTTTTCTCTCATTTTAAAATCTCTTATAATTTTCTCTTGATCTTTACTAGCTTCACACGGTTTGAGTGGCTTGAGAATGATTGTCTTACCATCTTGAACAAAGTTATACTTGTTATTGAACCCATTATGCTTGACTCTTCGATCAAATTGTCATGGTCTTCCTAATAAAATATGTGTTGCTTGCATAGGAACCAAATCACAAAGAACCACATCATGATATTTCTCAATGGACAGAGCAATTTCAACTAGTTTAGTAACTTTGACTTCACCGCAATCACTCAACCACTGTAGCTTATACGGATTGTGATGCTTTTCTGTTTCCAATCTCAACTTATCTACTAACAAAGTACTAGCAACATTAGTGCAACTCCAACTATCAATTATTAAACTACATACTTGTTATTCACGTGGCATCTAATATGAAATATGTGTTCTCTTTGTACTTCATCTTCATCGTCCTTGGCTTGAACGTTAAGCACGCGTCTAGTGACTAAAAGTTCACCCCTCACGGGTTCCTCTACCTCCACATCGCTACAGTCTTCTAGTGGGGGCATCTCGCAGTCACTTGAGTCCTCACTTTCAACATCTCCATTATCACGTATTACCATTATTCTTTTATTCGGACAATTCGAAGCATAGTGCCCGAATCCTTGACAACGAAAGCATTTAATTTCTCGAGCTCTAGTTGTTGGAGTAGTTTCAACCTTACCTTTTATAGAAGCATTATTTGAGGTAGTTGTTATCTTTCCCTTGAAATCTTCCTTAGGCTTTATAGTTTGTTTCTCGTGCCTCCAAGTTGATTTCCAATTTGAATTTGAAAAAGAACCACCCTTTAAATTTCCCTTTGATTTCAATTGTTGTTCTACCTTGATAGACTTGTGTAATAATTCCTCTATGTCTACATAGTGCTGCATGTCCACTATGTTATAAATTTCCCTATTCAATCCTCCAATAAAACGTGCCATGGTTGCTTCCTCGTCTTCCTCTATATTGGCTTTCATCATGGTTGATTCCATCTCTTTATAATAATCTTCCACACTTTTTTGAACCTTGTTTTAGTTCTTGCAATTTCCTACAAAGATCTCGATGATAATAACTAGGAACAAATCTCTTACGCATAAATATTTTCATTTCTTCCCACGTGGAAATGGGTCTTTGATGTGCCACAGATTAGCACATCTAGAAGCGGAAGCAAACTATTTTCTAATGAGTTTGTTGATTTTGTAGGAAGCTTGTTTTATAAAGGTTTAATCAAGAAGCCAAAGATGAAGGGCATGGTGAGCCCTAGTTGTCAAGTGGGGTTGATGCATTTCATGGGCCAACCACACTTGATGAAGGAAGAGGACTTCAAGGGTGGCACATTAAGGTGGCCCAAATATTCAAAACATGAAGGGGAAAGCATGTTTTCCTTTTGACAACTTTGTGTAATAATTTAGTTAGTTTTATGTAATAATTAGGAGGATAATTAGTAGCTTAAATTTGTGCACATGTAAGGGTACTTAGTGTTCCCGTGGCATGGAAGGGTGATCAAAACATCCATGGTGATGAAAACAACATTTCTGGTTTCGGCCCAAGCTGACCTTCAAAGCTTGTGCAGCCGTTTCGACAACCTTCCGGACCTGCTTTGGACAAATGTGCTTCTACAAAAATGTGGGCCACATCTTAAGGTTTCAAGCATGGGGTAGAGCATAAAATTTGAACAACAACTACCCAGCCAATAATCGCCATTACAGAGGCCTCCAGAAGATGGAGCGGCCCAAGAGCATCCAACCCATGGTGGCTGATCCATGGCCATGTTTGGCCCCAACGGAAAGGAAGGCTGAATTTCATCTTTGTCCTTCATGGGAGCAGCAGCTAGCAGACCATGGAAGTGCCCAACCATTAGCCCAAAAGATACAAGTGTTCAAGTCCATTTGATTATGGACAATCCATCATGGGTTTTCCCCATCTATTAGGTTTTTGAAAACCATGCAAGATCCTCTCTTTTTTTTTCTTTTTTTGTAAGTTAATTACGTGGCTACAAGTGGGAGATCCTTGGGAAGCCTTAGGGGATGGGTTTTACCTTCCCATAGTAACCATCACTCTTGTTAGTGATGAAAGTCAAGGGTGGGCCCCATTTACCATACCTTGATGTTGGTTTAGCACTTAGGACTATAGGTGATAATTATATGCCTTTTGTAGCTCGTGGGAAGGAGGGTTTTTACCCTTCTTTTCTCAGCATTTGCAGATAGAAAAGTATTGGAAAATTTACAGAAGCTTTGAAGCTCTCAAACCCTCTTTTCTCACGGCTTCAAGGGATTTTGGTGAGTAATATCCAATCTTCTTTGTTGTCTTGGTGTTGGTGATTTAGCTAGGATCACTAAGCCTTTGTTCCAACCTTCCTCCTCACTTGATTAGGATTAAGGCAAGCTTGGAAGTCCCATAGCCCTCACTCCATCCCATTTGTTTTCGGATCTTTTGCTGTTTGGTGTTGATTGTTATTTTTGTTTCCTTACCCGAGTGGATTTGTGCATCAAAAGTCCACTCCGTGCAAACTTCTGTTTTCCGTGTGCTAATGTCCTAAAATTTGGGCTGTGAGTTCCTCATTAATATCTAGAAATATTTGTTTTTACATGTCATTCCCAGATGTCTTCAATTCGAAGTTGTGCACGTTCCTTTCTCCACCTTTCTAGTGGATTAATCAATTCTGGCCCATTCTGTCGACCTGATTTCAAATTTTCATAACTTGTAATCCAGTCGTGATTTTGCCTCTGAAAACCCACCATTCTCTTCCCCTTTCATTGAAGTTATTTTCTGTCAATTTTTGGCTTCCCAGATTACCTACATCAAAAGTTGTACAGAGATCTTTCCATACCTTCTGTACTGCCTAAAACAGTTTTGTCTGTTTGTGCACCAGAAATTCACCCCGTGCCATTTTAAGTTCTCCACGTGATCTCACTCTGAAAATTTGGCCAAAGTTAGCCCACTCCTTAAAGTTTAAGTCCTCCAAATCTTAGCCCAAGGGTCTGTATGCATTTGGAGCTCTAGTGTGTTCACTCCCCTGTTTCTACCAGTCCTTCTTGTTCTCTCGGCAGATTGCTTTGTCTTTCCATTTGTTCCATTTTCTCCCGGCACCTCCTAACCCTGAGCGTGTCAGTCTTTCGTCGTGCCTTCTCCGAGTTCTCACTAGTTGATCCCACCATGTACTTGCATAGTCCATGAATTCCATTGAGGCCAACTTGATTTTCTTTTCTTCGGTATAGTTGTGACAATCATAAATATGATCTACCTTTCTTACCCATTCCAAATATGATTCGGGATCACTTTTATCATAAAAAGAAGGAATCGTCAGCTTGATGTTGCTTAGGTTGCCATCTTCTCGGTTTTTTCTTGGATACTGCTCCTTTTTGTAACTGTTGCTCTCATTCTCAGACTCAACTTCTGCTCTATATCTTTAATATTTCCTAGTGCAAGGCTACTAGTTTGAGCCTCTAACATATTCAAGCTCATTTCAATTTTTTTTATCTGTCCTTGTATGGCTTTGGCGTATGCCTCTGGATCGACAATAATTCGGCTTTCATCCATACTCATTTCTCAATATAAGAAGCAAAAGAAAACTGTTAACGAATAAATAAATAAAAAAATGTACCGACCTCACTCCCTCCCTTACGTGTTTACACTCAACCAATGTCACTCACACTCGTATTTCACTAAATTAATGGCTTTTATAAAATAGTCTCACACTCTTGCCTTTTTCCTCTCAATTTTCTCTTTTAGTTCTTTATGTAAGAACCCAATTCAGGAGAAATATTCAGCAAGTAAAAACAATCAAGATCAAACTTTTAAGCCAAAACTTCAAACTTCCAAGATCGTCAAAGTCAAACTATTTTGAAGAAATAATGCGATCCAAGGAAAACATGTGTATAATGATGAATGATGATAATGAAGTATTGCTCTAATGATGTAAGAGCAATAAAGGCAAGAGATAACTTTGAAGTCACCAAAATTAAAAGAAATAACTTTGAAACAAATATTGATGACGGAAGTTAGTACGCACTTTTTGAAGTAATGAGATTTTTTTTTGATAATGGTAGTAACAAAGACAACAAGCAAAAAAAATAGTTCTTTTTTTTCACCTTTTTTTTTGCTGTGCTTTTCCTTTTTTTTTTTTGCACAGTAATTCTTTTTCACGTTTTTTTTTTAGACAATTTTTTTTTTTGCTTTGCTTTTTTTTCTGATAAAAAGACAAGAAATAATGGAATAAGGAAAAATAAGAAAAGATAGAAAGATAGAAAATAGGAATTAAGGTAATAAAGAAGAATAAGATAGCTTAAATAAAGATAGAAACTTGAATAAAGGAGCCAAAGCTCTGATAGCAAATGATGAGTACCACAGGTATATCAAACCCGAGACCCTTAAACAATGTGGAAAAAGACACCTAGATCACCTTTGAATTAAGTACGAGGAACTTGATCCCAATCAAACATTGCCGACGGAACCTAAGTTATCAAACAAGGAGCTTCACCCAGACCAAACTTGTCGATAAGAACCAAAGCTATCAAATTTGATCTATCAAGAATTAACTTGATGAAGATCGAGTTCTTCGAAAAGAACCAAAGAGAAAATCTCTCCAAAACACCCAAGGTGAATTAATCATAAAAGTTGTCCCTATTACAATAGCTAAAATGCCTTTAAATAGGCTACACACTTTCTAAACTAACAACAAGTAAATTAGGAAATAGAAAGTAATTAGGAAACTTAATAAAATAAAAAGAAAGAATTTTTGGAATTGTTCCAAGGCACTTCTGTTTTGGTAAGTTGTGTATTTTGCCAGGAAAACGACATCCGATTTTTATGATTCAGCCCATTCCAAAAAGATCTTGAAAGCAGATACAACTTTGATGGAGAAAACATTTTAAAATAACTTCGGGACGATTTCCGAATCTGCCAATATATTCTTGCTGGTCAAGTAAAAGTTTGATTTAAGGAAAGTTACATGTACTTTCCTATTTCCTTATCCATTTAATATCTTTTATTGGCTTGGGCTTGTGTGCTTGACAACCTTGTATGATGTCAATATCTTCTTCAACACTTAACATAATAAGCATTTTATTCTGATGTTGAATAGATTCTTTCATTTCAATTTCTTCCACTAAACAACATAGCGCTTCATGCATTTTCCTGGTTCTTGACCTTGTCATTGGGCCTACAATTCCTTGCAATTGGTCTTTCTTCTTATGACTTATTTGTGTCATCACTTGATCCGCATCAAAATCTAACTTTTTATTATCTAAGAAAGAATTGATAAGGTCAATCCGAGAGGGTGGACCTATTATTTTGTTGATGTTCCATGAAAAACTTGAAGAAATAGGTGAAATGCCTAAGGAGGTTCTGACCTTGCTTGAATAATATCAAGATGTATTCCCGCAAAAGTTACCTCACCACCCTTCTGAGGCATTGAGCATCTAATTGACCTACAACCTGGTGTAGTATTCCCCAATCGGCCTTCTTATCGACTGAATCCTGAGGACACTAAAGAGCTTCAAAGGCAAGTATAAGAACTTCTTACTAAGGGTTATATTCGAGAATCTTTAAGCCCTTGTGCTGTTCTCGCTCTCTTAGTTCCCAAGAAAGATGGAAGTTTCCGAATGTGTGTTGATAGCTGGGCCATTAATCAAATCACTATCAAGTATAGATATCCTATTCCACGACTTGAAGAATTATTGGATGAACTCAGTGGGGCATCTTGCTTCTCTAAGGTGGACTTGAAAACTGGCTATCATCAAATAAGAATGAAGGAGGGAGATGAATGGAAAACTGCATTCAAGACCAAATACGGCCTCTTTGAATGGATAGTGATGCCTTTCGGTTTATCTAATGCTCCTAGCACATTTATGAGATTAATGCATTTTGTGCTTAAGGATTTCTTGGGAAATTTATTGTGATATACTTTGATGATATTTTGGTGTATAGTGCGGACTCAGATACTCATCTTAAGCATCTTAGAATGTTGTTTGAAACACTCTGGGTCACTAAACTATTTGGTAATTTGGTGAAATGTGCTTTTGTTCAAAAGGGGGTCCATTTTCTAGGTTTCATCATCTCTAAGGATGAAATTGAAGTAGATGATTCCAAGATTGAAGCCATTAAAGCCTTGCCTACCCCCAAGAATGTTTCGGAGGTTAGAAGTTTTCATGGCCTTGCTTCCTTTTATCGAAGATTTATTACAAGTTTTAGCTTGATTGTTGCTCCTTTAGCTGATTGTACCAAGAAGGGAAAGGAATTTGAATGGACTCCCAGTTGTCAAGGAAGCTTTAAGTTAATCAAACTCAAGCTTTTTGAAGCACCTATTCTAATGCGATTTCAAAAAAAATTTTGAAGTAGAATGTGATGCATCCGGGCTTTGGATTGGAGCTATTTTATTGCAAGAGGGGAGATCAATTGCTTTTTTCAGTGAAAAGCTCAAGGGTGCATCCCTCAACTATTCTACGTATGATAAGGAGTTCTATGCAGTTTTTAGATCTTTGGAGGTATTGCAACATTATCTCTTATCTAAGGAGTTTATTATTCACACCGATCATCAAGCTCTTAAGCATACTAAAAGCCAAGGCAAGCTGAATCAAAGGCATGCCAAATGGGTGGAATTTCTTGAATGATACCCTTACATTATCAAGTACAAGAAGGGTGAATGCAACGTGGTGGCCGACGCACTATCAAGAAGGTGTGTTCTTTTAACCAAATTATCTATTAACTTCTTTGGTTTTGATTGGATCAAGGAAGCTTATAAGGATGATCAAGATTTTGTCAAATGGTATGAATTAAGCTTGAAGAAGGAAGATTGTGGTTATCATTTGATGGATGGTTTTTTATTCAAAAGGAGTAAACTTTGCATTCCTAAAGGGGGCATCCGAGAGTCTCTCATTAAAAAAGCACATAGTGGTGGCCTAGCTAGTCATTTTGGTGAGAAAAAGACTTTAGAGGCACTCAAAGAACACTTTTATTGGCCACATTTGTTTCAAGATGTACACAAGGTGGTGGAAAAATGTATTATTTGCAAGAAAGCAAAGAGTAAAGTGCTTCCTCAAGGGCTTTACATGCCACTACCTATTCCTAGGCATCCTTGGGTAGAGGTAAGCATAGATTTTGTTCTAGGTCTTCCAAGGACTTGTAGAGCAAGAAATTCAATTATGGTAGTTGTTGATCATTTTTCTAAAATGGCTCACTTTGTGGCTTGTTCTAAGACCAATGAAGCTAATCATGTGTCTGAATTATTCTTCAAAGAAGTGGTGCGTCTTCATGGCATTCTGAGATCTATTGTATCAGATCAGGATACTAAGTTCTTAAGTGGATTTTGGAAGACCCTATAGAGGAGGGTGGGTACCAAATTGCTTTTTAGAACCTCTTATCATCCACAAACAGATGGGCAAACCGAGGTTGTCAATAGCACCTTGGGAAGCTTATTAAGAAGCATTATAAGTAAGAAGCTCACGAATTGGGATATCCAACTCCCATACATCGAATTTTCTTATAACCGAAGTGTTCACAGTGCTACTCAACGGACTCCATTCGAGGTAGTATATGAATTTAATCCTTTAACTCCTCTTGATTTAACTCTTTTGCTAACTAATGAGGTTATCAATCCTAATGAGGCTAAGAAAGCTGAACTAGTAAAGAATAGGCATGAAAAAATTAGTCGTGCTATTCAAAAGGCAATTAGTTCTTATCCTAAGTATGCAAATCGGGGAAGAAAGGAAGTGATTGGTTGCACCTTCGAAAAGAAAGATTTCCTATGCAAAGGGATTCTAAACTTGCACCTAGAACTGACGCTCCTTTCAAAATTTTGGAGAAAGTAAATCAAAATGCTTACAAGCTTGAATTACCAAGAGATTATGGAGTGTCGGCTACCTTCAATGTTCAAGACCTATCTCCTTATTGTGGGGACGAATGGAAGGCTAATGAGAAAGTTCTGCCACTTGATTTGAGGTCAAATCCTCAAAAACACGGTGAGGATGACATGTCACGGGATACGTTGTCTCAAGGAGCCATCACCCGAAGTCGAGCCAAAAGATTTCCTAATTTGTTTGTTCATTTTGCAGGTATCCTATCTAATGGAATATCATTCATGGAGCCTTCTTCTAATGATCAAGAGCAGCCACAACATCTTATTTCATGGATGGATCAAGGAGAAGAAGTGAAATGGACCCGAGAAGATAGTACACCCAGTTTTCTAGCCCGAGAAGATAGTGCGCCCGGTTTCTAGCATTGCATGGCCTATGCAATGCTATTTCATTTACAAACTTTATCTTTAGTATTAGCTCATTTCATGTCTAATTTCGTGCACATGGAATGACATGGTTTTTATGGGTTTCTAATGGGTTTTGTGGGTTTCTTATGAGTTTTATGGGGTTTTTATGGGTTTTATGGGTTTCTACTTTTTTATTAGCAGCCAACTCTCTCCTTTCACACTGAGGGAGTTTATTCTCCTCCATGTGATGTTAATTAGCTGCTAACAAATTGCTAGAATTTTGTTTTGTTTTTTTCAAGTTGAATGGAGTCACTATATTTAGGTTGATTCGTTCAACTGAATGTGGCTATAATTTCAGCCTACTTAGAGTCTATAAATACCTCACTTGAGGATGATTGTAATGAGCTTTGTGATATTGAAAATTAGAGTGCATTGGCATTTCTTTGGAATTCATTTCCTAAGCTCCCTTCCGATCGACCTCTGGTGAGTCATATCTGGCCGTCCGAGAAGAACCCAATTCAGCTTACTTTCGAGCTAGTGAGTTGAGTTTTTCTTATTGCTTTACATCATCCTTGCAAGGAAGAAAGGTTAGTAGCAAGTTCCATTTAGCTCTTCCCTCCGTTTCGTGATCATTATCCTCCATTAAACTCTCCGAAAATCAGCCATAAATTCCCCATCCCCAAACACATTCCGACCTCCATAAAATCAGCCAACCTTCACCAAAACCATCCTTCCATTTTTAATTTCGTGTCACCCAAAATAAAATGAAAAGAAAATATTTACTTATGCATATCATGTACATGTTCATGCATATATTATACTACTTGCTGAGCCTTATGCTCATAGATGAGTTTTATGATGTAGGTGAGGAAGACGTACACTGAGAGGTGTAAGAGATGGATCACTTTATTCATGAGAGTGGTTGATACTGTTTGAGCAGATTTTACTTGTGGGCAAGGATTTTGAAGAATTGTAAATAATTGTTAGGAAAAGAAGTTTTCAACTTTGTACATATAGCTTGTAAATAGTTTAAGATACTTAACATGTTGTTAATATGTTTTAAGTAACTTTAGTTTTCATGTATGCCTTAAATTATTTTTACAAGAAAATATTTTTCCGCTGCAAGAAAAAAAAACATATGTCGAGCTAGGAGAGCGTTACACAACATCACTAAAATATCTACTATCAATCCAATCAATCTCAATGAAGATACATAAGAACTTGGTCAAATGGATCATACCTTTCTGCCACAACCCTGTGCGGTTTGGCCATTTCATCCTCTCGGTCTACATGGCTATTATGATGTATAAATTGGAGCTCTTCAAGCTGCTTTGAATATTCAATGCAAGCAAATGATGATGTTGCCAAGATAGAGTCATCAAATCCGGAAGGTTGTTTCACAATCGTAAGAGACATAGAGTTTACACTCTCGGGCTTTTGGACTCCATCTCCCTTTGGATTCCTCTTTCATTATATGTTCTCAATTAAAGGTTATCCATCACATCTTCTGGGTTAGACTCGTGAAATTCCTCAAAGATATCACAAGAGTTTTCGGGTTCCATAGAAAAGTAATTCTCCTCAAAACTGAAGTCTTTGTTCTACTTGCTCAGTTTCTACTTCAACATTTCCTTCCACTTATTGTTGGTGAGTCTTAGCACGATTTTCAGCAATCTTGTAAAGGTCTTAAGGAGCTTCCAACAACAAATCTTTTATCTCAACCAACAAGTCTAAGTTACCCGGTTCAAGGTGCTTCATGTAGTGGGTTTTTTGCTCGAGAGTGAGGGAGTGTTCCATTTTGGAAAAATTACCTTCTAATTAGATTCTTTAACTCCTTCCAAGTTCTAACTTCATCTTCTCCATTTATCATTCTCTCCTCTTTGAGATCTTGCCACCAATTATAAGCGTCACCAACAAAACAACTTGAGGCTAAAAGAACTTTCCCTATTTCTGAGTAGTTTTCACATGCAAAATGTGTTTCAACTAAATCTAACCAACAATAATATTCTTCATAATCAAATTTCCCTATAAAGGAAGGAATTCCAACCTCAGAATAATTTCTCCCATGATTATAGGCTGCAAACCATGAGGTTTGAAGTTAAATTGAGGACTCATCAAGCTTCCTACGGCTTCTTGGTACGGTTGACATATCTTTTCGTTTTGATCTACTCCCGGTAAGATTTATGGTTAGCTCCAATTCGACTCATCATTCTCAAACTAAAAAGTTAACCAAAATAAGAGTCCAATGGAAGAGTGGGAAAGGATGGGAGGCTCTGTTACCAAATGATAGGTTTCAAGAAGGGAGAGGAAGAAAAAGGATCACTACTCATAGGTATGAAAGAGAAAACTCGGGAATCCGCAAATAAGTGAAGTTGGGTCAGCCCTATCTGTAGTTTAGTATCAAT
This sequence comes from Begonia fuchsioides, assembly GCA_003255005.1. NCBI lineage: Eukaryota > Viridiplantae > Streptophyta > Magnoliopsida > Cucurbitales > Begoniaceae > Begonia > Begonia fuchsioides. Next base: position 59,618 of record QAOC01051400.1, on the reverse strand, counting down.
TTTGGGGCTGAAGTTTTGAGGGAGTCTTAAGGTATAAATGGAGAGCTTACCCTCCAAAAATGAGGGGTAAAGCTTGGGGGAAACAGAAGTTATGCAGGAAAGAAGGAAGGATGCTCAAAAGCTCACCGAAAATTGTGATAACAGGATGAAGGAAGAGCTGAGGGATTGCACTCTTACCCTAAAGACCACGAGTGTGACTGAAGAAATGCAGCAATTTTTAGCTCCCCTAGCTCGGAAGGAAAGCCAACACCAAAGGATAACGCTCGGGGTTGCCGGATGTCACTCACCGGAGGCTGAGTCTTGGGTGCAGAAAACACAACCAAGGAGAATGCTGGAAGCACGAATTTTCAATAATCTAAATTGATTCAAAATGCCTCACAAAGAGGACTTAAACCCACCCTAGCAGCTTAGAATAAGGAGGCCAATCGGAGGGCAACAACAAACCCTTACCGATTTAGCACAAACACAAAAAAGGGGGGGCGGGACCACAACCTTAACGTTACCCGATTTTGGAGGTGCATGTCTGTGGTCTCCTCCAAGCTAGTCTCCCAGGTTTCTCTTGGAGCTATCAGCTTTACAAGAGAGAGAGAGAGATAGATCAACAACACAAAAACTAAAACCGTAAAACCCACAAACCAACAAAACCCATGAAACCCATGGGATACCCATGGACACCCAAGGGAACCCCATTTTGCAAACCCTAACCCTAAAAGTAAGTTGGTAAAACTGAAACAAAAAACAAACACTTTAAAAAAGGCTGAGAGTAAGGTGTCCTTATCCCTTGGAATTGGGCTTGGACCAATGTCTTGAGGCTTGTGGACTTCAAAAAGGCGAAAGTGTTCTTCTCAGATAAAGTTTTTGATATGGCCTATTTGTGATCGCATCGTTTGACAGAGCAAACTGTCTCCAATTTGAACGTTCTACCACTCTCTAGAAACCTTGAGAGATTTGATACATTTCTTATAAAGACTTTGTCTTCATTAGAGGCCGGACCTATTGTTGAATTGGCAGAGCAAGATTCGGAGGTCTAGTTGTACCATATTAAAATTATGGTCTAATTGCTTTGTTTCTTGGACAACTCGCATGGGAGCTTTGACTCTTTCTTCTTTCAAACCTCCATGGCCTCCCTTGCTAGCTCTCCAAATGAAGAGTTGCTTGGGCTTCTCTTGACACGCTCCAAGAGGCGGAGGTGTCGGGAAGAGCGGAGATGGCAACAATCTGCCGAGAGAAAGAAAGGTAGGCAGCAACAGGGGATTGGAGCAAGGAGAACTCCAAACGCATACAGGGGCTTTAGCTAGAAATTGGATGACTTAAACCTTTGAGAGTGTACTAAGTTTGACCAAATTTACAGCTTAAAACATGTGCGGATCAATAAAATACAGGGAGGCAATTTTAGGTGCACAAACAGACAAAGCTGAAAGAAACAATGTAGGGGTGTTGGGGAGACTCCTGCACAAATTCCAATGCAGGGAGTCTGGGAGGGTGCAAATTGGCAGAACTTAACTTCAACGAAGTGGGAAGAAATTGCAAGTGGTTTGAGGGAAAAATCACGGGTAGATTGGAAGATATGCAGGATAGAAAATTGATGGACAGAACTGCCCGATTTCAGGAGTCCGGGTAGAAGGCAGTGGAAAAAGCATTTATAACTCTTTCAAGCCATGGGGAGGGGCTGTGGCTAAACTTAAAGAACAGTTATTTCAAGCCATGAAAGAGGAACTCACAGTCATAAAATTGGGGACTTTGTTCACGGAAAACAGAAATGGCACGAATTGGACTTTTGATGCACAAATTCACTCGGGTAAGCACCAAAAACAGCAACCAACACCAAAGACAAACACAAAATGCAAACAACAAATGGAGGAAGGCTATGGGATTTCCAAGCTCGCTTTTGTTCCTAAACAAGTGAGGAAGGAGGTTGGAATAAGGTTTAGTGATCCTAGCTAATCACCAACACCAAGACAAACAAGAATCAAGGATGTTACTCACCTAGATTCCCAAATGCCGTGAGAAAAGGAAGGGCTTGAGAGCTTCAAAGCTTCTTCAATTTACCAATGTCTCTTTTCTGCCTTTCATTCAACGTGGAAGAGGGTTTCATACACCCTCCAAATTATACAAAAGAAATAAAAAAAATAAACCTAAATTAGGGACCAATGAGTGGCGAGAGTAGGAGTTAGGTGAGAATTGGGTCCCACCAAGCCTCCTAATCCAACCACATGGAACTATCAACTAAAGCCATGTCCCAAGCATATCTAAAAAGGAGGGAAAAATGGAAACTTAGGGTTGGACCTAAGTTCCCTCAAAAGGGGCTTGGGTTGGTCCAAACCGAACCAAAATCCCAACAAAATTGTTTCAAACCGAACCAATTTGATTCCAACAAAAACATACTTCCCTACTTAAAAGATTTATAACCCCAAATACATATACAAATATTCAGCACTCCTTATGGACTCTTCTTGCAGGAACTACTCTCCCATAATGGTGACGGGGCATTCAGCCATCTTAATGCATGGAGCCGGATGTGGTAACGGTTCGGGTGGGAGGCTTCGGCAAGGAGAATCTTGTAACTCGGCCAACTTCTCCTCTTCTTTATACTCCCATTGTAAGAAATGCTTGGGGAGTTCTTGATCATGATGTGAGGGAGCTCCTAAGAGATCCAAGGAAGAAAAAGTGAAACCTGCAAAATCAACAAACATGTTAGCTAGTTGTCTTGCTCGGCTCTGGGTTGTCGCCCCCTTTGGTGGTTGTTGGTTCCCGAGCACATCATCTCCTCATCTTTAAATGTTGGGTCCTTTATTCTGTTTTCCGTGAACAAAAGTCCCCAATTTTATGGCTGTGAGTTCCTCTTTCATGGCTTGAAATAACTGTTCTTTACGTTTAACCACAGCCCCTCCCCATCAAGCGTTATGCATGCTTTTTCCACTGCCTTCTACCCAAACTCCTGAAATCGGGCAGTTCTGTCCATCAATTTTCTATCCTGTATATCTTCCAATCTACCAGTAATTTTTCCCTCAAACCACTTGCAATTTCTTCCCACTTCGTTGAAGTTAAGTTCTACCAATTTCCACCCTCCCAGACTCCCTGCATTGGAAGTTGCGCAGAAGTCTCCCCAACACCCCTAAATTGTTTCTTTCAGCTTTGTCTGTTTGTGCACCTAAAATTGCATCCGTGTATTTTATTGATCCGCACGTGTTTTTAAGCTGTAAATTTGGTCAAACTTAGCCCACTCTCAAAGGTTTAAGTCCTCCAATTTCTAGCCAAAGCCCGGTATGCGTTTGGAGTTCTCCTTGCTCCAATCCCATGTTGCTGCCTACCTTTCTTTCTCTCGGCAGATTGTTACCATCTCCTCTCTTCCCGACACCTCTGCATCTTGGAGCGTGTCATTTTGCATGAGGGATTCTTGGCTGAAAGAAGGGTATTTTGGGCCAAGAAAGAAGGATAAATTGGCTAAAGGGGTGCAAGATCACGTGGCCATCACATTCTTGCATTCTCATTGGTCCAATTTTCCCTCCTTTATTTTCTTTTCCAGCATGCATGTTGCATGACTTTGGCTCATAATTTTCCCTCCTTTTTTCCTCTCTTTATAGCTGATAAAACCTCCCCCAATGCTTGCTTGTAATTGGAATTTGGAATTTGAATTAAAGTTGTTTTGAGCATCTCCCTCTCACGGGCATTTCCAACTTCAAAATCGGCACCCGGCGAACCTCTGGCCACCGTCGGTTATCTCAAAGGAATCCTCCCTCCGAGCTGGAGATTTCTTGGTGCTTCAATACTCCAGCCTTCTTCAAGGTCTTTAGGGTGAGGTTGAAGGTCACAAGCTCTTTCTTCCATCAATATTTTTCGTTTGGTTTTAGTTCTTTCCGCCGGCAGATTTCCGGCCACCACCAAAAAAACTCTGTTACTGTTCCATTACATTCCGATCTATCCATCCACGTGATTTCCTTCATTTTTGGAGGACTATTACCTAGCTTATTTCCAGAGTTCCACTAAAAATTTCAGCCCTAAAATCGATTGCATTGTCGAGTTATCGCTGTCCAAGTTCCAGTCCCAATTCTGGAATTATCGGATTATCATTTTTCCATTTATCCTAACCCGATTCTCCCACTTCCTAAATCTATTTCCCCCTCCATTCCGTGTCCTTTGGTATCAGAGCCCTAAATCCCTCCCCACCTTCCTCTTTACCTCAGTTTTTGTGTGATTCGAAGTTTGAAGGATGGCCTTGAGAAGTAGTTTCAGCCATCAACCAAACTTGGAAACCGGAGATGAAGAATTTCCCTTGTTAATGGTTATCCGAAGAGTGCTTACTACTCAAATTCAACAAGAGGAACTCCAACGAGAAAATATCTTTCATAGTAGGTGTTTGATCTAAGAAAAGGTATGTTCACTTATTATTGATGGTGGTAGTTGCACTAACGTAGCATCTCGGGCTTTAGTTGATAAATTGAAGTTGGAAACTAGTTTACATCCGAAGCCTTATAAATTGCGTTGGATAAATGATAAGGAAGACCTCAAGGTTACCGAGCGAGTGTGCATTGATTTTTCTATTGAGAAGTATAAAGATAAGTGTAGGATCGAGATTAACCTAAGAGGGGGGTGAATTAGATTAATAAAAATTTACTCCGATGATTACACTTTAATCAAATTTGTGCGTACGGTTTACTCAATCTAAAACTCTAATGCGGAAAAGATAAACAACTTAATAGAGTTAGAAAGAGAGAGAGATTGACACCGGATTGTTAACGCAGTTCGGCCAACCTTGCCTACGTCCGCGCTCCAAGGTACCTCCTTGAAGATTCTTCTCGCTCAATTCTTTGAGCTCACTCCGATTGACTTACGGGTGTCAATCAAACCTTTACAGCGACTCTTCTTTAGGAGAGGCGTCACCCCTCTTACAAATTTCGCTCATAGAGTTTAATAGAAGATTTCTTGGTTACTAACCGACTCTCTCAATCAACAAATGAATATACAAGATAGAAATAAAAAGATTGAGAGAATGAAATGATTCTCTAAAATTTGGCAGCAATTCGGCTTTCTTTTTGCTCTTTGAAAAATCGTTGTTTCAATCCACAGCTCAGCAGCTATTTATAGATTTTGTTCTGCTCAGGCTGGATAAGTCGACATAAGTACGGGATCGGTCGACATAGATATAGCCATTTAGACACATTCTGAAATAGCCGTTGGAGGTTATCTTCTTTTTCTGCTATTGTTCGGTCGACATAGCTTTTGATCGGTCGACATAAGATTTAGTGATTTGTCGTTGAGAAGAACTTAGGTCGACATAGATATGGCCTCTGGAAGCCATTAGTGCAAGCCATGTATTACTCGGGAGACCATGGCAATACGAGTAATACATGGCTTGCACTAATGGGAACCACATCACACATCACCTTATTGTTAGCTTTATCTGCGATTAAAGTAACCTTTGTTTTTTGATTAATGAACATTAATATATTGGAAAATTGATTAACCGTTAAGAGAAGTTAATTTGAATAATGTATATGAAATACCCTCTTTGAAGGGTACCTCTTGTGTCTAACAAATCGGTTGAGTTTTTGCAGAAATTGCTAAGTCTATTACAGGTTATGTCGACCGATTTATATTTATGTCGACACATCCTCTGGCAGAGAAAAAATATATGTCGACCAATTTACACATATGTCGACCTATCCACGGGCAGCAACTAACTTATGTCGACCGCTATGTTATATGTCGACCGATGACCTAACCAGAGAGGAATGTTATGTCGACTGCTGTATGATTGTGTCGACCGAAGATATTCAAAGCAAAAAGCAACAATGTCGACCACACTTCTACAAGTTACAGACCCCATCGTTGTGTCGACTGTATACATATCCAGAGGCCAATGTTATGTCGACTGCAGAACTATTGTGTCGACTGTATACATATCCATAGGCCAACTTTATGTCGACTGTGCAATAATGTGTCGACTGCATACATGTCCAGAAGCCATATTTATGTCGACTGCTAAACAATTGTGTCGACAGCATACATGTCCAGAGGCCATATCTATGTCGACCTAAGTTCTTCTCAACGACAAATCACTAAATCTTATGTCGACCGATCAAAAGCTATGTCGACCGAACAAGAGCAGAAAAAGAAGATAACCTCCAACGGCTATTTCAGAATGTGTCTAAACGACTATATCTATGTCGACCGATCCCGTACTTATGTCGACTTATCCAGCCTGAGCATAACAAAATCTATAAATAGCTGCTGAGCTGTGGATTGAAACAACGATTTTTCAAAGAGCAAAAAGAAAGCCGAATTGCTGCCAAATTTTAGAGAATCATTTCATTCTCTCAATCTTTGTATTTCTATCTTGTATATTCATTTGTTGATTGAGAGAGTCGGTTAGTAACCGAGAAATCTTCTATTAAACTCTGTGAGCGAAATTTGTAAGAGGGGTGACACCTCTCCTAAAGAAGAGTCGCTGTAAAGGTTTGATTGACACTCGTAAGTCAATCGGAGTGAGCTCAAAGAATTGAGCAGGAAGAATCTTCAAGGAGGTACCTTGGAGCGCGGACATAGGCAAGCTTGGCCGAACCACGTTAACAATCTGGTGTCAATCTCTCTCTCTTTCTAACTCTATTAAGTTGTTTATCTTTTCCGCATTAGAGTTTTAGATTGAGTAAACCGTACGCACAAATTTGATTAAAGTGTAATCATCAGAGTAACCTTTTGCTACTAGTCTTGCGTTGTTCCTAATGACTACATCATTTTCATCTTGTTTATTCTTGAATACCCATTTAGTTCCAATAATGGTGCGGTCCTTAGGTCTAGGAACCAACTCCCACGCTTGACTTCTTTCAAATTGATTCAACTCTTCATGCATGGCCATAATCCAATTTTCATCAACAATGGCCTCATCGAACTTTTTCGGCTCAATTTGAGAGATAAATGCTACATTTCCACATATATTTCTAAGCGAGGCTCTAGTTTTGACTCCTAAGCTAGGGTCGCCTACAATATTTTCCTTATGATGAGTTGTTGCATATTTCCATTCCTTAGGAAGATTCCTTACGTTGTCATCTTGTGGATCTAAAGCGGTAGAGCTAGAGGGATGATCCAAAGGAAGGATTTCTGAGGAAGCTTTATCGCTATCCTTAAGAGATAAAGAGTCCATGGCATTTTCCAAAACATCATCTTCATTTAAGACGCTAATTGGTTTGGGGGTCTCATCAAAGGACATGTGCATAGACTCTTCGACCACTAAGGTTCTCCTATTAAAGACTCTATAGGCTTTGCTTGATGATGAGTATCCTAGAAAGATTCCTAGGTCTGTTTTGGAGTCGAATTTTCCTAGGTTGTCCTTAGTGTTAAGAATAAAGCATTTGCATCCGAAGACTCTAAAGTATCTAACACTTGGTATTTTTCCGGACCATAGCTCATAAGGAGTCTTTTCTAAGATTGGACGAATAGATACTCTATTGAGGACATAGCAAGCCGTAGCAACGGCTTTCGCCAAAAAATACTTAGGAAGAGCATACTCGTTTAGCATAGTTCTTGCAAGCTCTTGCAAGGATCTATTTTTCCTTTAAACAACACTATTTTGTTGAGGAGTTCTAGGGGATGAAAAATTATGATCTATTCCATGTTTATCACAAAAGAGTTCAAATTTCTCATTTTCGAACTCTCCCCCATGGTCACTACGAATAGCCACGATATGAAGCTCCTTTTCATTTTGAATTTTCTTTCTAAAGGAAGAGAATATATCAAAGGTTTCATCTTTTGATCTTATGAAGTAAACCCAAGAGAATCTAGAATAGTCATCAACGATGACAAATGCATAATACTTTCCACCTAGACTAGCTACCTTGGAGGGACCGAAGAGATCCATATGAAGAAGTTGAAGAGGTTTGGTGGATGATACAAATGACTTTGAAGCAAACGAAGACTTTGTTTGTTTCCCCATTTGACATGCCTCACATACTTTATCATTCTCAAAGGATATCTTTGGAAGGCCCCTAACAAGATTCTTCCTAGATATCTTAGCTAAGGTATTCATACTTACGTGCCTAGCCTCTTATGCCAAGACCAACTATCACAAGACAAGTTTGCGGAAAAACATTTTTCATCCACACATATGATAGCATTCAAGTCAATAGTATAAACATTTTCATTTCTATACCCAATGAATAGCATTTTTCCATTTGAAATATCATCAATAAAGCAAGAGTTAGACTCAAAGATAACTCTATATCCTTTATCGCATAATTGACTGACACTTAGAAGGTTATGTTCTAAGCCATCAACTAAAAGAGCATTCTCAATAATAGGGGAGGAAGATTTACCAATGTTTCCAATGCCAATAATTTTCCCTTTTTGATTTCCGCCGAAAGAGACGTTTCCTTTCTTATGCTTGATTGATGCAAATTTTGAAGGATCTCCCGTCATATGCCTCGAACATCCACTATCGAGGAACCAAAGATCTTTCAAGGGACTTCCTTCCACCTACACAACACATCAAACCATCTTCTTAGGTACCCAAACCATTTTGGGTCCTAGAGGGTTAGCATTGGTTCCTTTGGGAACCCATTTCTCTATTACCTTAACCTTTCCGACTCTTGAATTTAGAAGGCAGTTAAATGATTGATGTCCTATTCTATTACACCCTTTGCATGCATTTGGTTTAACAAAAAGGTTCTTGTAGGACTTCTTCTTCTTATGTGATTCATAGCCCAAACCAGCTTTGTCGAAAGTTACTCTTTGACTACCTAGTATCATGTTCAAGTTTTTACTGCCATTTGTAAACTTGAGAACTATATTGTTTAAATCTATGTTTTTCTCTTTTAGTTCTTTTACTTCATCATGTAACTTCTCATGAGATATGATATGAATATTTAGTTTTAAGCATGCTAAAATCATCAAGTAGTGCATTAAAGTCGGATAGAAGATCATCCTCTTCTTCCTCAAAATTACGCTCTAAATTGCTAAGAGAGAGATGTACCTCATCTTCCTTAGCCATGAAGCACATATTGGCGACTTCTTCAAGTTCGGAAGATGTTGAGTCGCTATCGGAGTCATCCCAAGAGTCTTTCATTGCTTTCTTCTTGTAGGACTTGGGAGCTCTCTTGATCTTAGGACACTCCGACTTGTAGTCTCCTACCTTTCCACATTCAAAACAAGTGACTTCCTTGTTTTTGTCACTGGTTGCTTTGTCGCCTCTTGTTGCTCGAATTCCTTTCATTTTTCTTTTCTGAAGGAATTTGTTGAAGCGCCTTGTTATGAAGGTGATTTCTTCCTCTTCTTCCTCACTTTCGGTTTCTTCTTGTTTGCTTGAGGAAGCTTTAAGAGCTTTATCCTTCTTCTTGTATATTTCCTTTTCTTTTAGTTCCTTCTTCTCATTGGCTTGCATAGTCAACTCATGGGTCATCAGAGATCCAATGAGTTCTTCAAGTTTCAGCACTTTGAGGTTCTTGGCTTCCTGAATTGCGGTCATCTTCGGTTGCTAAGCTGGAGGCAGAATACGAAGAAATTTTCGCACGCATTCATCCTCTGTATATACCTTTCCAAGAACCTTTAGGCCATTGATCAAGTTTGTAAAACGAGTATACATACAACCAATAGACTCACTCCTATCCATGGTGAATAGCTCATACTCATGGACTAGTAAATTGACTTTACTTTCTTTTACTTGATTAGTACCCTCGTGAGTAACTTCAAGTAATCGCCATATTTCTCTAGCATTTTCACAGCCTTGAATTCTATTAAATTCATTACTAGAGAGAGCACAATACAGCATGTTCATGGCTTTAGCGTTTAAACTAACATTTCTCAAATCTTGATCATTGTATTCAATTCTAGTCTTAGGCACCCTAACATCATTTTCCAATTTTGTAGGAATAAATGGGCCATCTTCTATAATGTTCCAAATGCCAAAGTCCATTGCTTGAATAAATATTCTCATTCTAGTTTTCCAATAGACATAATTATTTCCATCAAATAGGGGCGGCCTAGTTGTTGATTGACCTTCGATGTTAGTGCTATTCATGTTAAAGGCCATATAATTATCACAGTGATTATAGGTTAATTAATTCAATATTCCTGCTCTGATACCAATTGTAGGATCGAGATTAACCTAAGAGGGGGGGGGGTGAATTAGATTAATAAAAATTTACTCCGATGATTACACTTTAATCAAATTTGTGCGTACAGTTTACTCAATCAAAAACTCTAATGCGGAAAAGATAAACAACTTAATAGAGTTAGAGAGAGAGAGAGATTGACACCGGATTGTTAGCGCGGTTCGGCCAACCTTGCCTATGTCCGCGCTCCAAGGTACCTCCTTGAAGATTCTTCCCGCTCAATTCTTTGAGCTCACTCCGATTGACTTACGGGTGTCAATTAAACCTTTACAGCGACTCTTCTTTAGGAGAGGTGTCACCCCTCTTAAAAATTTCGCTCACAGAGTTTAATAGAAGATTTCTCGGTTACTAACCGACTCTCTCAATCAACAAATGAATATACAAGATAGAAATACAAAGATTGAGAGAATGAAATGCTTCTCTAAAATTTGGCAGCAATTCGGCTTTCTTTTTGCTCTTTGAAAAATCGTTATTTCAATCCACAGCTCAGCAGCTATTTATAGATTTCGTTCAGCTCAGGCTGGATAAGTCGACATAAGTACGGGATCGTTCGACATAGATATAGTCGTTTAGACATATTCTGAAATAGCCGTTGGAGGTTATCTTCTTTTTCTGCTCTTGTTCGGTCGACATAGCTTTTGATCGGTCGACATAAGATTTAGTGATTTGTCGTTGAGAAGAACTTAAGTCGACATAGATATGGCCTCTGGAGATGTATGCTGTCGACACAATTGTTTAGCAGTCGACATAAATATGGCTTCTGGACATGTATGCTGTCGACACATTATTGCACAGTCGACATAAAGTTGGCCTCTGGATATGTATATAGTCGACACAATAGTTCTGCAGTCGACATAACATTGGCCTCTGGATATGTATACAGTCGACACAATAGCTTTGCAGTCGACATAACGATGGCCTCTGTAACTTGTAGAAGTGTGGTCGACATTGTTGCTTCTTGCTTTGAATATCTTCGGTTGACACAATCTTACAGCAGTCGACATAACATTCCTCTCTGGTTAGGTCATCGGTCGACATATAACATAGCGGTCGACATAAGTTAGTTGCTGCCCGTGGATAGGTCGACATATGTGTAAATCGGTCGACATATATTTTTCCTCTGCCAGAGGATGTGTCGACATAAATATAAATCGGTCGACATAACGTGTAATAGACTTAGCAATTTCTGCAAAAACTCAACCGATTTGTTAGACACAAGAGGTACCCTTCGATGAGGGTATTTCATATACATTATTCAAATTAACTTCTCTTAAAGGTTACTTTAATCGCAGATAAAGCTAACAATAAGGTGATGTGTGATGTGGTTCCCATTAGTGCAAGCCATGTATTACTCGGGAGACCATGACAATACGATCGGAGGGTTATGCATGATGGATTTACAAATCATTATTCCTTTAAATTTGGTGGACGATCTATCAAGCTAGTTCCCCTTGAACCCGAACAAGTGGCCAAAGATGAGGTCACAAGGAAGGATAATTCATCTAAGAATAATTTAGTTTTGATTGAGAAAGAGCCCTTTCCTACTAGAGAAGGAACACTCGATCAAGTGAACTCAAGGGTCCCGATCAAAGAAAACCAAGGCAAAGTTATATATGTTGTGGTTTCCAAAAGACTCTCAAGGTGGTTAGTCTCTCTACCCGGATCCTTTACTAATTTCTTTGTTTATGATTGGATGAAGGAGGTTTACAAAGCTAATCATAATTCCAGACCGTGCATTGAAATGAGTTTTAAGAAGAAGTACTATGATCTTCTTACCTTGGAGGGCCAATCAAACGAAGAACCATTTGGCTATTCTATTAAAGGAGTTTGCAGGCCTCTCATCAAAGGAGCCAATAAGGAAGGGATAGATACCTATTATAAACAGATGAGATTCGTAGGAGCCTTAATAGCATTCTTTCAAGGATTATATTTGTTTCAGACTGCGCAAGAGTTACTTACAAAGACCGCCAAGAGCACCCACCCTCATTGGTTAGTAAACCCTTTCTTGCTAACTAAAAGCTCCAGTGATTTGGCTATAATTATATACATTAGGTCCCATGAATACTTAGAAGAATACCTTGCTGATTTTATTGGGAACATTATGGTTTACATTTGGGATAATGAAACTAGTGTTGAACTAGTTATTTGGTTGTTTAGTACAAACCGGATTATTGAATATTTTTGCCGTGGAAAGAAAGGTGTTGTGGTGAAAGACATCGAATCTTATGACTCAAAATTAGAAGTTATTCAAAGTTGGCACACTCTTAAGGCAACCTTAAGCCCAGAGAACTTTTTGGATAAGGTAATCGACCCAAGAACATGTATGTTCGAGTTACTCGGGAATTATGGAATTTCAGCCACATTTAATGTTCGAGATCTTTCTCCCTTTGCTGGATTTGATGAAGATGAACAAGATGAAGATGACTTCCCACTAGATTTGAGGTCAAATCCTCAAGAACCCGGGGATGATGACATGCCACGGATTGGCATGCCAAGAGGAGCAATTACACGAGCCCGAGCTAAAAATTTTTCTAATATGTTTGTTCATTTTACAGGAAAATTAATTGAATAATTATACATTTCTAAGCAAACTTTGGAGGATCAAACAAGGCCAAAACACATGATAAATTGGCGTGGAGAAAAGGAGGATTTGCAACCAAAAACTGAGAGCTCCGGAATCAAGCCCGAACCCTAACCCGAACCCGATTGAAATTCACGTTGCATGGTGAGTTAAAGTCACATGCAAACGTGACCAAATGTCCCACGAATCAACTCATCAACACTTAAATGGAGTGAAGGAATTTTATTGCATTTTTTAGTATAATTTTACGTTAATTTTTAGGTTACATTTTAGGAGAATCCGAGAGGCTTGATACATTTTAGTTATTTTTGCATGCTTTTTTATGGGGTTTTGCATGAGGGATTCTTGGCTGAAAGAAGGGTATTTTCGGCCAACAAAAAGGGCAAATTGGCTAAAGGAGTGCAGGATCAGGTGGCCATCACATTCTTGCATTCACATTGGTCCAATTTTCCCTCCTTTATTTTCATTTCCAGCATGCATGTTGCATGACTTTGCCTCAGAAATTTCCCTCCTTTTTTCCTCTCTTTTCAGCTGATAAAACCTCCCCCAATGCTTGCTTGTAATTGGAATTTGGAATTTGAATTAAAGTTGCTTTGAGCATCTCCCTCTCACGGGCATTTCCAACTTGAAAACTGGCAGCCGGCACACCTCTGGCCACCATAGGTTATCTCAAAGGAATCCTCCCTCCGAGCTGGAGATTTCTTGGTGCTTCAATACTCCAGCCTTCTTCAAGGACTTTAGGGTGAGGTTGAAGGTCACAAGCTCTTCCTTCCATCAATATTTTTTGTTTGGTTTTACTTCTTTCTGCCGGCAGATTTCCGGCCACCACCAAAAAACTCTGTTACTATTCCATTACATTACGACCGATCCATTCACATGATTTTCTTCATTTTTGGAGGACTATTACCTAGATTCTTGCCAGAGTTCCACTCAAAATTTCAGCCCTAAACTCGCATCGCATCGTTGAGTTATTGCCGTCACAATTCCTGTCCCGATTCTGGAATTATCGGATTATCATTTTTCCATTTATCCTAATCTGATTCTCCCACTTCCTAAATCTAATTCCCCCTCCATTCTGTGTCAAGGGTAGTGTTCTTGAGATCCTGTAATATTTCCAAAGATAAAGAAGATATGAAACTTAAGAAACGTGAATGAAATTGTGCATTGTTTTAACAACATAGCATACTCGTGCATTGCATTTTATAGTTATGCTACTTACTAAGCTTTAGGCTCATAGTTTAGTCTTTGCAATGTAGGTAATGTAATGGAAGAATGAGTGCAAGTGACTGACCAAGGAGTGAGAGCAGAAGAGTGTCCAAATGATACAGTTTATTGAGTGATGACCGACAGGGAGTGATGCATGACACACACCAGTTATATTACAAACTATTTTGAATGTTTTGAAGATGTAATTAAAATATATATATTATTTTGGAGTGATGGATTACAAAGCATTTTGAAATGAATGTAAGTTGAACTATTTTTCTTCCGCTGCAGATTTAAATTATTAGAAGCTTATGTATTTTTTATAAAAGGTGGAATTCAAATGTATGTTTTTATTATTCGATGGTTTTCCTAGTAAACTATTTTTATAAACTAATGATAGCTTTTTTAGAAATTAAAGTAACAAGTTTTACAAGTTTTCCACCAACGTAAGTAAGTAAGTAAGAATCCCATAACGGACCTGTTCTCGGGTCGCCGGAAAGTAAGAAAGTAAAGTGAGTAAGTAAGATGAGCAGCAAGCGGCGTCCTGGGAATCAGGTCGTTACAATTTTCTACATAGGGGTTCAAGATTTAAGCTTAGGGCTTTAAGATTAGGACTTAGCGCTTTGAGCATAGGACTTAGCACTTTGAGCTTAGGGCATAGGGCATAGGGCCTATAATTATGGCTCACACCTTAGGGACTAGGGCTTAGGGATTAGGTATTAGGGCTTAGGGCTTTGGAATTAAGGCTTAGGGCTTAGGGGTTTGGGTTTTGAGCTGATGGCTTAAGTTTAAGAGCTTTAGGCTAAGAGTTTAGGGCCTATTGCATAGCGCTTATTGCTTAGCGGTTTAGGCCTTTGACTTCAGGATTAAGACTTATGCCATTGGGCTAAGAGTTAAGATGTTTAGTCTTAATGCTTTAGTCTTACCACCAATTTTCCCTTATTGTTTCAAGATTGAGGCTTAGAGATTAGGGCTTATGGCTTTGGGCTTAGTGCTAAAGGCTTTTGACTTAGGATTTATCGCTGACGGCTTAGGACTTATGGCTAGGGCTTAAATCCTACAACTTTGGGCTTACGAATTCGTCAATAGAGGTTAGAGAATAAGGCTAAGGGGTTAGGGCTTTGGGAATAGGGCTTTAGGATTAGAGCTTAAAGATCAAAGCTTTGGACTTAGGGCTTAGAAAATTGGTAAAGGGCTTTGGGCTTACAATTTAGGTATAAGGGCTTAGGGCTTCGGGCTTTGGGCTTTGGACCTAGAGCTTTAGGATTAGATTTTAGGGCATAAGACTTTGTAATTAAGGCTTAGGGCTTTAGGCAAAAGGTTTTAGGCATACAGCTTAGGTATTAGGGCTATGGGCTTTGATTAAAATGTTGGCTTTAAAGGCTTTTAAAGTAACCAATTATTTTTTATGATAATCGTTTGTGTAAATGTATGAAAGCTAAATTAAATTGTGTTGTTAATGTATCTCATAGACTTAATTTCCCATGTGAGATACCCTTGTCAAAGGGTACACTTAATGTCTAACAAGTTGGTCGAGTGTTGCAGAATTCCAGAGAAGAGATGTATGTCGACCGCTATAGATATATGTCGACCGCAATAACTCTAGAGAAGAGATATATATCGACCACAATAATTCCAGAGAACAAATGTATGTCGACCGCCCAAGAGATGTGTGTCAACCGCTCAAGATCTATGTTGACCAGAGGCAAAGTTCCAGAGATGTAACCTATGTCAACCGATACAGACTTATGTCGACCGGTGAAGCTCCAGAGATGAAATTTATCTCGACCGCTAAAGACTTATGTTGACCATTGTGTTGACCACTATGTCGACCACTAAATACTTATGTCGACCGCTGAAGTTCCAGAGAAGAAACTTATGTCAACCGCTCAAGACTTATGTCGACCGATGCGAAGTTCTAGAGACTGACCTTATGTCAACCGCAGCACCTTCAAAGGCTAATCAACTATACCTATGTCACCCGCTCCACGATTATGTCGACCGCTCAGGAACAACTACAGAGTCAAAGCTCCACGGCTACTTTCTAATGAGTCTAAACGACTATATTGAGGTCGACCGCTCTCGTACTTATGTGGACCGCCCGAGTCTGAGCTGCTACAAAGTTATAAATAGTTGAAGAGAAGCCAATTAAAAACTCGATTTTCCTTGAGAGAAAAATAAGCCGAAACGCTGCCAAAATCATTCTCAAGCTATTTTACTCTCTCATCTCTTGTATCCACTTTTGATTATTCATCTTGTGATTAAGAGAGTCAGTTTAAAAATCATAAATTCTTGTAACGATAGAATTGAGTGAACTTGTAAAGGGGTGACGCCTCTAAGAAAGAAGAGTAAAAAAGGGGTGATGCCTCTAAGAAAGAAGAGTCAAGTTGTAAAGGTTAGATTGACACCCGGAAACTTAATCAAGTAGAAGATCTTCAAGGAACTACCTTGAAGTGCGGACGTAGGCAGTTGTTGGCCAAACCGTGATAACATATCGACATCAAAATTTCTCTCCCTCAACCTTTACTTTGTTTATTGTGCTTGCCTAAATTGAATCGATAATCAACTTCCATAACTTTTGTACTTAAGGAATTTAACTCACAAAAAATTTCAATTAACCTATACCTATGTCACCCGCTCCACGATTATGTCGACCGCTCAGGAACAACTACAGAGTCAAAGCTCCACGGCTACTTTCTAATGAGTCTAAACGANCCACCCCACTTAGGTTAAAATCGGTCCTACATAAAAGGCTTATTGCCTTATGCTTAGAACTCTTAGATTAGAGCTTTGGGCTTCAAACTTTGGGCTTTGTGCTCTGGGCATAGGACTTAGTGGTTAGGGCAATGGGTTTAGGGCTAAGAGCTTAAAGCCAAGGGCAAAGGTCTTAGAATTTAGGGATTAAGGGTTACGGCTTAGAGTTTTTTCCTTAGGGATTAGGGCTAGGGCTTTAGGCTTAGAGCTTATGGCATAGGGCTTAGGGCTTATAGATTAGAGATTAGGAATAAAGCTTTGGGCTTTGATCTCAAGAATTTTTGCTTAGGTGTTAAAGCTAAGGGCTTAAGGCTGAGAGCTTTTGGCTTAGGTTTTAAGGCTTAACGCTTTGTCCTTTGGTTTTAAGGCTTTGGACTTAGTTCTTTGGTCTGACGGCTTAGGGCGTTGGGCTTTGGGCTTTAACCTTAGGGCCAGGTATTTTGGGTTGGGGCTTACTGCTTAAGGATTAGACCTTTGGGCTTAGGTCTTTAGGCTTAGGGTTAAGGTCTTTGAGCAAAGGGCTTTGGGCTAACAACTAAGGTATTAGGGCTTAGGGCTTAGGGCTTTAGGCTTAGGGCTTACTTCTTTGGGCTTAGGGATTTAGGTTTAGAGCTTATGTCTTCTGTCTTTAGGCCGTTTGCTTTGAACTTTTGGCTTAGGGCTTTAAGGTAGGACTATTGGCTTTGGGCTTAGAGCTTAGGGTTTAGGGTTTATGACTTACAATTTATGGCTTAGGGATTTGGTCTTAAGGCTTTTGGCTTTGAACTCTTGACTAACAGCTTGTGGCTTAGGCTTTAGGGTTAGGGCTAAGGGCATTAGGAATTTGGCTTAAGGGCTAGGGGTTAGGGCTAAGGGCTAAGGGCTAAGGGCTAAGGGCTAAGGGCTTAGAGCTTCGGTCTTAGGGCTTAGAGCTTAAGTCTTAGGTCTTAGGGCTTAAGTCATAGGACTTAGGGCTTAAGTCATAGGACTTAGGGCATAGGGCTTAAGGCTTTTAGCCAAAGGCTTAGTGCCTTAAAGTTTGTCTTAGGGCTTGAAGATTAGGGATTAGAGCACAAGGCTTAGGGCTCTAAACTTAAGGCTTAGGGCTTTGAACTTTTGACTTATGGCTTAGGGTTTATGGCCTACATCTTAGGACTTAGTGCTCATCTCCTAAGGTTTTTAGTTTTGGGAATCAACGCGTAGGCTTTAAGGCTTAAGGTTTAGGGCTTTAGTGCTAGGGAATTGGGCTTAGGGCTTAGAGTTTTGCACTTTAGGCTATGGGTTTAGGGTTCAGGACATACAACTTAAGACTTAGGGATTAGAGCTTATGGGTTAGGGCTTTATGCGTAGGGCTTTTGCTTTGGGCTTAGAGCTTAAGGCTTAGGGCTTTAGGCTTAGGACGTGGAACTTAGGGCTTTAGGCTTATTGCTATAGGTTTTAGGATTAGGGCTTTGGTCTTATTTATTAGGGCTTAGAGATTAGATCTTTAAGCTTAGGGGTTTTAGCTTAGGTGTTATGGGTTAGGCTTACGACTTGAGAATAAGGTCTTTGGGCTTAGGTTTTAGGTCTTTGTGGAAAGGGCTCTTGGCGGTTTAGGACTCTTAGCTTAGTGCATACTGCTTAGGGCTTAAGGCTTTGGGCTTCATGATTAGAGCTTATGCGTCATGTCTTTCGGCTTAAGGCTTTGTGTTTTGAGTGTTAAACTTATTGCTTAGGGCTTTGAGCTAATTTCTTTGGGATAACTGCTTTGGACTTTGGGCTAAGAGTTTAGGGTTCAGGGTCATGAACTTAGCACTTAGGCTTAGGGATTAAGGCTTAAGGCTTTTGGCTCTGGACTTTGGCCTTAAGGCGTATGGCTTAGGTCTTAGGTTTCAAGGTTTAGGGCTTAGACTCAGGTTATTGGCCTGAAGGCTTAGGGATTAGAATAAGGTCTTAGAACTTAGGGCTTAGGATTTAGGGATTAGGACATGCTTATGGATTTGAGCTAAAGGCTTAGAGCCTTAAACTTTTATCTTAAGGCTTCAAGATTAGGGATTAGGGTACATGACTTAAGGCTGCATACTTTACGCTTAGGGCCTTAGACTTTGGGCTAAAGGCTTAGGGTTTATGAATTATGGCTTGTCACTTAGGGCTTAAGGCTTTGGGCTTTAGGCTTTAGACATAGGGCTTACAGCTTAAGGCCTAGGGCTTTACGCTTAGGGCTTATGGGCTACGACATTAACCTTAGGGCTTAGGTCCTTGGACTTTGGGCAATGGGGGTACGGTTTACGGCTTGTGACATAGGACTTAGGGCTTAGGCGTAGGGCTTACAACTTAGGGAGTAGGGCTTTAGGCTTTGGGCTAAGGGTTTTAGCCTTGAGTCTTGGGGCTTAAAGGTTAAGGCCGAGGGCTTAGGGCTTAGAGCTTTGGGCTTAAGGCTTAGGGCTTTGATCTTTGAGTTTCAGGCTTGGAACTTAAAGCTTAAGGCTAGGGTGAAGGCTTCAGGCATTGAACTTTGGTCTTAGAGGTTTTCGATTAGGGCTTTAAGATTAGGACTTGGGCATAGGGCTTAGGGTTTAGGGCCTTGGGTGTTTACGGTATAGGGACTTTGGGCTTAAAGCTTTAGGCATAAGACTTAAGGCTCATGGCTTAGAGGTTAGGGCATATGGCTTAGGTCTTAGTAGTTAGGGTACTAGGCTTCGGGACAAGGGCTTAGAGTTAAGTCCTTGGGGCTTTGGGCTGAGGGCATTGGATTTTAAGCTTTAGGTGTATGTCTTATGGCTTTTTGCTAAGGGCTTTAAGCTTAGGGCTTTGGTCTCATTGCATTGGGCTTAAGCCTTAGGGTGATGGGTTAGGGCATATGGCATTAGTCCGTGGTAATTGGGATTAGGGCTTTGTGCTTGGGACTTAGGAATTGGGGCTTAGGTGTTAGGGCTTAGGGATTATAGCTAAGAGCTTTAGGATTTAGGCATTCAACTTTTGGATTTGCGCTTTTGGAGTAGGGCTTTGGGCCGATGGCTTAGTGGTTTGAAATTTTCGCTTAGAACTTTGGGCTTATGAGCTCTGGAGTTTTTGCTAAAGGCTTAGGCTTACGGCTTAGGGTTAGGCTTTCGAATTAAGGCTTTGGTCTTTGGGGTTAAAGCAGGATTGAGGGCATAAGACTTATTATTTTATTCTTAGGGTTAAAGGCTTACGTACTATGGCTTAGGGCTTTAGGCTAAAGGCTTAGGGCTTAGAGTTTTGGGCTTGGGATTGAGGTTTTGTGCTTAGGGTTAGGGTTTAGGGATTACGGCTTAGGGATCAAGGCATAAGGTTTATGAATTAAGGCTGAGGGCTTAAGGCTTAATTGTTAGGGTTTAGGTCCTAGGCTCTAAGCTTAGGGCTTATAGGAAAGGCCTTTAGGCTAAAGTCTTATGGCTAAGATTAGGGCTTATGCTTAGGGGTTAAAGCTTAAGGTTTAAGGCTTCGGCTAAGGGCTTAGGGCTTAGGCATAGGCCTTACGGCTTAGGGTTTAAGGTTTAGGGCCTAGGGGTTTGAGCTTATGGGCTCTTAGCTTAGTGCTAAAGGCTTTTGGCTCAAGGCTTAGGGCCTTCAACTTTTGCGTTAGGAATTTTTGCTTCATCTTATGGACTAAGGGCTTAGGGCTTAGCTTTTAGAGCTATGGACTTAGGGCTTAAGGGTTTTGGCTTAGGGATTATTGCTTTGAGCTTAGGGCTTTGGGCTTAGAGTTTTGGTCTTAGAGTGACATGCCAAAAGAACCATCGATGGGAGCCAAGCCTCCAGGAGTCATGACCCGAGCCCGCGGCAAGGAATTTTCTAACAAGTGTGCTCTTTTTACAGGGGATGTCGTGCAAGGATTCAGCATAATGGACCCAACATTGAAAGATAAGGAGAAGCCTAAGCAACTCCTCATTTGGAGAGCTAGCTTGGGAGGCCATGGAAGTTGGATGGAAGGAGTCGAAGCCCCCATGCTAGTGGTCCAAGCAACAAAGAATGAAGGACACAATCTAATCAGGCATAACTAGACCTCCGAAGCTTGCTCTTCCAATTTGACAACACGCTCGTCCTCTGAGGAAGACAACCTCTTCATAAGAAATGTGGCCAATTGCTTAAGGTTTTCAAAGAGTGGTAGAACATTCAAATTGAACACCGTTTTCTCTGTCAAACAATGAGATCTCAGAGAGCCCATATCCAACAAGAGCCTTACCTGGAAGAACACTTTCCCCTTTTTGAAGTTCACAAGCCTCAAGACATTGGTCCAAGCCCAATTCCAAGGGATAATGACGCCTAACTCTCAACCTTTTGAATGTGTTTGTTTTTTTGCTTCATCTTTACCAACTTACTTTTAGGGATAGGGTTTGAAAAATGGGTTTCCCATTGGTTTGCAGGGTAAGCCATGGGTTTCATGGGTTTTGTTGGTTTGTGGGTTTTATGGTTTTAGTTTTTGTGTTGTTGATCTCTCTCTTGGATAGCTGATAGATCCAAGAGAGACATGGAGACAAGCTTGGAGAGGACCACGAACATGTACCTTCAAAATTGGGTAAGGTTAAGGTTGTGGTCCCCCCTCTGTTCTTTGTGTTTGTGCCAAATTGGTTAAGGGTGTGTTGTTGCCCTCCGATTGGCCTCCTCATTCTCAACTTCTGGGTAGGTTTAAGTCCTCTTTGTGGGGCATTTTAAATCACTTTGGATTATTGAAAAATCATGCTTCAAGCATTCTCCTTGGTTGCACCCAAGACTCGGGCTCCGGTGAGTAACATCCGGCAACCCCGAGAGTTATCCTTTGGTGTTGGCCTCCCTTTCGAGCTGGGGGAGCTAAACGCTGTTGCATTTCATTAGCCACACTCGTGGTCTTTCAGGTAATAGTGCAATCCATCAGCTCTTCCTCCATCTCGGTTACTTTTCTCAAGTTCTTCCGACCAACTCTCTTTATCACAATTTCCGGCTAGCTTTTGAGCATCCTTCCTTCCTCCCGCCATAACTTTTGTTTCCCTCAAGCTTTACCCATCATTTTTGGAGGGTAAGCTCTCCATTCATACCTTGAGACTCCATCAAAATTTTAGCCCCAAAATCATACTAATGTAATCCCAACATGATTACATTATATTATATCCCAACATGATTGGTTAACCAATAAAAAGAACCATGGAGCAAAACTTCTAATTTTTGTATACCATTTAAAACCAACTTACAAAACCATTGATAATCTTATAATTCTCATTTATACTTAATGTAATCATGTGTATAACAACAATTAATCTAAACAATGTCACATAAGGTCATACCTCTTTATTTCTTGATCAATAGATTCCTCTTGATGAGAGGAACACTTCTCCTAAGAAGATTGGAGGCGAATTTCAGCTTCTTGTCCTTCAACTTTCTCTCTCTCCAAACCCTTTTCTGTCAAGTTCTCTCTCTTCACCCCTCTCTCTTTTTAGCACAAAAATGGCTGATCATTGGCCACTCTTCAATATTTCTAGATGGTTCATGGGGTTAAATTATCATTTGCCAAATTTATCATTTTACCATCACAAGTTCCATTAATTGCTTAAATATCTGCATTATCATCATTTAAATCACACTTAGCTTAATAATTAATTCAAACTAGTTCCAAGTAAATACTAATGTTAACTTAATTATTCATGATTAGTAAACCTCAATGTAATTTTTACTAATTATGTCCTAATAATGATTAGGTAATAATCCTAGAGTTACATGTGTCATATTCTGATTCGCCTTCTTTTCATACTCCTAATTTATCATGTATCACTTAAAAAAAAACTTTAATTGAACCAATTGATAGCGTAAAAACACTTAACTTGTACACTGGTATTACATTAGGGCTTAAGGGTTAGGATTAGGGCTTAGCGCTTAGGGCTTTAAGCTTAGGGCTCAGGCGTTAGGGATAATGGCTTTGGGCTAAAGGCTTAGAGCCTTGAACTTTTTTTCGTAGGGCTTTTTGCTTAGAGCAGTAAGATCAAGGCTTACGGTTTAGGGCTATGAACTTACGACTTAAGACTGTGGGCTTAGAGTTTAGGACTTTGGGCTTAGAGCTTATCTCTTTGGCCTTAGAGTGTTGGGATTAAGGTTAATGCTTGGGGGCTAATGACTTAGGGCTTTGGCTTTGGGCTTTGGCTTTGGGCTTTGAGCTTATAACTTATGAATTTAGGTTTTAGGCATAAAGGCTTTCTGCTTTTGGCTTACGACTAAAGGCTTAGGGATTAGATCTTAGGGCACTGGGCTTAAGCCTAATTCTTACGATTGAGGGATTAGGGCTTAGGGCTTTATGCTGAGGGCTAAGGGCTTAGGGCTAAGAGCTATAGGATAAAGGCTTCGAGACTGAAACTTTTGTCTTAGAGCTTTTTTTGTTGGGCATTTAGATGAAGGCTTAGGGTTTAGGGCTATGAACTTACTACTAAGGGCTTTGGGCTTAGGTTTCAGGGCTTTGGGATTAGGGCTTATCTCTTTGCTTCTAGAGGTATGGAATTACGCTTAGGCCTTGAGGATAGGGGCTTAGGGATAAGGGCTTAGGGCTTTGGCTTTGGGATTGGGGCTCAGAGCTAATGAATAATGGCTTAGGGCTTTGGCTTTCGGCTTAGGGCTTTGGGATTGGGGCTTAGGGCTTAGGGCTTAGGGCTTAGTGTTAGCTTTAAAAGTATGTTTAAAGTAATCAATTATTTTTTATGATAACTATGCAAGATGAGCATGAAAGATAAAATTGATATAAATTAGACCTAACGATTCATGAGAAATACCCTCATTGAATGGTACAATTAAAGTCTAACTATTTTGTTTAAGTGCTGCAGAAAAGTTATGTATATATGTTGTTTGTGTCGACCCTTAGAGTTTTTGTGACTACCCTTAATCAAAACAGAGGCCAAAACAGAACAGTTCGTAAATGTGTCGACCCATCCAAATCTTTTGTGTCGACCCCAGAGAACAAGTTGTGTCGACCTTACGAAATTTTGTGTGTCGACCCCACCTGCACAAAAAATGTCTCTACGCAACCCATTTGTGTCGACCCCATTATAATTGTGTCGACCCTAGCTTTATCCAGAGAGAAATTCTTTAGAATTTGTGTCAACCCAACTAACATTGTGTCGACCCCAGATATTCCAGAGAAGGATGCTACAAGTTTTTGTCGACCTAACAAACAGTGTGACGACCCTAGCAAATTCCAGAGAAGGATTCGTCAAGGTTGTGTCGACCGAACAAGCATTGCGTCGACCCCAACGATTTCCAGAGAAGATTTTGTGTCGACCCCAATGACATTTGTGTCGACCCAATTCAACAGTACAGCACCAACGGTCAGTAACTTCACAACGGATATATTTTGATGTGTCTACCGGCTAGTATTTGTGTCGACCCCAGATTGACTTGTGTCGACCCAACTGGACAATTTTACAGCAATCTATAAATAGATGAAGCGGTCTCATTTTTTACCAACGATTTTCACGAAGAGAAAACACGCCCAAACGCTGCCAAATTTATTTCTCAATCTTTTACTCTCTCAAATCCTTGTACCCAAACTTGTATATCATCTTTGAGATTGAGTGAGTCGGTTTATTAAAAACCGTACAAATTGTATTTTACTCCTTGAACTATCATTGTAAAAAGGGGTGACGCTCCTTCAAGAAAAGAGTCAAAAGGTTTGGTTGACACCCGTAAGTCAATCGGAGTAAAGCTCAAGGTTGAGCGAGAAGAATCTTCAAGGAGGTACCTTGAAGTTCGGACGTAGGTAAGGTTGGCCAAACCGCGTTACCAAACCGGTGTCAATTTCTCTTACTCTAAACTCTTATTTACTTGTTTAATTATTTAGCATTAGAGTTTTAGATATAACTAAAACAATTCGCACAACTTATCTTAGTAATCGAAAAAGTTTAGTTAACNCCCCCCAACCTTAGGTTAATCTCGATCCTTCACTTAGGTCGTAGGTCTTAGGGCTTAGGGCTTAGGGCTTAGGGCTTATGGCTTAAGGCTTAGTGCTTAGTGCTTAGGGCTTAGGGCTTAGGGCTTAGAGCTTAGGCCTTAGAACTTAGGGCTGAGGCCTTAGGCCTTAGGGATTTGGGCTTTTGGTTTTGAGCATAGGCCTTAGTGCTAAGGTCTTTGAGCTTAAGAATTTCGTTGACCTACTTAAAGATTATGGCTAAGGGCTTCGAGGTTTGAGCTTAGAGCTCAAAGCTTAGGGCTTTGGTCTTGTTGTTTAAGGATTATCGCTCAGGGTTAAGGGCTTATTGATAAAGTCGTAGGCCCTTTAACTTTCGTCTTAGTTCTTTTTGCTTAACACTTAAAGATTGGTGCTCAAGGCTTAGGGCTTCAGGCGTATTGCTTAGAGCTTAAGGCTTAGGGCATAGGGCTTAGGGATTTGGGCTTTTGATTGAGAGCTAAGGTTTAGTGATTCGGGATTTTAGCTGAAGGAATAGGGCTAAGGGCTTCAGAATTCAAGCTTTGCACTTAGGGTTAGAGCTTAGGGCTTAGTGGTTTGGATTTTGGGCTTTGGTCTTACGCCTCTGGGCTAGTGTGAAGGCTCAGGGCTTTGATTAGGGCTTAGGGCTTAAGGCTTTTGTCTTATGACCTATGGTTTAATGCTTATTACTTTTGGCTTAAGGCTTAGGGCTTATGGCTTTGGGTTTAAGCTTTGGCCTTAGGGCTTAGGGTTTTGGCCTTTGGTCTTATTGTTTAGGGATAAGGCACTAAGATTTGGTCTTAGATAATAGAAAGTTAGATTCAGACATACCATTCTTTCTAGTTGCTTCATCCTTAGCTACTTGCTCCGGTTCAAGGGGGGCTAATTTGATATTTTTTTCTCCAAACTTAAAGGAATAATGGTTGGTGTAACCATCATGAACAACTCTTCGATCATATTGCCAAGGTCTTCCCAATAATATATGACTGGCATTCATGGGAACAACATCACATAACACCCTTTCTTTATATCCTCCAATGGAAAATCCAAAGTTTACTTGCTTTGTCACCTTTATATCTTCTTTGTCATTCAGCGACTTTAGTTTATAAGGATTTAGATGCAAGGTAGTTTCTAGTACCAATTTTTCAACAAGTTCACAAGAAGCAACGTTAGTACCCCATAAATAATTAGAGAACATACTTGACATGCAACGGATTGGCATACCGAATGGAGCAATCACCCGAGCCCGAGCTTGGGAATTTTCTAACATATTTGTTAATTTTGCAGGAAAATTAATTGATGAATTATACATTTCTAAGCCAACTTTAGAGGATCAAACAAGTCCAAAACACGTGATTAATTGGCATGGAGAAAAGGTGGACTTACAACCAAGAACCTAGCCTCCCGGAATCAAGCCCGCACATGAACCCAGTTGAAGTTCACGTTGCATGGTGAGTTAAAGTCACATGCAAACGTGACCAAATGTCCCACGACTCAACTCATCAACATTTCAATGGAGTGAAGGAATTTTATTGCATTTTTTAGTATAATTTTACGTTAATTTTTTTGTTACATTTTAGGAGAACCCGAGAGGGTTTCTCGGCTAGATACATTTTAGTTATTTTGCATGCTTTTGAATGGGGTTTTGCATGAGGGTTTCTTGGCTGAAAGAAGGGTATTTGGGGCCAAGATAGAAGGGAAAATTGGCTGAAGGGGTGCAAGATCACGTGGCCATCACATTCTTGCATTCTCATTGGTCCAAGTTTCCCTCCTTTATTTTCATTTCCAGCATGCATGTTGCATGACTTTGGCTCATAATTTTCCCTCCTTTTTTTCGTCTCTTTTCAGCTGATAAAACCTCCCCCAATGCTTGCTTGTAATTTTCAATTTGGAATTTGAATTAAAGTTGCTTTGAGCATCTCTAACATGCCACAGGATACCTCCTTGCAACCTCCAACCAAGGGAGTCATAACGAGAAGCCGAGCCTGAGAAGGCCTTAACTTAATTGCTCTTGATGTAGGCTTGGATGACCAGGGAGGAATGACCATTGGCGCACCAACATGGGAAGACCGTGAAGCTCCTTGTCACATGCTTACTTGGAGGAGCAGTGGAGGTGATAATGCAACAATACAAGTGGAACACCACGAAGCTAAAGGAGAAGCGAGTCCAATAACGTAGCAAGGTGAGGGACATGATTAAAGAAGTGGAAATTTGGAAGGAATTGTCGGTTTTTGTTGGTTTGGTTTTTGTAAACCGTTTGTAAACTTTAATGCATGGTTTACGTAAGAACCATGCAGGAAAATTGCCATCTTTTAAATTCGTGTATAGGTGGACGTGGGTGCAAGTGGGAACCCTAGGAAGCACCCAGGAATGGAGGATACCTTACCTTAGAGGTCCATTCCCTTGGTTGGTATCAAAAGTCCAAGAGGGGCCCACATGCCATACTTTTATGTTTGGTAAATACTTAGACATGTAGGTGGTAATTAAGTAGTTCATGTAGCTCGTGGGAAGGAAGGTTTTAATCCTTTCTTCTCTGCATTTTGAAGCAGAAAATGTTGATGAAAACTTGAAGCTTTGAAGCTCATTTTCTCTCTCGGCAATTCGTTCTAAGGTGAGTCATATCCTTTCTTTAGGGTTGTCAATGGTGTTGGTGTCTTGCTAGAGCCACTAAGCCTTAGTTCAGCCTTCCTCCACCTCAGATGGACCAAGGTAAGTCTGAACATCTCATAGCCATCATCCATCGCTGGCCATTTGGCCATTTGTGATCGTTGTTGTGAATCTGTCCACCCGAGAACCCCCAAAGGTTCTCTATTTGTGTTTCGTGCCTTTTTCCGTTTCTCACATGCGTTTCTTTTCATTGTTGGCTGAGTTCTTCCTCTCTTTTTATGTGAAGTTTCCCCCCAATTTCGTGTGCACAGCTCTTCCNCAATTTCGTGTGCACAGCTCTTCCCAATCGGGAGTTGTGCATAAGCCATCCTAACCCCATTTCAGTCTCGGCAGGCACTGTTCTGGGCTTGTCCGTGTACTGAAAAGTGTCCCCGTGCCATTTTAAGCTTTCCACATGCGTTTTACCTCAAATTTGGACACAAGTAAGTTAAGTCCTTATATTATAACCCTGCCAAGTTATAGTTTTAATGCCCGTATGCATTTTGCAGAGTAACGTCACCATTTCCTTGTCGTCATCTCTCTCTCTCTCTCTCGGTTGGTCTTTGGCCATGACTTGTTTTGTGTCCTCTCTTTCCCAAACACCTCCACAACTATTGGAGCGTGTCAATCTCCCTCTCACGGGCATTTCCAACTTCAAACTGGCAGCCGGCGCACCTTCGGCCACCGTAGGTTATCTCAAAGGAATCCTCCCTCCGAGCTGGAGATTTCTTGGTGCTTCAATACTCCAGCATTCTTCAAGGACTTTAGGGTGAGGTTGAAGGTCACAAGCTCTTCCTTCCATCAATATTTTTCGTTTGGTTTTAGTTCTTTCCGCTAGCAGATTTCCGGCCACCACCAAAAATGTTGTTACTGTTCCATTACATTCCGACCGATCCATCCACGTGATTGCCTTCATTTTTGGAGGACTATCACCTATCTTCTTTCCAGACTTCCACTCAAAATTTCAGCTCTAAACTCCATCACATCTTTGAGTTATCGCCATCCAAATTCCAGTCTCGATTCTGGAATTATCAGATTATCGTTTTTCCATTTAACCTAACCCGATTCTCCCACTTCCTAAATCTAAACCCTCTCCATTCCGTGTCATTTGGTATCAGAGCCATAAATCTCTCCCCACCTTCCTCTTTACCTTAGTTTTTTTGTGATTTTAAGTTTGAAGGATGGCCTTGAGTAGTGGTTTCAGCCATCATCCAAACTTGGAAACCGAAGATGAAGAAACTCCCTTGTTAATATCCGAAGAGTGCTTACTACTCAAATTCAACAAGAGGAACTCCAAAGAGAAAATATCTTTCATAGTAGGTGTTTGATCCAAGAAAAGGTATGTTCACTTATTATTGATGGTGGTAGTTGCACTAACGTAGCATCTCGGGATTTAGTTGATAAACTTAAGTTGAAAACTAGTTTGCATCCGAGGCCTTATAAATTACGTTGGATCAATGATGAGGAAGATCTCAAGGTTACCGAGCATGTATGCATTGATTTCTCTATTGGAAGTTACAAAGATAAGGTGATGTGTGATGTGGTTCCCATGAGTGCAAGCCACTTATTACTCAGGAGACCATGCAATTCGATAGGAGAGTTATGCATGATGGTTTTTCAAATCAATATTCCTCAAATTCAACGGACGATCATTCAAATTAGTTCCTCTCAAACCGGATCAAGTGGCCAAGGATGAACTTATTAAGAAGGAGAGCTTGGCCAAAACCAATTTGTTTATTCCTCAAAAGAAAGAAGAAGAAGTTAAACCGGTTGTTGAAAAAGAAGCCGAACAAGTGGAAGAAATTGTCGGTATTGAGGATAATCACTCCTCCAAGGAATCTGAAAACTCTTGTGCTATCTTGGAGCCCCATCACGAGCCTAACCAAGAAGAAAAGATTGTGGATCTTCCATTGGCAGCAAGTATTGAAGAAGGAACCTCAATAAAGATAGAGCGATCGCCCACCCTATGTCCGAACGACTATGAACCAACCCTTCGGGTATGTAGATCCAATATTTACAGCAACCTCTCATCCTTGCATGGAATGGAAAAATGATTTTGAAGAGCTTGTAATGGAATACCATTGTATCCAAGTAGAGCGAGAGGATGAAATGGTCAATTCGAACAAGGTTGTGGCCAAAAGGTATGATCCATTTAACCAAGTGCTTAATTATCTTCATGAGATTGGCTGGATAGATAGTGGACATTTTAGTGATGTTGACGTGAACTTTTTGAAGAAGAATTTCGTGGTTGTTTTTGAGCATGCAAATTTTGGAGCTAAGGAACTTTTCTTGCAAAATTATGAACTTGCTTTGCTTAGTTGCAAAATTGAGAAATTAATGAGGGAGAACTTATTTGGAATTACACATGATGATTTTAGAAGCTTTTTGAATTTCGATACATTTTGTCTACATGAACCATGGTCATTGGATACAAAAGCTTGGTGTGATGAGATACTAAATACTCGTGATCTTGAAGTTGGTACAACGACCTTTAAAACTGTTTTGCTTCCTTGGAATAAGATTATGATTGATCATGTCATTGAGAACAAGGAGAAGTATACAAGTGCGTGGTTTATTCTCTATTTTAAGATGGAAAATTTTTCAACCAACCTTATGTTTTGGATATTATTTTTATCTTGGGATGAACGTTTAGTTTGGGAAGAAACACATGGACGAATTTGGGTTATCAACTTCTTTTGGTGGTTAAATGGTTTACAACTTCTCATCCTTCTAACATGTGGTGATAATGTGAAGTCTTGGTGCCCTAAAGGAGTGAATAGAGAAAACACCGTGCATGGAAAGAATGATTACTTTCAGAAATCACAATAGGCCTGCACCCGCCACGATTGGTTAGTAGTTCCTTTCTTGCTAACTAATAGCTCCAAAGATTTTACAGTACTTATGCATATTAGATCCCATGAACACTTGAAAGAATACATTGCTGATTATTATGAGAACACTATGGATTATAATTGGGATAGTGAAACTCATGTTGAACTAGTTATGTGGTGGCATAGTATAAACCGGATTAATGATTACTTTGGCTGAGGAAAGAATGATGTTGTTGTGAAATGCATAGAATCTTATGAAACACCAATAGAAATTGTTCATGAATGGCTCACTTTTAAGAAGGTCTCAAGCATGAAGAAACTTTTGGGTGATGAATTCAACCCAAGTACATGCAAACTCGAGTTACCCGGCAATTATGGACTTTTAGCCACATATGATGTACAAGATCTTTCTCTATTTGCTGGCTATGATAAAGATGAACAAAATGGAGCTGACTCCCTTTTGGATTTGAGGTCAAATCCTCAAGAATCCGAGGAGGATGACATGCCACGAATTGGCATACCGAATTGAGCAATCACCCGAGCCCGAGCTCGGGAATTTTCTAACACATTTGTTAATTTTGCAGGAAAATTAATTGATGAACTATACATTTCTAAGCCAACTTTAGAGGATCAAACACGGCCAAAACACATGATTAATTGGCATGGAGAAAAGGTGGACTTACAACCAAGAACCGAGCCTCCCAGAATCAAGCCTGCACATGAACCCGGTTGAAGTTCACGTTGCATGGTGAGTTAAAGTCACATGCAACCGTGACCAAATGTCCCACGACTTAACTCATCAACACTTTAATGGAGTGAAGGAATTTTATTACATTTTTAAGTATAATTTTACGTTAATTTTTTCGTTACATTTTAGGAGAACCCGAGAGGGTTTTTCGGCTAGATACATTTTAGTTATTTTGCATGCTTTTTCATGGGGTTTTGCATGAGGGATTCTTGGCTGAAAGAAGGGTATTTGGGGCCAAGATAGAAGGGCAAATTGGCTGAAGGGGTGCAATATCACGTGGCCATCACATTCTTGCATTCTCATTGGTCAAATTTTTCCTCCTGTATTTTCATTTCCAGCATGCGTTGCATGATTTTGGCTCATAATTTTCCCTCCTTGTTTTCCTCTCTTTTCAGCTGATAAAACCTCCCCTAATGCTTGCTTGTAATTTTCAATTTGGAATTTGAATTAAAGTTGCTTTGAGCATCTCCCTCTCATGGGCATTTCCAACTTCAAACCGGCAGTCGGCGCACCTCTGGCCACCGTAGGTTATCTCAAAGGAATCCTCCCTCCGAGCTGGAGATTTCTTGGTGCTTCAATACTCTAGCCTTCTTCAAGGACTTTGAGGTGAAGTTGAAGGTCACAAGCTCTTCCATCCATCAATATTTTTCGTTTGGTTTTAGTTCTTTCCGCCGGCAGATTTCCGGCCACTACCAAAAACGCCATTACTATTCCATTACATTCCAATCGATCCATCCACGTAATTTTCTTCATTTTTGGAGGACTATCACCTATCTTCTTTCCAGAGTTCCACTCAAAATTTCAGCCCTAAACTCGCCATCCAAATTGCAGTCCCGATTCTGGAATTATCGGATTATCATTTTTCCATTTAACCTAACCCGATTCTCTCACTTCCTAAATCTAAACCCCCTCCATTCCATGTCAATACCTTCCCTTGGATAAGGTTGCGTACTATTTGTTCTCGTCCATAGTAAAATAATTTCCACACTTTGTTTGGACTTGCTTTAAAGCAACAGAAAAATCTTATAGCCCATCAACAGGCAGAGGTAACAAACAAAGGATTAGGGCAGCGAAATGTCTTTGTACATCTTATGAACTTTTTATGTGTTTTCTAGACTTGCTCTACTACTCCAAAAAACTTGATTCATGCTCGTTTATAAGTAGAGGTGATCGAAAAACATTTCAAGAAGTGAACAAAATAATTTTGTACCTCGTATGAACTTTTCATGTGTCATCTAACATTAGTCAAATGACACAAAAATACTCAATTCAAGCATCTTGATATTTAAAGGTGTTAAATGAATGTTTCAAACTACACACAAATTGTTTTTGTACATCATACAAACTTTGTATGCGTCGTCTGAACTTACTCAAATGGCAAAAAAAAATTATTTCATGACCTTGGTAGGTTATGTTTGCAAAAAAAAACATTTTGTGTAGAGCAC
Source organism: Begonia fuchsioides (assembly GCA_003255005.1). Taxonomy (NCBI): domain Eukaryota; kingdom Viridiplantae; phylum Streptophyta; class Magnoliopsida; order Cucurbitales; family Begoniaceae; genus Begonia; species Begonia fuchsioides. Next base: position 27,443 of record QAOC01051400.1, on the reverse strand, counting down.
AAAATATTTTTGTACATCGTACAAACATTTTACGCATCATCCAAAGTGTGTCAAATGCCCTAAAAAGACTCGATTCGAGCCCCTAAAAGAATTAGGCGCCAAATAAACATTTTGTAGTGTGCATAATTTTTTTATTTTTTACATTTTATAAACTTTTTGGGCATTGTTTGATCTTGCTCTAATGCCATAAAACACTTAATTCGAGCCCCTTGATAGGTAGAGATGTCAAATGAACATTTTAGGCAGTGCAAAACATGTTTAGTACATCGTAAAAACTTTTGCCCATAGTCCAAACTTGCATAGTGTCACAAAAGACTTGATTTGAGCCCCTCGATAGGTAGAGGTGCCTAAGTATGAATTTGATATTCTTTGAGGTAATTTTTGATAGATCATTTTGATACCTTTGGTGCTTACCTACAAGTTTGGTCTAGGTCAAGCTTTTTTATCAGATAACTTAGGTTCCATCGGCAAGTTTTGATTGGAGTAAAGGTCCTCATATATTATTTAAAGACAATCCCGGTATCTCATTCCACTTCGTGTAAAGTTCTCGGGTTTGATATATCTTTTGTTCTCATAATTTGATATCAAAGAGTACAAAAAAGCCACGAAAGAAGTTAAAACATATAATTTTGATGAATGAGAAAAGAAAATCTAAAAGAAAATTGCCAGCAACAAAAAATAAAGAGGTAAAAGAAAAGATTAAGGAGCAGAAAAAAAACATCATCTAACTAAGAGCAACCAATAAAGAATCTGAAACCAAATAAGCATCAAAGAATGAATTAGTTTTCATCAAAAGGAATAAACTTTAAAGCATGACAATCAACAAGAAGATTCCACAATCAATGAGAAAAAATTAAAGAACCAAAAATTGAAGTGCACATGAACGACACAATTAGTTTTCTTTAATGTGAACTTAGTTATGCTATTGAAATCAAACAAGAAAAACCAACAACTGAAAGAATCAATGAAAAGAATCATCATTCAAAGAGGTTAGTTTTCGTCTCAAAGAGTCAAACTTTGAAGTTGAAATTCTACAAAGAAATACTTTTAGGAAGAAGTTGTCCAAGAGGTTCATGAATCCAAATTGATCTTCAAATATGATCAAAAGGAGTATGAAGCCTAAGAAGAAAAACTGAAGGGTCTACAAAGAGAAAATATTATTCAAGTTAATTCTTGATATCTCATCTTGATAGTTTTAATTCTTGGTCTCAGTTAAACTCCTTGATTAAATACTTAAGTTCAATCAGCAAGGTTCAATTGAGGTCAAGTTTCTTGTATTTGATTCAAAGTAGATCTAGGTATCTCATTGCGCTTCGTATAAGGGTCACGAGTTCAACGTACCCGTTGTTCTCATCACAATTCAAACACCTCAGTAGGTTAAGGTGCCAAATGAACATTCCTCATACGAAATATTTTTGTACGTTGTAAGAACATTTTACTCGTCATCTGAACTTGAATCAAATGCAACAAAAAGACTAAATTCACGAGCTTTAGTATGTTTTGGGGTAGAGCAAACGTTTTAGGCAAAAAACTTTTTGTACATCGTGCAAAAGTTGCACACATCATCCCAACTTTCTTAAGTGACACCAAAAGACTCAATTTAATTTGATCCCCTCAGTAGGTTAAGGTATCGTAACAATGATTTGGGTAATCCACAAAACATTTTTGTACAACATACAAATTGTTAACGCGTCATTCAAACTTGCTCAAATGCGACCAAATACTCCATTCAAGCCACTCATTAGGTTAAAGTTTTAAACAAACATTTTAGAAAAATTACATAACGTTTTTGTCTTCATACAAACTTTCTGCATGTCATACAAACTTGCTCAAATGACAAAAAAAGGACTAAATTGACAACCTTCGATTGGTTAAGGGGCTGAGTGAACATATTAGGTAATGTAGAAGACATTTTCAAACTTCAAAAAAACTTTCCACACTTTGTCCAAACTTGCTGAAATACAACCAAAGACTCAATTCAAGACTCTCGGTAGGTTTAAGTACAAAACAAATTTTGCGGGCAGTGAACAAAAATATTTTGTTATGTTGTACAAACTTTCTACATGTCGTCCAAACTTGCTCTAATGCCAGGAAAAAATTAAATTTAAGGGAATTGATAGGTTAAGGTGCACAAAGAATGTTGTTGTCAGTGCACAAAATGCTTTCGTACACTGTATAATTTTTTTTGCGCACTATCCAAACTTACTTAAAAGATCCAATTTGATCTCCTTGGTAGGTCAAGGTGCCAAACAAAGGCTTTGGAAGGCCCACACAATGTTTTGAGTTGCACAGAAAATGTGTAATAGATTGTCTTAAATTTACGAGAGTCATCCAAACTTGCTCAAATGCTAAAAAAGACTTAATTTATGGCCATCGGTAGGTTAAGTTCCCAAATGAATGTTTGGGGCAGAACACAATTTTTTTTCATATGAAGTTCCCACACGTCATCTGAACTTGCTAAAATTCCACCAAAAAATTAAATTTCAGCCCAAGTTAAGGTCCAAAGAAAAATGTTTTCGGTAGGGCACAAAAAGATTTTATATGTCGTTCAAACCTTCCGCGAGTGATCCAAACTTACTGAGATGCCTCGAAAGCTTACATTAAAGTCCCTCTATAGGATAAGGTGCTGCAAACGTTTCTGGCAGTACACAAAATGTTTTGGTACAAGGTACAAACTTTAAATGCCACTAACTTGCTCAAATGCGACTACAAGACTCAATTCAAGCCTCTTAGTAGGTTAAGGTGCCAAATGAATATTTTAGATAGTGCACAAAATATTTTGTATGTCGTACAAAATTTTTGTGTGTCGCTATACTTGTTAAAATGCTACAAAAGACTTAATTCAAGAACTTTAGGGGATAAACGGGTCGAGCAAATGTTTTGGACAGCGCATGTAATGTTTTTGTAAGTCGTACAAACTTTTTGTGCATCATCTAAACTTGCTCAAATGCTAAGAAAAGACTTAATTCGAGCCTTTCAGTAGGTTAAGAAGTCAAACAAACATTTCAGATAGCTTACAAAATGTTTTCGTACCTCGACTGACCTTTTCACGCTTTGTCTAAACTTGCTCAGATGCCAAGAAATGACTTAATTTGAGCCCACATAAAGTTCCAAACAAATGCTTTGGGCAACACACAAATATTTTTGTACATCATACAAACTTTTCACGCATCATTCAAACTTGCTAAACTGCCACCAAAAGACTCAACTTGAATCCCTCCATAGGTTAAGTAAAGAGAATGAATGTTTCAAGCAGCACAAAAAATGATTTTGTTGTATGTTGTATAAACTTGGTGAAATAAAACCAAAAGACTCGACTCGAGGCCCTCGATAATATGAGGTGCATAACGAACATTTCATGTAGCGTACAAAATTTTTTCTACATTGTATGAAATTTCTATGCATCCTCTGAACTTTATGAAATGCCAAAAGACTCCATTCAAGCTTGTTAGTAGGCTAAGGTGCCAAACAAACATTTTTGGCAGCACACAAAATGTCTGTGTACGTTGTGTTAAATTTTCAAGTGTCCTCCAAACTTGGTGAAATGTCATCAAAAGACTATAAAATCAAGACCCTTGCTAGGTTCAGAGGCTGAGCAAATATTTCGGGCAACAGAAATAACATTTTCATACATCATACAATTTTTCTACGCATTGTCCAAACTTGCTCAACACAAACAAAGGACTTAATTGGAGCCCCTCAGTAGGTTAAGGTGCCAAAAAAATGCTAGTGGCACACAACAAAAGGTTTTCTATATCGTACAAACTTTCCACGTGTTGTCCAAAGTTGCTTAAATGCAAACAAATGACTCAATTGGAGCACCTCAATAGGTTAAGGTGCAGAAACAAAATACTACTAGCGGCGAACAAAAGGTTTTTGTATGTCGTCCAAACAGTTAACGCGTTTTCCAAACTTGCTCAGTTGCCAACAAAAGGACTAAATCTGAGCCCTTTGATAGGTTAAGTTTCCAAACAAATATTGCATCTTACAAACTTTCCACATGTCCAAACAAATGCCAATAAAGGGCTGGCTTAAAGCCCCTAGGTAGATTTAAGAGCTGCATTAATTCTTTGAGCAGCACACAAAATATTTATGTACATCGTATGAACTATACGAGCATCGTGGGAATTTTCTCGAATGCCATCAAAAGCTCCATCTAATCATGTCGGTAAGCTAGGGTGGTGAACGAACGTTTCAAGCAGTGCTCAAAATATTTTTGTATATCATATGAACTTTCAACACATCTTTTTTAACTTGCTCAAATGCAAGCAAAGAAATGAATTCAAGCCTCTCGGCACGTTAACAATCCAAACAAACATTTTGGACACCCCCCATATTCGTACTTCAGACGAACTTTATGTGTGTCATTCAAACTTGTTTACATGCCTTAAAAAGACTAAATTGAAGACTCTCAGTAGGTTAAGGTGCCGAGTAAATATTTTGAGCAACCCACAAGATATTTTTGTACGTCAAACAAAATTTTTATGCTTCATCTAAACTTTCTAAATACCACCAAAAGTCTCAATTCAATGCCCTTGGTAGGTTTATTGCAGAACAAACATTTCACGTAGTGCACAAAAATTTTTGTACGTCGTACAAACTTTCTGCGTGTTTTCTAAACTTTATCAAATAACATGAAAAGACTAAATTCAAGCCCATCAGTAGGTCAAGGTGTTGAACAAATAATTTGTGTAATGCATAAAATGTTTTCGCATGTCGTAAGATCATTCTGCGCATCCTCTGACTTCCTCAACTTCCATAAAAACAGTTATTTCAAGCCCCTTAGTAGGTTAAGGGGCCAAGCAAATGTTTGTACGTCGTTCACACTTGATCCAACACCAACAAATGAATCGATTCGAGGCTCTCGTACCTTGTTTCTGTACATTGTACATAATTTGTGAGCATCGTCCAAACTTGCTCAAATGCAGCCAAGATTCAATATAAGGTCCTCAATAGGAGGAGGTGCGAAACAAACATTTTTTATAGCAGATAAAATATTTTCCAACATCGTGCAAACTTTCCATGCATCGTCTGAACATGCTTAAACTCAACCAAAAGACTAAATTGAAGCCCTCGGTAGGTTTAGGTGTTGAATGAAAGTTTCAAGCAGCCCACAAAAGATTTTTGTAAATTTGACAAACTTTATATGAGTTTTCTGAACTTCCTCTAATGCTACAACAAGAGTTGATTTGAGCGCCTCAACAGGCTAAGTTGTGGAATGAATGTTTTGGGCTGCACTGAAGATTTTTGTGTACATCGTAGGAACTCGATTAAACGCAACCAAAAGATTCAATTTCAAGCCCCATGCTATTTTCCGTAAGTCCTAAGCCCAAAGTCGTAAGCCTCAATTCTTAAGCCCTAATAACTAAGCCAAAATCCCTACGGCCTAAGCCTTAAGCCCTATGACCTAAGCCCTCAACGCTAAGCCCTAAGTCCAATAACTTATGCACTGTCACATCTCGTTCTTTAAAAATCTTTTGAAAACAGCGATAAAAATTTTCATTTTGTAAATACACTTGAAATACTTGACTTGAAAACTTAGCAGAAGCGTAATACTTTAAACGTTGAGCTAATGAACCCATACACGTATAAACCACCATTTCATCAATACAGGTTAAAGGTAACTTTACGCAAAATAACAATTTTCATTCATTTAAAATGCTTGACATAATTGTTCAAGACTTTAACAAAAGGCTTCACCAACATCATTTAAAATATCGTAAAGCATCTAATTAGTTTTGCGATAAAACATCAAATACATTGAAATCATTTTCTTTTCCTTCCCCCACGGGTAGTTGCTTGGTTTTCTAAACAGCCCGCTCCAAAACAGCTTTATCCACATGTCATGGCACGTGATGATGACTAAATTCCTCATCCTGAGCTTCGTCACCTACATCACAAAACTTAACTAGTAAGCCTAAGGCTCAGTAAGAAATCATAATGTCCTACATGCCTAGCATGGTCATGATATGCTTAAAACATGTTCTTTTCGTAAAACGTGTCTTTTTTAAATTATTTTGGGGTGAGGATCTGTGTCCCATACCACGACCATCCTCAAAACATCATTTCATTTTTAGAGTGAAGACCCATGTCCCATACCACGACCATCCTCAAAACTTAACTTGATACATGTTGCCATCACATCGTATAAAGGGTAAATGCATCATTCCCATAACTTGATAACTTGATATCTTGATAACTTGATAGAAAGTTATGATCTACGTGGTCCTCTCATAATATAATAGTTTGATAGAGAGTTAGCACCCACAGAGTCCTCTCATAACTTGATACTTGATAACTTGATACTTGATAACTTGATCTTCATGCGATGAATGGTGACATTTTGAATGCATGCTTGGTAAACATTTTTCTTGAAATATGATGCATGAATGAGAAGACATGCAAAAGTTGACAACTTTACTTAATTCATGCATTCTTGATAACTTAAGAAATCATGTTTTGCTTAACAACTTAACATAAATCACACATAAACACATACGTCTCGCAAATGCACTTAAACTTTATTTCTTAACATACTTTTCATGCTTTACGTATTAAGGCGTTACTTATAGCATACAAATCACAATTCAATGTCACACAAACACCAATCACACCCATATTATTGGGCCGGTGCATTGTGCGATGCACCCCAAACAGATTTCATACATATATAACTATAACGTATTCATTTCATGCTTAATAATTTAACATTTTAACATTTCTCAATCATTCAATCACATCAACCTCAGTCTTACTCTTTGTGATGTAGACCCCGAAGGGCAAAACACATGCAATGAGTTCTTACCTCGTTTCCAAGCTGAATTCATATTCAATTTCTTTAATTTCCTTGATTTGTCTTCAAGAACACCTTAAAAATCACAATTAAGTAAAATAAGTACCCAATATTTTATTTCTATTTTTTTACTTAAATTTCGGGGTTCATAACTCTTTCTATACTTATCCACATTCCATGTAAGTGGTATCCATCTCTTTCTTATTTGGTCTACTACATTTCATATGAAGAAGTTGTGGCCGAATTCATAGATGAAGACTCTTTAAAATTAACATGACCAAAACCTGTCTGTAATGTCCGAAACTGAAATTTTTGAAACTCCATTCTCATTTTTTCTTACATGCAAAACCACAATACCTCTCTTCTATCCTTAATAATTGATTCAATTTCTGAACATAACACTTTTTTAGGGTGAATTACATGCTTAAACCTCAGACTTTCAATTACATCCTAAAACTCAAGATTTTTATGTGTTCTATCCAATTAATACACATGCATGCTTGTTTGTCACTTATTCAAGACATAAAATCCTTAAACCATCCAAATAAGCTGAGGGACACGAAATTCTTACCCTGTTTTCCAGAATTCGTGGCTGCAAAACACATCCACAGCACCAATGTGGGGGTTTGAGAACAAACTCACCTTTTTTCCTTCAAGAAAAATCTTCAATCTCTCACCTTTTCACTCAAGCTCCTAGAGAGTATTTCAGAGGAAAACTCTCTGCAAAAGGGGAAATGAGGGAAGGGAGGCTGCCCTATGACTTTTGGAGCACAAAAGACCGCATGAATTTGAAGGGTGAACGCTGCATAATGAGTTTTTAAACAATTTCAGGCATGGAAGACGAAGAGTTTTCGGATATCATCAAGGAGCGGTCGACACATTTAAACAAGGTGTCGACCGGTTCTACACGACGTGTCGACCTACCACTATTCATAGGTTGACCTATATAACTTGAAAAGTCAAGGTGTCGACCGCTTGTGTCAAAGTGTCGATCGGTTTTCAAACCTGAGAGTTTTAAGGTGTCGACCGGCAATCAAGGTGTCGACTGCCAATTAAAACTTTCATAAATTTTGTTATACAATTTATATTTCTATGATTCAAACTCCATTTTTTTTCTTATTGAGTTTAATTTAACTTTGTAAAAGACATAAACTTCAAATTTGGAGCGTAAAGGTATAAAATATACAAAACACCAAACATCGCTCAAAAGTCCATATTTCCTTAGTCCGGTTTTCATTCATTAACTTCTAACGGGGATAACTTTTTCACCACAACTTCAATTGAGTTGTTCAACCTATCTATCTTCTCCTTTTCATGTCTTCTGTAATTTTTTAAAAGATTACTTTGTCACTTAAGCTCATCTGTAGCATGATAAAACAGAAAACTGAAACTACCCAGTTATCAATTTTCAACCCCGTTGTTGTTACTAACTTTAAATTTCTAAAACCCATAACTTTCTCTACAAACCTGAAAATTGAGTAATATTTGTTGCTATAGTTCCATCAACAAGTCTATTAAAGTTCATGGGAAGAACTTAAACTCATTTGAAGAACTTAAAATCTCTTAAATCTGCTAATCTTAGCATTGTGTCAAGGTGGTTCACCTTGCAAGGGTCGACCAGTTTCTAACGTAGATCGACCGAACCAAGTTCCTCACGACCAAGGTGTCGACCAATACTATACATAGGTTGACCGGTCCTTCATTAACAACCTTCCATTTTCCATTTTCTCAAACTTCCATTCAACACTTAAACTGGTTTAGTCCAACTTTCACATTGACCTTACTTTATCACCTACCAATTCTAACAATTGAATTCCAGCAAGTTAATCATCATTTCATACCCTTAATCATAATTGAAATATAAGATGATATACTTATAAGACTTTGAATTATGATGAAAAGGTTGGGTGTTACCACACGGTTGAAACTTTGGCATTTTCCTTTGTTTTCATCCATTTTCCACCTCCAACACTTAATAACTTTTATTCCAACATCCAACTTTGTTTCCAAATCATCTAAATTACTATTTCAAAAGTGTAACACCACCTCAACATCCATCATCCCTTAACACATATTGTATCATTGCCATAATGTGCTATATTCATAGGCTTAGGTTACCTAGAAAAGTGGGGTGTTACATGCACAGTACCAAAAGCCCTAGCCTTAATCTCAAAGGCTTAAGCCCAAATCCCTAAGCCCTTGCCAGTGAACATACCTAACCCTTTGAATCAATGATCGAGTGGCAGAATGTTGGACAGAAGAGAGAATTGGGATTCTAAGATGATTCAATCCTAGCTAAAAGATGTGGATAGTGCGAGTATATGAGTTCCACTACATGATGTTCTATTCATTTGATTAATATCGTCCAGGTGCTCAAACTTCCCCAAAAAAATATGGGAGTTGCGGGCTGTCCACAAGTGGTGAAGTGTGGAAAGAAGGACGATTTGAAGTATCAAAACGTTTGTGGAGTTTTTTATTTTTTGCTTCTCGAATTGACCACTTGAAGTGACATGCCACGGATTGGCATGCCAAGCGGAGCAATCATCCGAGCCCGAGCTAGGAATTTTTCTAATATGTTTGTTAATTTTGTAAGAAAATTAATTGAAGAATTAAACATTTCTAATCCAACTTTGGAGCATCAAACAAGTCCAAAACACATGATAATTTGGCGTGGAGAAAAGGAGGATTTGCAACCAAAAACTAAGAGCTCCGGAATCAAGCCCGAACCAGAACCTGATTGAAGTACCACGTTGCATGGCGAGTTGGAGTCCCATGCAAAAGTGATCAAGGGTTCCACGACTCAAGTCTCCAGCATTTACATGGATTGAAGGAATTTTATCGCATTTTTAGCTTAATTTTTACGTGAATTTTACGTTGGATATTTGGAGAACCCAAGAGGGTTTCTCGGCTAGATTTTATGTTGTTTATTTTTGCATGCTTGCATGGGGTTTTGGATGAGGAATTTTCGGCTAAGAGAAGGGTATTTTGGGCCAAGGAAGAAGGGAAAATTGGCTGAAGAGATTCAAGACACGTGCCCTTCACATTCTTGCAATCTCATTTGTCTAATTTTCCCTCCTTTATTTCAATTTTCAGCATGCAAGTTGCATGCAATTGGCCCTCAATTTTCCCTCCCTTTTCCCAATCTTCTCAGCATATAAAACCACCCCCATTGCATGATTGTAAGGAATTTGGAATTTGAATTAAAGTTGCTTTGAGCATCTCCCTCTTACGGGCATTTCCAACTTCAAAACCGGCAGCCGGCGCACCTCCGGCCACCGTAGGTTATCTCAAAGGCATCCTCCCTCCGAGCTGGAGATTTCTTGGTGCTTCAATACTCCAGCCTTCTTCAAGGACTTTAGGGTGAGGTTGAAGGTCACAAGCTCTTCCTTCCATCAATATTTTTCGTTTGGTTTTAGTTCTTTCCGCCGGCAGATTTCCGGCCACCACCAAAAACTCCATTACTGTTCCATTATATTCCGACCGATCCATCCACGTGATTTCCTTCATTTCTGGAGGAATATTACCTAGCTTCTTCCCAGAGTTTCACTCAATATTTCAGCCTTAAACTCGATCGATCGCCATCCAAATTCCAGTCCCGATTCTGGAATTATCGAATTATCATTTTTCCATTTATCCTAACCCGATTCTCCCACTTCCTAAATCTAATCCCCCTCCATTCCATGTCATTTGGTATCAGATCCATAAATCCCTCCCTACCTTCCTTTTTACCTCTGTTTTTGTGTGATTTTAAGTTTGAAGGATGGCCTTGAGAAGTGGTTTCAGCCATCAACCAAACTTGGAAACCGGAGATGAAGAAACTCCCTTGTTAATGGTTATCCGAAGAGTACTTACTACTCAAATTCAACAAGAGGAACTCCAACGAGAAAATATCTTCCATAGTAGGTGTTTGTTCCAAGAAAATGTATGTTCACTTATTACTGATTGTGGTAGTTGCACTAACGTAGCCAAGGTTGTGGCCAAAAGGTATGTTCCATTTAACCAAGTGCTTAATTATCTTCATGAGATTGACTGGATAGATAGTGGACATTTTAGTGATGTTGACGTGAACTTTTGAAGAAGAATTTCGTGGTTGTTTTCGAGCATGCAAATTTTGGAGCAAAGGAACTTTTCTTGCAAAATTATGAACTTGCTTTGCTTAGTTGCAAAATTGAGAAATTAATGAGGGACAACTTGTTTGGAACTACACATGATGATTTTAGAAGCTTTTTGAATTTCGATACATTTTGTCTACATGAACCATGGTCATTGGATACAAAAGCTTGGTGTGATGAGATACTAAATACTCGTGATCTTGAAGTTGGTACAACGGCCTTTAAAACTGTTTTGCTTCCTTGGAATAAGATTATGATTGATCATGTCATTGAGAACAAGGAGAAGTATACAAGTGCATGGTTTATTCTCTATTTTAAGATGGGAAAGTTTTCAACGAACCTTATGTTTTGGATATTATTTTTATCTTGGGATGAACGTTTAGTTTGGGAAGAAACACATGGAAGAATTTGGGTTATCAACTTCTTTTGGTGGTTAAATGGTTTACAACTTCTCATCCTTCTAACATGTGGTGATAATGTGAAGTCTTGGTGCCCTAAAGGAGTGAATAGAGAAAACACCGTGCATTGAAAGAATGATTACTTTCAGAAATCACAATAGGCGTGCACCTGCCACGATTGGTTAGTAGTTCCTGTCTCGCTAACTAATAGCTCCAAAGATTTTACAGTACTTATGCATATTAGATCCCATAAATACTTGGAAGAATACATTGCTGATTATTATGGGAACACTATGGATTATAATTGGGATAGTGAAACTCATGTTGAACTAGTTATGTGGTGGCATAGTATAAACCAGATTAATGATTACTTTGGCTGAGGAAAGAATGATGTTGTTGTGAAATGCATAGAATCTTATGAAACACCAATAGAAATTGTTCATGGATGGCTCACTTTTAAGAAGGTCTCAAGCATGAAGAATTTTCGGGGTGATGAATTAACCAGAGTACATGCAAACTCGAGTTACCCGGCAATTATGGACTTTTAGCCACATATGATGTACAAGATCTTTCTTCATTTGCTGGCTATGATGAAGATGAACAAGATGGAGCTGACTTCCCCTTGGAAATCGTCAAGAATCCGGGGAGGATGACATGCCACGGATTGGCATACCGATTGGAGCAATCACCCGAGCCCGAGCTCGGGAATTGTCTAACATATTTATTATTTTTGCAGGAAAATTAAGTGATAAACTATACATTTCTAAGCCAACTTTAGAGGATCAAACAAGGCCAAAACACGTGATTAATTGGCATGGACAAAAGGTGGACTCACAACCAAGAACCGAGCCTCCCGGAATGAAGCCCGCACATGAACCCGATTGAAGTTCACGTTGCATGGTGAGTTAAAGTCACATGCAAACGTGACCAACTACTGTCCCACGACTCAACTCATCAACACTTCAATGGAGTGCATGAATTTTATTGCATTTTTTAGTATAATTTTACGTTACATTTTAGGAGAACCCGAGAGGGTTTCTCGGCTAGATACATTTTAGTTATTTTGCATGCTTTTGCATGGGGTTTTGCATGAGGGATTCTTTGCTGAAAGAAGGGTATTTTGGGCCAAGAAAGAAGAGCAAATTTGTTGAAGGGGTGCAAGATGACGTGGCCATCACATTCTTGCATTCTCATTGGTCCAATTTTCCCTCCTTTATTTTCATTTCCAGCATGCATGTTGCATGCCTTTGGCCCTCAATTTTCCCTCCCTTTTTCCCAGTCTTCTCAGCAGATAAAACCTCCTCCAATGCTTGCTTGTAATTTTCAATTTGGAATTTGAATTAAAGTTGCTTTGAGCATCTCCCTCTCACGGGCATTTCCAGCTTCAAAATCGACAGCCGGTGCACCTCCGGCCACCGTAGGTTATCTCAAAGGAATCCTCCCTCCAAGCTGGAGATTTCTTGGTGCTTCAATACTCCAGCCTTCTTTAAGGACTTTAGGGTGAGCTTGAAGGTTACAAGCTCTTCCTTCCATCAATATTTTTCGTTTGGTTTTAGTTCTTTCCGCCGGCAGATTTCCGACCACCACCAAAAGTGCCGTTACTATTCCATTACATTCCGATCGATCCATCAACGTGATTTCCTTCATTTTTGGAGGACTATTACCTATCTTCCTCCCAGAGTTCCACTAAAAAATTTAACCCTAAACTCGATCGCATCGTTGAGTTATCGTCGTCCAAATTCTAGTCCCGATTCTGGAATTATCGGATTATCTTTTTTCCATTTAACCTAACCCGATTCTCCCACTTCCTATATTTAAACCCCTTCCATTCCGTGTCACTTATGGTTTATGACATTTGGCTTAGGGTTTATGACTTTAAGCTTAGACTTAGGGATTAAGGCTTAAGAATTTAGGTTAAGGGCTATGGGCTTCAATACTTAACCTTCGGGCTTAGTGTTTAGGGCTTTAGCCTTAGAGCCTAGTGCTTATGGCTTAGGGCTTTGGGATTTTTTCTCAGGGCTTTGGGATTTTGTCTTAGGGATTAGGGGTTAAAGCTTTCGAGTTAAGGCTTTGGACTTAGGGCTTACCACATACATCTTAGGGTTGTGAGCTTTGGCCTTGGGGTTTTTTGCTTTGGAACTTAGGCTTAAGGCTTTTGAATTAGGGATTAGTGCCTAAGGCTCAGGGCTTATGACTTAGATTTTACGTGTTTAAGCTTAGGGCATAGAGCCAATTGCTTAGTCCATACTACTTATGGCTTAGGGCATAGGGCTTAGATTTTAGGGCTTTGAATTTAGGGCTTACATTTTATGCTTAGGGCTTAGGGCTTAGGGCTTTGAACTTTGACCTGAGGGCTTAATGGTTGGGGCTTTGGACTTAGACTCAGGGCTCATGGATTTGGGCTTTGGGCTTAGGCTTTTGGGTTTAGGGCTTAGGGCTTTGGAATTATTGCTTTGGGCTCAAGGCTTAGGGGTTAGGGCTATGGGCTTTGTGCTTAGGATTTAGGGGTTAGGGTTTTAAGCCTAGGGTTGGGGCTTTAGGCTTATTTCTTAGGGCTTAAAGTTTATGGCTTTGGGCTTTGGGCTTTTGGCTTAGGGCTTAAGGCTTAGGAATTATCAACTGAATATAATTATGAATTGTACATCCGATGGAAAAACTGAGTCATATTATGGGCAGCACTCCGAGCCTACAATCATGAAGGATGAAGAGTATTGGCCTTTTCTTAGACAAACCGGGAAGGATCCCGATTCAGTGCCTTATCGACCTAAGGCTAGTGATCTCCATATAGTAGGTCACTTAGTCCATCACTTTCTCACTTATAATCTATTACCTAAGGATGGCCACCGAGACTACATCAGCAACATGGAGCTGTTTGTACTTTTTATGTTCTTTAGAAGTCGTCGTATAGACATAGGATACATCATCATGCAACGGATGATGGATGTCATGGATAGGGAATCCAATTCCTTACCTTTCAACCTCAAAATAATGGAAATTCTTCGACAAAACGGGATTGAGATTCCTTTTACTGAGCCAATCAGTCGCGTCAGAAAATTGGACAAGTATAGTTCTTCGACTCTTGCTCGAATGGGCTTAGCTCAAGATGAGGATGGGATCTTGCAATACATAGAAGCCATAGCTAATCCTCCAGCTCGACAGACCGGTGATGATGCTGATATTCATCCCGAGCATAGATCTTCTTCCCGCTCACAACAAATTTTCACTTTGATTGAAGAATGTTTTGATTTGCTCATGGGACAGATTTCAAACCTAGCATCCACATTAGATTCTCTTGTCCACCATAATGATACTCTTCAAAGGACAGTAGATTCCCTTGCCGCATCTAATTCTGCACTTCATCATAAGGTTGATTTTCTTCATGACAACCTTGAGAGGTGGTACTATCAATGGCGTGGATCTACCTTGAGCCCTAGTATGTCTGGACCCTATAATCATGCTCAAGATCCCTCACCAATTGCTTCACTGTTTCCCTCTCCTGTTCGATCAGTTGATCTCATGGAGGTAGAAGCTACTACCCCTGTTGTTGCTACAATACAATCCTCCTCTCCTGGCACAGTTGTGCTACCTACTCCAATGACAATTGAGCCTCCATCTACTGCAGGCACCATTGTTTTTAATTCTCCCATCTCTTCTCCAGCTGTAGAGTAGTATAGAAAAAAAAAATTGTCTTAGGAGAACTCTTATCTTCTTTGCATATCTTCTCTTTTGTATCAACAATGCTACCTTTTCTCGAATTGAATATTCTATCTATTAATGCCTATGTTTATTCTTTTTGATAATGTCAATGGGGGAGAAAATGCATAAGTTATATTTGGCTATCACAATTCATAAATTGTTATTTTATTCTGTAATGCATGAGTGTCTTTGTATGGGGGAGCATTGAATATCTTTTAGACATGCTATGTCTATGGGGGAGCAATTTATCTTTCAAAAGTTTTTGTCATCGTCAAAAAGGGGGAGATTGTTGGCTTTAAAAGTGTTTTAAAGCAATCAATTGTTTTTTATGATAACTATATAAGATGAGCGTGAAAGATAAAAAAAAACACTTTACAATGCTGAAATTAGACTTATCCATTCATGAGAAATACCCTCTTTGAAGGGTACAATTAAAGTCTAACTATTTGGTTAAATGATGCAGAAATTTCAAATATATATGCAGTTTGTGTCGACCCATAGTGTCATTGTGTCGACCCTTAGGAAAATCTAGAAGCTCGGCCTTCATAAATTGTGTCGACCCATAGTGTTTGTGTCGACCCTTAAGAAAATCCAGAAGCTCAGTCTTTCAGTGATTGTGTCAACCCTTAGAGTTTTTGTGTTGACCCATGTTCAAAATAGAGGCAAGTCATTCCATTTGTGTCGACCCAATCTATAAATCTTGTGTTGAGCCAAAAAGGTAGTACAACGTGCAAATGTGCCGACCCATCCAAACTGTCTGCGTCGACCCCAGATATAACATTGTGTTGACCCTACCCAAATCCTTGTGTCGACCTTTCCTGCATTTTACATGTGGACTAACGTTTAAGCCAACTTATTTTTGTGTCGACCTTTCCTGCATTTTACATGTGGACTAACGTTTAAGCGAACTTATTTTTGTGTCGACCGCACAAACATTGTGTCGACCCCAACAATTTCCAGAGAAGATTTTGTGTCGACCCCAACAACATTTGTGTCGACCCAATTCGGCAGATCAGCACCAACGGTCATAAAACTCTCAACGGTTATATTTTTTATGTGTCTACCGGCTAGTGCTTGTGTCGACCCCAACAGGATTTGTGTCGACCCAACTGGACAGATTAGCAGCAATCTATAAATAGATGAAGCGATCTCGTTTTTAAGTGATGATTTTTAACAAGAGAAAACAACGCCGAATTGCTGCAAAATTTTATTCTCGAACTTTTTACTCTCTCAAATCTTAGTACTAAAGTTGTATATCTTTCTTGAGATTGAGTGAGTCAGTTTTATAACCGTACAAATTATAAGTTGCTTTTCATTGAACGATCATTGTAAAAGGGTGACGCTCCTTCAAGAAAAGAGTCAAAGGTTTGGTTAACACCCGTAAGTCAATCGGAGTGAAGCTCAAGGTTTGAGCTGGAAATATCTTTAAGGAGGTACCTTAAAGCGCGGACGTAGGCAAGGTTGGCCAAACCGCGTTACCAAACCGGTGTCACTTTCTTACTCTCAACTCTTATTTATTTGTTTAAGAATTCCACACTAGAGTTTGAAAATAACTAAACAATTCGCACGAATTTGACTTAGCACCTAAAAAGTTTAGTTAACCTAATTCAGCCCCACTTAGGTTAATCTCGATCCTACAATTGGTATCAGAGCAGGTATTTAAATTGATTAAACTATATTTTTTCTGTTGTTTTTGAGTAAATTGAATTATGACTTTCAATATGAACAACTCACACACAGAGGGTCAATCTATTACTAGACCTCCACTTTTTGATGGAAATAACTATGTATATTAGAAAACTAGGATGAGAATCTTTGTCCAAGCTATGGACTGTAGCGTATGGAATATAATTGAAAATGGTCCATACATGCCAATCAAAACTGAGAATGGCATTAATATACCTAAACCAAGTAATGAATATGATGAGAATGACTTAAGGAAATTAAGTCTAAAGGCCAAAGCAATGAACACCTTGTAATGTGCCTTAAATGGTGATGAATTAAATAGAGTACAAGGTTATGATAATGCTCGAGAAATTTGGAGATTACTCGAGGTAACCAATGAAGGGACTAACCAAGTAAAAGAAAACAAATTAAGTATGCTTGTGCATGAATATGAATTGTTTTTTATGCAAAGTGATGAATTGGTTAGTTCCATGTTGACAAGGTTTACTAACATTACTAATGAGTTAAAAGTGCTTGGCAAAGTTTATACAGACGAAGAATATGTTTGGAAAATTCTTCGAGTCCTTCCGAGAGCATGGCAACCAAAAGTAACCGCCATCCAAGAGGCTAAAGACCTCAAGACTCTAAAAGTTGAGGAACTCATCGGATCTCTAATGACTCATCAGATCACGATGAAAGCCAATGAGAAGGAAGCAATTAAGGATAAGGAACCAACTAAAAAAATGGACATTGCACTCAAGGCATCCTCCAGCAAACAAGAGAAAATCGAAAACGAAAGTGAAAAGGATGATGAAGATGTCGCCCTCATTACAAGGAAATTCAAGAGGTTCCTTCAAAGAAAAAGGATGAAAGGAAATGAGTTCCCAAGATAAAAAAAGCACCCTAAGGAAGATGAAAAAGAAGTCAAATGCTATGAGTGTGGGAAATTGGGACACTACAAGTCTGATTGTTCAAGAATCAAGAAGCATCCCAAGGCTTACAAGAAGAAAGCCATGAAAGCAACTTGAGATGACATTGATTCATCAAGCTCCTTATCCGAAGACGAGGAGATAGCTAACATGTGCTTCATGGCGAAGGAGGACAAGCTATTTGACTCGTTTAGTGATTTAGAAATTTCTTATGAGGATAATGATTTGTTTGATGCTTTCAATGACTTACTTAACGATTTCAATATCTTGAAATATAAGTATAAGCAATTCAAAAAGGAACATGCCATCTTAACAAAAGAGCACGAAAGTAAAATTTATCTCTTGGAAAGTGAAATAAGTAGATTAAAGAGGGAAAATAATGATTTGAATGGCATAGTTCTGAAGTTTACTAATGGAAGCAAAAATTTAAACATGTTTCTCGGAAATCAAAGGGTGGCGTTTAAAAATGCCGGCATAGGTTATGAATCACACACTAAGAAAAAGAACTATAAGAATTTCTTTGTGAAACCTAGTGCTTGCAACAAATGCAATAAAATAGGACACCAAGCTTTTACTTGTCCTGTGAACTCTAAAGTTAGAAAAACAAAGATTGTTGAAAAATGGGTTCCCAAATGAACTAATGCTAACTCTCTAGGACCCAAAATTGTTTGGGTACCTAAGAAACTTGTTTGATTTGTCGTGTAGGTGAAAGTCTCCCTTGCAAAAAAAACTTTGGTACCTCGATAGTGGTTATTCGAGGCATATGATGGCAGACCCTTCAAGATTTACTTCCATCAGGCAAAAGAAGGGGAATGTCTCCTTTGGAGGAAATCAAAAAGGGAAGATTATAGGTATTGGCAATATCGGTAATCCATCTTTCCCTATTATTGAAAATGCCCTTTTAGTTGATGGTTTAAAGCATAATTTTTTGAGCATTAGCCAACTCTGTGATAAGGGATATAGGGTAATTTTTTAATCCAATTTCTATTTTTTAGAAGATAGCTCAAGTGGTAAAATCTTATTCATTGACTATCGATCAGATAATGTTTATACAATTGATTTGGATAATGTTGCATGCTTTGAAGAAAAATGTTTTAGTGCAACATCCTCTCTAGATAGTTGGGCATGGCATAGGAGATCAGGCCATGTTAGCATGAATACCTTAGCTAAGATTGCTAAGAAGAATTTAGTTAGAGGCCTTCCAAAGATTTCCTTTGAGAAGGATAGGATTTGTGATGCATGTCAAATGGGGAAACAAACAAAATCCTCATTTTCTTCTAAATTGGTTATTTCAACCTCCAAACCTCTCCAGCTTCTCCACTTAGATCTTTTCAGCCCTTTTAAAGTAGCTAGCCTAGGTGGCAAGCATTATGCCCTTGTAATCGTTGATGATTTCTCAAGATTTACTTGGGTATACTTTCTTAGATCTAAGGATGAGTCTTTTGAGATTTTCTCTTCCTTTAGGAAGAAAGTTCAAAATGAAAAAGATCTCTCCATTGTAGCTATCCGTAGTGATCATGGAGGAGAATTTGAAAATGAGAAATTTGAGCTCCAATGTCTTAAGAATGGAATCAATCATAATTTCTCCTCTCCTAGGACTCCTCAACAAAATGGAGTTATTGAGAGAAGGAATAGATCATTTCAAGAGCTTGCTAGGACAATGCTCGATGAAAACTCTCTTCCCAAGTATTTTTGGGCAGAAGCTGTAGCTACGGCATGCTATTCGATAAATTGAGTTTCAATCCGTCCGATATTAGAAAAGACCCCCTACGAACTATGGTCGGGTAAAACTCCTAGTGTTAAGTATTTTAGGCCCTTTGGATGCAAATGTCATATTTTAAACACCAAGGACAACCTAGAAAAATTTGATTCAAAGACAGATTTTGGAATCTTCCTTGGATACTCTTTGTCTAGCAAGGCTTATAGAGTATTCAACAAGAGGACCCTAGTTGTTGAGGAATCTATGCACGTTACATTTGAAGAGTCCTCTCCACCTTTAGAGCACTTAGAACCTAGTGATGATTTGGAAAGAGAGATGGATTCTTTGAGTCTAGATGACAATGAGAAAAGTTCTTTAGATGTCATCCCTTCGAAAAGTCCTCCAAGCTCTCTAGGATTAGAGCCAAGCAACATTGTGATGATGACTTACCTAAAGAATGGAGATATTCCAAAAGCCATCCCATAGAGGACATTGTAGGTAATCCTAGTTTGGGCGTCAAAACTAGAGCCTCCCTTAGGAACTTGTGTGCTAACGTAGCTTTTATTTCTCAAGTGGAGTCTAAGAAATTTGATGAGTCCATTTTGGATGAAAATTCGATAATGGCCATGCAAGAGGAACTAAATAAATTTGAGAGAAACAAAGTATGAGAGTTAGTTCTTAGACCTAATGATCGCACCATCATTGGAACTAAATGGGTATTCAAGAATAAACTAGATGAACATGGTGTTGTCAATACAAGAAGCAAGGCAAGATTGGTTGCAAAAGGATACAATCAAGAAGAGGGGATAGACTTTGAAGAAACCTTTGCACCAGTAGCAAGAACGGAGTCAATTCGCATGCTACTTGCCTATGCGTGCCAGAAAATTTTTACTTTATTTCAAATGGATGTTAAGAGTGCCTTCCTAAATGGATATATAATGGAAGAAGTTTATGTGGAGCAACCTATAGGCTTTGATGCTTTTGACAATGTAGATGACGTTTATAAGCTTCATAAAGCCCTTTATGGTCTTAAACAAGCTCCTCGTGCTTGGTACGATAGGTTGAAGAACTTTCTTTTAGAGAGAGAGTTCAAAATGAGAAAAATTGATTCAAACCTATTCACTAAACACGATGGTGATGACCTGCTCCTTGTCCAGATTTATGTGGACGATATCATTTTTGGAGCCTCAAACAAAAAGCTTTGCGATGGCTTTGTTTCTCTCATGCAAGATGAATTTGAAATGAGAATGATGGGAGAGCTTAAATTCTTTTTAGGACTCCAAATTAGGCAAACCTTAGAGGGAACATTCATTTGTCAAGAAAAATATGTTAAAGAATTGCTTAAGAGATTCAGATTGGACTCTTGCAAATCCTCTAGGACTCCCATGAGTACCACAACTAAATTGGACAAAGATGAAAATGGTTAAGTTGTGGACATTAAGAAATATCATGGTATGATTGGATCTCTTCTATACCTAACCGCTAGTAGACCCGATATTCTTTTTAGTGTATGTCTTTGTGCTAGATTTCAAGCGGCACCTAGAGAATCCCATTTAAAAGCTGTCAAATTTTTTTTCAAATACTTAAGTGGAACAGAAAATTTAGGATTATGGTATCCCTAGGGAACCTCGCTAAACTTAATTAGATATACAGATTCGAATTATGCTGGGAGCCTTGTGGATAGAAAGAGCACTAGTAGCTCTTGTCAATTTCTAGGATAATCATTAGTTTCATGGTTTTCTAGGAAACAAAACTCCGTAGCACTTTCAACTGCCGAAAGCGAGTATATCGCAGCCAGAAGTTGTTGTGCACAAATGCTTTGGATGAAGCATACCTTAGAAGACTACAATCTCTCATTTTCTAAGATTCCTATCATGTGTGACAACACTAGTACAATAAATATCAGCCAAAATCCTATTCTTCATTCTAGAACCAAGCATATAGAAATAAGATATCATTTTATTAAAGATCACATACAAAAAGGGATATTATATTAGAATTTGTCAAGTCAAGTGATCAATTGGCTAATATATTTACTAAGCCTTTGGATGAAAAGACCTTCAATGGAATTAGAATTCGGTTAGGGGTAATTCGGGTTGATGGTGTTTAGAAATATCATCTTATTCCTGCTTTTTCTTGTGACAGGGGTCGACATAAATTAGATATGTCGACCGATCTTAGGTTCTGTCGAAACAGCGGTCGACATAAAGAAGGTTATGTCGACCGAACTTTGAATCTGTTATGGAAAGGGTCGACATAAAATTTGGATATGTCGACTGGTTCTTCGTTTCAACCATCAATCGGTCGACTGGTTCGTTGTTGTTTTTCTTTTAAAACCCTATCGCGCTATTTTCAATTCACGAGTTATCAACTAAATATAATTCTGAATTGTACATCCGATGGAAAAACTGAGTCATATTATGAGCAGCACTCCGAGCCTACAATCATGAAGGATGAAGAGTACTGGCCTTTTCTTAGACAAATCGAGAAGGATCCCGATTTAGTGCCTTATCGACCTAAGGCCTGGATCTCCATATAGTGGGTCGCTTAGTCCATCACTTTCTCCCTTACAATCTATTACCTAAGGATGGCCACAGAGACTACATCAGCAACATGGAGTTGTATGTACTTTTTATGGTCTTTAGAAGACGTCGCATACACATCGGATACATCATCATGCGACGGATGATGGATGTCATGGATAGGGAATCCAAGTCCTTACCTTTCAACCTCCTAATAATGGAAATTCTTCGACAAAACGGGGTTGAGATTCCTTCTAATGAGCGAATCTGTAACATCCCATTTTTTTTTATTAAAAAGCTTTCCATTGAAAATTCCTTTATCAGACTTATACATATATTTATACATACAAAGCGGAAGCTAACTTTTCAAATCACACTCATAAGTAATTAAACATAAGTCACATTCTAAAAGTATAACACTTTACAAACACTACATGTTTATAATTCAAAATGACTTTTTACAAGTTCTTTTCAAAACACATGTATTTTGGTGAGCTTACTCCACCGGTCAAAATCTCGCTTAACAACGTCAAGGCCCCACGGAAGAGACTCTCCTCCTCCTTCATATTTAATCCTCAGGTGATATTTCTTCAACATTCAAGTCATCACTTACATTGCAAAGTCTAACTAATGAGCTTAAAGCTCAGTGAGTAGTGCAAATAAATATGAATGATGTAATGAATGATATGATTTAAAACCTTGCAGTTTATTTCATTTTCGTGGTGTGGATCCGCCACCCATATGATGACCATCCAAAAAACATGATCTTAGGGTTTACATAACGTGTATCATTAGGAGACATAACAACCTACAGTCAAACCCCATTGGGCTCATGGTAACATGGACCCATAGCCATTGCCGATGGCGTCTTTATTCTCCTTTACATAACTTATATCATTAGGAGATATAACAACCTACCGTAAAACCCCATTGGGCTCACGGTAACATGGACCCATAGCCATTGCCGAGGGCGTCTTTACTCTCTTGTATCTTAAATGTCTTCATCAAATCAATAGAGATATTGCGGGGATGAATGTAGGCATCAAAGACCCCCATGGGCAACCTAACACCCAATCCGCTGTCCCCCTACGATTCACTTATTATAATTCATAGTCTTCATGCATGAAAATTTATTTTTGTTGTCATTCGTAGAAAACATGATGCATGATCTCCATAACATGTCACATACAATGTTATCCTTAATGCAAGAAAATCTAACTAATCCAAATAAAAGTCATATAAACATATCAATAAAGGAATCTCATAGAAACTTATCAATCAATCAACACAAAGCACACAAACAATCCTCAAATGACTTGAGGTCGGTGTATTGTGCATTACACCGCAACCAGTCTATGATTAATCAAAAATCATAAAAATACATAACATTTGCAATGTAGACCTCTAATAGGCCAAATGCATGCAACACATACTTACTTTGATTTTTGATGTCTTTGGTTTCAACTTGGCAATGCTCACTAGAGGCTTGAGAACCTATATTGCCAAACCATTTGAATAAGTTTTTATACCATAAGTGACTATTTTCACTATAACTTCCAAAATTCATAACTTCCTCTATATTGATCCATTCCTGATAATTAAGGTGTCAAATTGTTCCTTAAGAAGTCTACTATAACTTCTTAGAAGACACAGATTTCAGAAAACTAACGTATGTCGACTTATGTGTACAAAACAGAGGACATTCACTGTTTGAACCCCGATTGGGTTGACCCAAACTTTTAGTGGTCAACCCATGTCGACAAAACAGAGACGCCACACTTTTAAAATCGAGATTCGGTCGACCCAAACTACAAGGGGACGACCCAAACTCCCCCCCAGATTCTGTACACTGACTTGCGACGTCCATAACTTTTTCTACATAGCTTCGAATCGAGTGATTCTAACGGCTATAAATCACTCTAAGAGTTTAATCTAACTCTTATGAAGGTCATAAACTCAAATTCGTGCTACAATTTTACCGAATCTCCAAAACTCTAACTTTGTTCATAATAAACTCTTTTCTCATCTCTTAGGATGAAACCCCTTGTTTTTATCCACCAATTCAAACAATACTATCATATTATCCTTATTGAGCTTAGAAGAACTTAAGAGGATATGAAATATTACCTTGAATTTTAGCTTCTACGAAAGCTTCCGAGTTTTCCTCTTCCCTTCACTTTCTCACTCTTTTCTCTCACGAAACTTCCTCTCTTTCTCAGTCTTACTCTCCCCTTGATCAAAACGTGAGAGCTTAGAGTAAACATAGAGAAAAGAAATCGTGATGGGATGGAAATGGCAGACCATGCCTTCTTATCTCTTAATTAAACAAAATCAACCTTCCTTTTATATCCATCAATCAGGATTTTCTACGTTTTGGCTGACTTTTCAACTTAAAACGGGAATGTGTCGACCCCTCTTCCATTGTGTCGATCGAAAGTATTCCCAGAGGGCAACTTGTGTCGACCGCACGTCTATTGTGTCGACCGAAAGTGTTCCCAGAGAGCAACTTGTGTCGACCGCTCGGTCCTGGGGTCGACCGAAACTATATATTGTGTTGACCCCTATTCGATCATGGGATTGACCGAAACATACAATTGTGTCAACCCCTCAGATGCACAAGCAGAAAAACAGGAAGAAAAACAGTGTGGGGTGATGGGGAACTTCTACACAACTTCCAATGCAGGGACTCTGGATTCGTGAAAATAAGCAGACAACAACTTCAATCAAAGGGGAAGACAATGCAAGTGGTTTTATAGAAAGCACACAGGTAGGCTAAGAGTTATGCTGAATAGAAAATTAATGGGCATAATTGCCCAATTTTAGGAACTCGGGTAGGAAGCAGTGGGAAGACACAAGCATAACTTTTAAAGGGAGGTGGCTATGGCTAAACGGAATGAACCATTGATTCAGGCCATTAAAGTAGGACTCACTGCTAGAAATTTGGGGCTTTGCTCACAGGAAACAAAAATGGCACGGAATGGACGGTTGGAGTTCAAAGTCCACTCGGGAAAGTTCAAAACAGCAAACAACTCAACTAGCACAAACAAATGTAAACGCAAGTGGAAGGTAGGCTATGGGGGTTCCAAACTCGCCTTTGATCCTAACAAGTGAGGAAGGGAGGTTGAAATATGGTTTAATGACCCTAGCAAGATCATCAACACCAAGACAAGAGAAGGTTGAGGATATTACTAACCAAAACCTTGAATTGCCGTGAGAAAGGAATGGGGCCCACCCAAGCTTCCTAAAAACACCACAAGACTCTAGACATAAGGCCACGTCCAGACATCAGTCAAGAGAGAGGCCAAGTGGGGAATTAGGGTTTCCCTAAGATCCAACTAAATGGGCCATGGGTTTGGTTCAAACCGAACCAAAATCCCTCTCAAAGGCTTAAACCGGACCATCGAGGTTTACAACAAACAAAACAACCCAACATATTTATAATTTACAAATACAAAAATCAAACATCACTTGACCATCCCTTGGAAGACTTCATCTCCCCTAATGGTGATGCAAAACGGTCTCCATTATCCTTGAAACCGAGTGTAGTTATGTCCCGGGAGGTGAACTCGGCAAGGAAGATCTTGGATTTTCGACTAACTCCTTCTCTTCTTTATACTTCCATTGTAAGCAATGTTTGGGGAGTTCTTGATCATGTTGTGGAGGAATATCTAGGAGCTCCAATGTAGGGAAAAATGTACCTGCAAAATCAACAAACATATTAGCTAAAAGTCTTGCACGGCTTCGAGTTGTTGCTCCTTCCGGTTGATGATGACTCCCGGGCACATCACACTTGTGTCGACCCTTTCTAAATCCTGGGGTCGACCGAAACTTACATGAAGATTGTCCTTTAGTATATTTAACCCAACTTACTTCATTACTTTACTTAAACCTATCAATAATCAAACAAACACCAATCAAACCAAAACACATGGGCCGGTGCATGGTGTGATACACCCCAAACAGAGTATTCTTATTCTAATTATTCATAATCGTAGTCAATTCACGTGTTTCTAATTTTCTAACATTTCCTAATAACATCGTCCAATTTGCCCTTAGACATTATTCTCTTTATCAGCTTCAACCTCCTAATTTACTAATATCCATAATACTTTAATACCTCATAATTTAACCAACACTCATAAAAAAAATCTTAGACGCTTTCTTCTTAAAATCACAAATTCTTAAAATAAAATGAGGGTCATTACATTCTATTCTCCTTAATAAAATTTTGTCCTCAAAATTTAGATGACAAACAGATTTGGAAATTTGTCTAGCGTGTCTTGCTTTTTTTCCCACGTAGCTTCTTCGATATTCTGGTTTTTCCACAACACCTTTACCAAAGGTATATGCCGATTCCGTAATACTTTCATCTTTGTGTCGAGAATTCTTACTGGCCTTTCCTCATACGTCATTGTCAGTTCCAAGTCCACTTCTTGTATCTGAATCACCTGGGAAGGGTCACGTATGCATTTCCTCAACATGGATACGTGAAACACGTTGTGAAATTTACTCAAACTTTCTGGCAATTCGAACATATAAGTGACTCGTCCATCCTTTTTCACAATTGGAAAAGGCCTAATGTATCTTGGAGCAAGTTTTCCTTTTCTTCCAAATCGCATTACTCCTTTGAAAGGGGAAGTCTTCAAAAATACTTCATCACCTAAATTGAATTCCAATTCTCGTCGTCTCCGATCTGCATAACTCTTTTGACGACTTTGAGCAGTTTTCATTCTCTGCTGGATAACTCTAATTTGCTCCAAAGTCTGCTGCATAATCTCCGAAACATAGAGTTTTGCTTCTCCTACCTCATCCCAGTATAATGGCGATCTACATTTACGTCCATACAAAGCTTCATACGGAGCCATATTATAGACGATTGATAGTTGTTATTATATGCGAACTCCACTAGTGGTAGCAGCTTACTCGACGTAGTCTGGAAATCCAACACACAAGCTCTAAGCATATCCTCAAGGATTTGAATAATTCTTTCACTTTGTCCATCGGTTTGGGGATGAAACGCGGTGCTAAATGTTAGACTTGTCCCCATAGCCGTATGCAAACTCTTCTAAAATTTAGAAGTAAATCGAGAATCTCTATCAGAAACAATTGAAACTGGAACTCCATGTAGCCTTACAATTTCTTGTACGTACAATTCGGCATATTGATCCATGGTATACGTAACTCTAATAGGTATAAAATGTGCTGACTTAGTTAATCGATCTACAATCACCCATATACTATCATGCCCCTTTGTTGTTTTCGGTAAACCCACTACGAAATCCATAGAAATATGTTCCCATTTCCATTCTGGAATCGATAAGGGCTCAAGCAATCCTGCAGGCTTTTGGTGTTCAGCTTTAATTTGCTGACATGTGACACACTGTTTCACATGTTTTGCCACATCTACCTTCATTCCCGGCCACCAAAAATATTGTCTAAGGTCTCAGTACATTTTTGTGCTTCCTGGGTGCATTGAAAAATTAGACGAGTGAGCCTCATTCAAAATTTCTTTTCTAAGCTCTTTATCTTCTGGGACGTACCACCTGTTTTTGAACTTCAACACCCCATCATTTGAAAATTGATAATCAGGCTGTAACATCCCGTTTTTTTTTTTTGTAACATAAAAAGC
>QAOC01051368.1:0-88769 GCA_003255005.1 Begonia fuchsioides | reverse complement strand
AGAATAGAAAATGCGATAATTAGTAATTCTTCCTCTCCTACGGACGACCTACCTCTCTCTCTCTCTCTACGCAGACGACTCTCGTCCTATCGGCCTTCTCACCGGTTTCGTCGCCCGTGCCTGATCCCGATGACTCCGAAGTCATTTTCGTACTCGCCGCTCTGGATATCGTTGCTGTAGCTCCTTGCAGGCTGCATTCTCACCTCTCCGGCAGCGGGGGCTCAGCTCCTAGCAACACCGACAATTATCCTCCGGCGCCGACGTCAAAAAGAACGATCTTTCTTAACGACTTCATCACCGGGGACGTGAACGGCGTCGTCGATTTTCCACCTCTCCGGCAGCGGGGTCAGCCCCTGGCTCCACAGTTCACCATGTCTTCGACGTGGGCTGCATGGATTCGTGGCTCGGATGGCCCTCCTAGTGCCCTTCTTGCCGCAAGGATACGGCGGTATCCAGGTGGTAGAAGAAGCGGCTCTTTTTTATAACATTTGTTTAGAAAAATTAAAAAAATGATTAATTTAAAAACAAAAAATATTTTTAGCCATCCGCCACGCACGGTGGGAGCCGTTAATCAGACGTGCGTTAGGGTTCAACTGATTATTTTCAGAAAACTCAAGGTTTGAAGCGCTTTTACTCATAATTTAATTGTTAATATTAAATAGGAAGTAAGGTTGTCCAAAACATCCAATAATAACTAGTGCACAATATTAAAATCGGCTTTGAATCAAGCCAAAGTTAATGCATCACACATAGTAGCCCAACATCAAAACTTTTCAAGCAAATTAAACAAGCAGCTACAAACTCCATTTAACCAGCGATGCCAAGAAAGAAAGATCAAAAATTTCGTGTTGGCTCCACTCTCATTCGTTGAAGAGCACGAGCTAACCATCGAAAACAGAAGTCGCAAGCATATCAGTGAAAAAAACCAACACTGTATCTCAAAGAAGGGCATTTGATGACAACATTTTCTCTTTAAACGTGTTTGTATTTGAAAAAACCTTATGCCTATTAAATAATATAACTTTAAATTCACTGATACCCTGAATGTTTAGGTTGATTTCGAATTTTTCTAGCAACTAACACCTCTAATCTTTCAATTTTTTGTGCAACACCCTTGCACTAAGTTTTTCTACCGTTAATCGATGTGTTTCACTTGCCAATCTTATTCAATTTATATTCCTAAAAAAATAAATAATTGGCTCAAGTTGGATATGTATACATCAAATCAAGTTGAAACTTTCATTTAACGAGAGACATAGTTGGCTAGCGTTAAATGGAGACTAGGAATAAGGAGATCTATCCAGCGATAAATTTGCGTTTAAAAAAATTAACATCGATGATATTGTATAACGAATTTAAATGTTTGGGGTTTTAGTTACTAAAAATTCGTTCAAAATTTCTGGTAAAACCACCTTAAAACGTTCATGATGTCCAATAAAATTAAGCCAATAATAAAATACAAGGATTAATAAGTTATATTAACATCTTTAAATTTTATTTATAAAAATATAATATATATTTTTTTATCTTTTCTATTTTGATCATGTTTCTTGTGTTGTAAAAATTTAAATGTTAATATATGTAGTTATTTCACGGTGAATGCAATTTAATTCTTATGGCTCTAAATCTTTTGCTAGAATAGAACGATTAATCATTTATATTTCTTTTGTAGCTTAACATGGTATTGATATCATTTTATGTAAATAACTGCTCAAAATAGTGTAATCCAAATTCTAACGAGGTGATAACCTTATAAAGAATAATCTAGAAAATAATTGCTATATCAAGAAAATAAACTATAATTGGACAAATGTACTCATGATTATTTGATTATTGCTCATGTTGAAACTCTTAAATATCCATACAAGATTTGATGAAATGATTACTTTCAAGGTGAGCAACATTTAAAATTCACCCTTAAATAAAAAGACCATATTAATCCTAAACTAGAAGTATAAATGTTCGAAACTCGAGTTGATTTGCAAAGAAAAAAACACCTCCGAGTGGAAAAGCAAAATTCAAAGATGTGGAAGAAAGAAGTGTTGTTGTTTCTTGTGATAAGCATTGATTTTGTCTTTCTAGTTCATGGAGATTTTGGTGGTAAGTTTTTGGGAGATAGAAAGAGAGAATTGCAGTTGGAAAAAGAAAAGAACCTCGACGGGATCGTCAAGATCGCAAAGGTTAATATTTTCTTTATTTTTAGCTCATTTTTCCCATAACAATGGATATTTAGAACATTTTTAAAGAATTATTTTTTTTATAACAATGATTTTTTTTTTGTATTTTGAGGAGACTTACTATTATATTTATAATGTTCATTTATATCTCTAGACCGAAAACGGAAAAGACGTAGTTTGTGTAGATGTGCACAAACAACCAGCCTTTAAGAATCCATTGTTGAAAAATCATAAACTTCAGGTAATTCTTTACTTCACTTAATCATTGTTCTACAATTTAATCTCATTCTAAATTTGTTCGCTTATAGTGGGCGCCAACCACCTTTCCAAATAACTTTGAGGAAGAAGTTTCGTTTCTAGGACCTCATCATACAGATTCGGTGTCACAATACAATGTATGCCCCCCTAATTATATCCCAATCATCCGCAAAGCACAACGGAAAAATTTTAATGATTCGATTCACTATGATCAAAATAATAATCTTCTTTATCGAGTAAGTGATTCATTCTACTCTTTATGTTGCTAGATGTATGCGTGCTTGAATGTAGGCATCTAAAGACAAATTTTACCAATTGTTTTTATTGCAAGTTTGCACTTCTTGAAGTAACTCATTCTTCCGAAGACAAGTTTTACGGAGCATCATGTTTAATTAAATCAAATATCCCACATTGCGAAAATGGTCAAAATAGCGGAGTGAGCATTTGGATTGCTTCCGATAATTCAGATAAAAAAAATGTGATCAAAGCAGGATGGATGGTATGCATATTTAATTTTTAATTCAAATAAATTCTTTTAATACTATATTTAAAATATTTAATACTATAGGTTAATCCCGAGATTTACGGCGACTCAAATGCTTATTTATCTACTTATTGGACAGTAAGTTTTCCCTTGTCTTTATGTTTTGTTCTTTTTTCATATTTTTATTGGTTTTGAATAAAGTAAGAACTTATGAATTACTTGCACGATATTTCAGAGCGATGGTTTCCATCAAACAGGATGTTACGATCATTTATGTGCTGGTTTTATTCAAGTAAACAACGATTTTACCCTTGGAGCAAGTCCAATTCGCAACTCTGTCCACGGTGGTAAAATTCCATATTTGTCGAGTATTATTATCTTCCAGGTAAAGAAAAAGTTCATTTTTCTAAAGAATAAAAATAACCATAATAACAACTTTATAAGTAATAACTCAACTATGTTTCAAAGCATCCAAGATTTTATTTACTTTTGAAAAAAAAATAAAACCCAACTCTTTTAAAGTCATATAGAAAGACAAGCTTTTCAATGATTAAACAAATAACATACATTATAGTTGTTTGAGATCATGCAATAAGTAATTTTTTTCACACGGCAAGCTTTACTTTACTTTACACTAACTAATTAATTTTTTTACTTCTAACAGGATATATCAACTAAACATTGGTGGTTGATTCTTCGCAACATTGAACCATCAAAATACTATATTTTTGGTTATTGGCCAAAAGAGATTTTTACTCGGTTTGATGAAGGTGGAACAGTGTTAAATTTTGGTGGATCTACAATGGCTCATTCGGGTCAACTTTTTCCTCCCATGGGTGATGGATATTTTCCCAATGGACGTAAATCTGATTCAAATTTTATTGAAGAAATTCAATATGTTAACAAATCAAACTTTATTGTTCCTCCTCGTTTTATGGGCACCAAGATTCATACGGATAATTCTAATTGTTACAACCTAATATACCAAGGGAATGAGGAAGACAAATACAGCCACACCTTATTTTTGGGAGGACCTGGGGGACAATGTTAATGATTTATTTATCTATTTTGTTTGATTGATCCTTTCATTACATCTTATGTCTAAGGTATGAAGACATGCATAAACTTATGTATCATCACAAATATGAGCTTTTGTGTGTTTGAATGATCCTCTTATTACACAGTGTCATTTTAGTTTTGAAGTTTATTATAATATAACTATCAAAATAAAAATAATAAATGAAAAGGTCTATTCTCCTTCCCTAGATATTAACTATCTTGAATTTCAATAGGGGTGACATGAATTTATCAGAAATAACCGCTCTTTCGTGCAGGACCGATTTTAAACCTAAGAGGAGGTGACCAAAATTATGTCTAATTGTCACATGTCTCTGGCCGAATTCTTTTCTTACTTGAACTCCAATGCTTTTATTTATAATTTTGGCCTTTTGTTGAGTTTTGGTCGACATAAATATATTTCGATTGACTAAAACTTTTTACCCATTAAAATAAAGTCGTCGATGAGATTTTTTGGTCAACCTAAATATATTTTGGTTGACCAAAACTTTCTACCTAATAAAATATAGTCGTTGATGAGATTTTTTGGTCGACCTATACATCCTTTGGTGGACTATTTTGTGATTTTAGTAGACTCTTTTGAGATTTTGGTCGATCATTCTGGTGGCTTGATATTCGTGAACATTTGGTCGACCTTTGCTATAGTAACTGTACAACCATTTTTTCCGAAAATAGCTTAAATGAATTCTGATTCGAGCGAAACTGAAAACGCTTGAACACAAATAAATCAACACTTCTAGCATTCAACAATCCTAGTTAGGAATAAAGAAAATCAGACAGAAAATTTAAATAACCATTTTGAAGAGTATTTTTAAAATGAGTATTTTTAAAAGAGATGTTCAATCACTCGCCAAAAGTAGAGCAAAAACCAATTGAATTGGGCACCCCATTCTTCTTCTTCTATTTAGAAATTATTCGTCTTCTTCTACTCATGGATCACGGCCTCCCTCTCTCTCTCTCTCTCTCTCTCCCTGCACCGCTGCTGTAGTCTCTATCTCCTTCCCTGTATGTTTCCAGGTCTTTATTGGTCTTCCAGTCCCCTTTTGCTGCTGCCTCGTGGCTGTTAGTATGGCGGTCTAACGTGCTAATAGTAATGCTGAGATACTCTGGTTAGTTATGGTACGTTGGATCAAATAGTGGATTACTCTTTGTTCTCGACGTTGGTCTTCTGGCTCCACCATCCACAAATATATTGACTACGTTAGAAACCCTATTCTTCCTTTATAGTCATGTTTCCTCTCAAGTCCAGTAGGGTGCAGAGCTCCATTGTAGAAGATTCCTGTCCATCTTCCTATTTTAGAAACTTCTATTTTTTTTTGTTTGAATACTCTTAAATGATGAGCCCAAAAGCTGGAAACTTCTATTCGGATTCAACCACCCTACTCTCTCCTCTCCCCAACGCTCTTGCTATCTCTCTCTCTTTCCTCTACCTTCCTTGCTCGTTAAGATAAGAAGGAACCATCTTCCTTGATAGTCATGTTTTCTCTTCAAGTGCTGTGTGATTCCTTTCTATCGTCCTATTTTAGAAACTTCCATTTTTTTGTTCTAATACTCTTAAATGATGAGCCCAAAAGCTGAAAACTTCTATTCGGATTCAACCACCCTACTCTCTCTCTCCCCTTTATCTTCTCTGTGCGTTAAGATAAGAAGGAAGATTCCATCTTCCTTGATAGTCATGTTTCGTCTTCAATTGCTGAATGGTACAGAGCTCCATTGTAATTAACAATAGATAAACAAAACAGATTAAGCTAACTTTCAATTACCAGGCTCTATAAATACTCCCCTTCTTCACAATCCCCGCTCACCGGTCACTCAATTCTCTTCGTTATCGCATTTTCTCTTCTCTGTTGCAATCCTCGAATTTCATGGCATCCCACATGTCTCCCCTTGTCGCTGCCTCTCCGCAGTCCTCTGATTATCTTCCGTCAGGTCAACTCAATGGGCATATCTTATTTGGCATGCTAATGCTAATATTGATTTTAGTTGTAGTGGTTATCATGCTAGTGGCAGTTCATTATTTTGGTCCCATGGCCAATCTTCCACGATTTCTTCGGCGCCGGACAGGAATCCCGGCAGCCGTACTGGATGCCATTCCAGTCATGCACGTCACGGAGGATGGGGAGTTTCCTCCGGAATGCCGTATCTGCTTCGAAAACATAGAGGTGGGGCAGGAAGTCAAGCTTCTGCCCCAATGCCGACATGTTTTCCACGCCCAATGCACGCACACGTGGTTCAGAGACCATCCAAGTTGTCCTCTCTGCCGGACCATTCCGCAGTAATCTTTATTTTTGAAGTTTTATTTTATGTATTGAATTTCTTATTATATTAATGAAAGAGTTCTCGGTTTTACTTCGATCCATAATCAGCAGCAACTTTAAAGCCTTAGTCGTATCTAACCAGCACGACAAATGATCTACCACTACATCATGTAAATCCTTAAAACTATCGACCACTGGGATTTATTAAAAATATAGGAAGACATAACCAAAATCAGAAACGAGGAATCCAAGAAGACTGGATTCACTTGGGTTGCTTGCACAGAAACGGCCGCACTTCTACCACCTGGATTCCGCCAAATCCTTGCGGCAAGAAGGGCACTAGGAGGGCCATCCAAGAAGATCGTTCTTTTTGACGTCGGCGCCGGAGGATAATTGTCGGTGTAGCTAGGAGCTGAGCCCCCGCTGCCGGAGAGGTGAGAATGCAGCCTGCAAAGAGCTACAGCAACGATATCCAGAGCGGCGAGTGCGAAATGACTTCGGAGTCATCGTGATCAGGCACGGGCCGACGGGGTTGCACGCCGGCGAGTCCGGGACACCTGTAAAAAGGCCGATAGGACAAGAGTCGTCTGCGTATAGAGAGAGAGATGGGTAGGTGGTGGTTTTAGTTTCCTCGGCAAGTGATAGAATCACATGTTTGGATTTAGAATTCAAATCAGTTTTTGATTGTCTCCCCAGTTGAAAATTAGGATTCAATTTCGCAAAAAATGCGAATGCATCTTTTGAAAATTGAAAAGAAGTCTCCTTTATTTTGGTAACCGAAACACAAAAGTTCTTATAGCATACTTGCGATGATACTAGAATTATCACTTTTTACCCAAATTGAGACATGACTAGTAACCGGAAGCAAGATAAATAATCAACATTGTCCGCCGGGTCCTCCCAAAAATAGATAATGACTGTATTTGTCTTCATCATTCTCATGGTATATTATGCCATAGCAATTGGAATTGTCCGTATGAATCTTGGCACTCATAGGACGAGGAGGGACAAAAAAGTTTGATTTGTTGACATATAGAATTTCTCCGATATAATTTGAATCAGATTTGCGTCCATCGGGAAAATATCCTTCTCCCATAGGAGGAAAAGGTTGGCCCGAATGAGCCATCGTAGATCCACCAAAATTTAACACCGTTCCACCTTCCTCAAACCGATTAAAAATCTCTTTAGGCCAATAACCTACAATGTAGTATTTTGATGGTTCAGGGTTGCGAATCATTAACCACCAATGTTTAGTTGACATATCCTGTTAAAAAGTAAAATTCAATTAACTAGTTAGTGTGAGGTAATATTGAAAAAATGCACTACTTGAATTATCACAAATAAGAAATAATTATAATAAATGTTAACTTGTTTTTTCCCTTTAAGCATTGAAACAACCTGCCTTTCTTTAAGATACTAAATGAAGAGTTGGGTCTCATTTTTTTTTACAAAAATCAAGTGAAATGTTGGATTATCTCAAAAGACAATTGAGTTATTACTTGTAAAGCTATCATTCTTGATGTTTTTCTAGTTTACAAAATCAAAACTTAATTTACCTGAAAGATAATTAGACCCATATAATACGAATTTATAGAACCATGAACAGAGTCATGAATTTGAGATACTCCAAGAGTAATATCATTGTCAAGTTGAATGAAACCTGAACATAAATGATCATAGCAGCCTGTTTGATGAAAACCGTCACTCTGTAAAAAATCAATAAATTTATTGATTATTATCAACGAAATTCATAAGTTATTATTTTTATTCGAAATCACCACAAAGATGAAAAAAGAGTACAAAATACTATGATATGAAAAAGCTTACAGTCCAATAAATTGATAAATGAGCTTGTGAATCGCCGTAAATCTCAGGATAAACCTATCACATTAAATTCTTTTAAATATATAATTAAAAGAACTAAAATGCATTAAATTTTAAATTTACATACCATCCATCCTGCTTTGATCACGTTTTTTTTATTTGTATTATCAGAAGCAATCCAAACGCTCACTCCACTATTTTGACCATTTTCGCAATGTGGGATATTTGATTTAATAAGACTTGACGCTCCATAAAATGCGTCATCGGGAAAATTAGTCACTTCGAGAAGCGCAAACTGTTAATGGAAACATTTGACGAAATTTATCTTCATATGCACAATCGTAAGGACGCAAACATCTAATGACAAGAAGGACAACAAACTACTTACTCGATAAAGAAGACTATTACTTTCATCATTGTAACTCGAATCATTAAGAATTTTCGGTGGTACTTTGCGGATTGGGATAGAATTGGGGGGGCATGCAAGGTTTTGTGAGGCCGAATTCGTATCATGGGGTCTTTGAAACGAAACTTCTTCTTCAAAGTTATTTGGAAAAGTGGTTGGCTGCCACTGTAAGCGAACAAATTTAGAATTTAATTCTAAAGATTAAAATGTAGAGCAAGCTAATAGTAGTTGTCTAATAAAAGAGTGAAAATAAAGAGAAATACGAGCGTAAATAAAGTGAAGTAAAGAATTACCTGAAGTTTATGATTTTTCAACAAAGGATTCTTAAAGGCAGGTTGCTTGTACACATCTACACAAACTATATCTTGTCCATTTTCGGTCTAGAAATATAAATGAACGTTTTAAAATATAATAGTAATTCTCCTCAAAATAAAAAATAAAAACATTCTTACGAAAATATAAACATTTTAAATATTCATTGTTATGGGGAAATTGTACTAAAGTTAAAGAAAAGATTAACCTTCGCAATCTTGACGATCCCGTCGAGGTTCATTTCTTTTCCCAACTGCAATTCTCTCTCGCTATCTCTTGAAAACCTACCAACAAAATCTCCATGAACTAGAAAGACAAAGTCAACGCTTATCAGAAGAAATAACAACACATCTTTCTTCCACATCTTTGAATTTTGCTTTACCACTCGGAGGTATTTTTTTCTTTGCAAATCGACTCGAGTTTCTAACATTTATACTTCTAGTTTAGGCTTAATATGGTCTTTTTATTTAAGGATGAATTTGAGATCTTCTCGATAGAGCACATCTTCCATAATTGATGAAAGGTTTCATTATAAGCAATGATTAAATAATCTTGAGTACTTTTTTTTTCAAAATCGACTTAATTTTTTATTTATTATGAAAACAAGTTTTATTGAAAGAAAAAAATGGAATCATAATTTGAGCAATGATCGTTATTTTTCTTGATATGGCAATCATAATTTTTAAGATTGTTCTTTATGAAGTTGTTGCCTAGATAGAGTTTGGATTACTCTATTTTAAGCATTGATTTACATAAAATGATAAAGATACCGAATTAACCGGATGGAATAGAACATTATTGTTCTATACACTTAGGGGGGGTAATCGGTTCGATTTTAATCGAGAACCCACAAAACGACATTGAGCCAATTAAAAATCATCATTTTTTTAAAAAAAGTTAAAAACCATATTTTGATAATATGATAATGTACTAAATGTCACGATCTAGGTTTAAACTCATGCATTCATACCACGACCATGGTGCGTGATGATGTACTAAAAGACGTTATTATACCTTGTCAAAATAACTTTAAACCATATTTTGCTGTCTTCCTATTTTACTCAAAATAACTTTAAAATGATGATGTACTCAAATATAATCAAATAGGAAGATTCCTGTCCATCTTCCTATTTTAGAAACTTCTATTTTTGTTTGTTTGAGCACTCTTAAATTTGGCCTTAAACTCCAATGCTTCTATTTCTAAATTTGGCCTTCCGTTCAATTTTGGTTAACCTATGCCTTGGCTCCAATCTCTCTCACCTTTTGGTCCACTTTCTTTATGTGGCTGGTCATAGTATAGAACAATTTTTGGACTCCTCTTTTGTGCCCATAAACAGCTTCTCTGAGTCGTGGTTTCTCAGATTGGAAAAAATGGAGGATTTTTGGTGATATTGTAGAACCCTTCGACGATGGACTGAAAATGTAACACCCTTGCACTTTGTGTATGGTACAATGATCTTGTGATTTAGTTTTGATGGTACGGTAAATTAGAAGTTGTGATCGATAAAAAAAAATTGTTTCGTGTGTGAAGGGTTTGAAGTAAAGTTAGAATAAATAAAACTCTCAATCATAAGATTAACCTAAGTTAATTAGTGATTATTAGAATGGACACCTTCTACTTGAATGGACACCTCCTACTTGAATGGACACCTCATGCTTTCTTCCACCTCCACCTTAATTTTCTGTGTAAAAATAATATAAATCAAAATGTTATTATTAAAGTTAAATAAATATGATTGGTGAATTTGGGGAGCAGCTGAAGTTGGGTGGAATGAGGAGAAAACACCTCATGCTTTCTTTACCTCCTCCTTAGCTTTTATGAAGAGGGTTTCCAATCAGATGGGGAAAACCACGAAATTCATCTCCTTCTCTCAAGTTCTCTCTAGTTTTGTAGGAGAAAAGTGAAGATTTAAGGATAGTTGAAGTGTGTGAGGGTATTTAGTGCATAAAAGTGAGATTTAGTGCACTATTGAAGCAAGAAAAGAGGAAAACAGGGAAGCCACGAATTTGGAAACTTTGGTGCAAGTTTTCTTTCCTTTAAGGTATCAATTCTTACCCTATATTGATATCTAAGTGCTTGGGTTGGTTCAGAATGGTTGCTAGTGCATGAATTTTAAAGTTATATCAAGATTTCCCAATTTCGGACAAATCTGCACAGTTTTAGAATTTGAATTATTACAAGGTTTTCGAGTGGTAATTTGATTTTACTCTCTTCAGATGACTTAAAGTAGACATCTTCACAAAAGTTATGACACTTGAATCATCGTAATTGGACTTGTGTATCTCAAGTTATAGTTGTTGGAAGTTACTGCAAAACAGGGTATATCCGAGATTGCTCACTCAATTTTCTTTTATGTATTAAGGTTACCAAGTGATAAGTGTTGAAGATTAAGGGATTAAGTGATCAACTTAAAGCTAAGGACTTCAAGTAAGTAACTCTGAATGTCTTTGGCCCAATTGGGACTACAATACAAAGAGTAGACTTTATGGATTATGATTTGAATTGATTAGGTGCTAGATTAAGTATGGATAATATTCTGTTGGGGTGTATTGCACAATACACCGACCCAAACTCTTGGGATTGTTTGTGTGCTTGTTTGCAATTGTTTGATGATTGATATGTTAAGTTAAATTTAATATTATCATTATAGGTTATATGAATGTTGTATGTCATGCATATGTACAATTGATCATGCATCATGTTTTATGAAAAGAACGAAAATGTTTTACATGCATGGTTTTCATGATGATTCAACCGGATATTGTGGAGGGAGTAGAGTAAGGCTGTCTCGAGGGAGGCCATACGGTGCCAATCCTCTATTCCGTAATCTTCAATATTCGATATGTAAAGCATGTAAGTATCAAGCTATGGGTGGGATGGAATGAGCTGTCTTACGGATCGGGCCATATGGTGCTCATGAACTATCCTAAATGGACCAAATGGTGTTCATTGGGCTGCCCGTGAAGAAGACCAAATGGTGTTTTTCCCTCCCTGTACGTTGTGACGCCCACACCAAAGTAAAAGTATCAAGAAATCAAATGGAATGAAAATGGAACATGTTTTAAGAAATGCATATTCATGTAGGCATTAAGGAATCATGTATGGTTATTTACTGAGCCTTAAGCTCATTAGATTAAGCTTTGTATTGTAGGTGATGAGATTAGTGGTGAGGAGGTTTTTCCTTATCATTGATACAAAGTGGTGGAGGAGGTATAGCCGGTGCAGATGCTTGGATCGCTAAGTGACGACCGGTGGGAGATGTATTTTGATGTTTAGTAATTTGAAATGTGTAATGTTTAAAAGAGATTGATAATACATATTTATCAAAGTTTGTAAATTAACCTTAAGTTTTGAACGAATACAATGTTTATAAAATGTGTTAAAATAGTATTTTCTTATGAATAAAAAGAAAGTATGAAAATTGGGATGTGACAGAAAATGTCGGGCAGTTCTATGGAGGAGAGCCGGATTGTTTCATTGCAGAGCTGTGTTCGAAGTTCAGATAACAGCCTTGACGACAACATTATTGAAAAATAAGTACGTTTCATAGCTTTGTTTGCAGTAATTCGTTTGGAGGGATCATTAATTCGGCATTTTTTGCAAAAAAAATTTCTTTTAAACCAAATTTTTTGATTCGGTTGGGTTTCGTTTATTTTTTCTAAAGTTCATTAAACAACATTATTTTTACTTTTTAGTTAAAATATTAAATTGACAGTTAAAAACTAAATTTTCATTTAATATTCAATTTTGAATTTTTGTTTGGTTTCCTTTAGGATAAAAACCCAAATAAAGCTCGAGTTTTGGGTAAATAATCTAAAAAAGTTGTAAGTTTTCTAATTATCATTTTTGGGCTCCTCAGGCGTCTGAGGAGCTCAATTTTTTTTTTTTAGTTTTTTGTCTTTAATTAATTTGGTTAAAATAATCTTATCTAAATGACTTTAAATTTTTAACTTTCATTCATAATAATAAAAAAGATGAATCTCCAAAGTTTCAAATTTTTTTGGCATTCGTAGGATTTACTATATTTTTTTAATTGCATAAAAAAGAATTGCAGGTAAAAAATTATGAATCATAAAATTGTTAAAAATTTACAAAATTTTATGGAGTGTTATATTACAATATTTTAAATTTGTGACAAAAGTTTCTTAACTGAATTTGTTTGTTTATACATTCAAAAAATTATGGTAAATTGTAAAATTATTGAAAATTCACGAATTTTTGTGAATTATTGTCTGATAATATTGTAAATTTGTGATAAAATTTTCAAGAATTTGTATTGACATACAAAATTTTAATTAAACTTATTTTTTATTCATTAGAAGAATTATAATACATTTTAAAAATGTTGAAAAAAATTTAAAACTTTGCAAATTAGTATTTTTTATTGTTATAAATGTGTAGTAAAAATTTTAAGTCATTCCGATAAGATTTTTGTAGCAAAATTAATAAAAAAACCAAAAAAAAAATAGAACCTTATTTGAGTTTTCACCCTTTCTTTTAATGTAAGGAAGTTCTTAAAATTGTGTAAACAATTGCTTTCTCAAGAACATCTTTAAGACTAGTCCTTGTCTTATCAAGAAAATTGCCTATTATTTTTAAAATAATGTTTAATGTGCTTATTTCAACTTTCAATACCTTCTAATATTTACTCTCTTGTAATACCTTTTAGTATTTTGATGTGTGATTGTGTTAATTTAAATGTATTTAACGAATAAAAAATATAAATATTATTTGTGCAGCACCTTTGCACTAAGTTATTTCTACGGTTAACCAGTTGATGTGTTTCGCTCGTCAGCCTTCTCCAATTTATATTTGTAAAAAATAAATAATTGGCTAAGTTTTGTATGTATACTTCAAATCAAGTTGAAACTGCAAACTTAAAAATAAAAATTTCATTTAACGAGAGACATAGTTGGCGAGCGATAAATGGAGACTAGGACTAAGGCAAGCTATCTAGCGATAAATTGACGTTTAAAAAAATTAACATCGAGGATATTGAATAACAAATTTAAATGTTTATGGTTTTAATTATTGGAAAAATTTGTTCAAGATGTCTAGTAAAATCTCTCTAAACGTTCATGGTGCCCAGTAAAATTAAACCAATAATAAAATACAAAAATGAACAAGTTATTTTAACATCTTTGAAATTTATTTATAAAAATATAATATAATTTTTTATCTATCATGTTTCTTCTGATACGAATGGAAAGAAACAATGTAGATTCTAAAATCTAGTTATTTCACTATGAATGCAATTTAATTCTAGTTGCTCTAAATCTTTTGCTCTAAAATAACTTTAAACCATATTTTGTTGTCTTTCTATTTTAGTCAAAATAATTTAAAATGATGATTTACTAAAATATAATAAAATAGGAAGATTCCGGTCCATCTTCCTATTTTAGAAACTTCTATTTTTTAGCACTCTTAAATGATGAGGTGGGGCAAGAAGTCAAGATTCTGCCCCAATGCCGACATGTTTTCCACGCCCACTGCACGCACACGTGGTTCAGAGACCATCCGAGTTGTCCTCTCTGCCGGGCCATTCCGCACTAATCTTTATTTTTGAAGTTTTTTTTATGTATTGTATTCTTATTATTAATGAAAGAGTTCTCGGTTTTAGAACTCTTTCATTAATAATAAGAATACAACTCATTCAGCAAATTTCTAGAATTTGAGACATGTGCTCGATTTATTATGTTTTTTAATTGTAAAATATTAAATGTTTTATGGTAAAAAATTAAAAAACCCTAAAATTTAAAAAAAAAAGGTTTTGTTTTACCTTTTTCAAAATTAAAAGGTTTTTTTAAATATTTTTATGTAATATTTTATTATAATTTGTATAGTATTTGAAAAATTATAAACATTGCAGAAACACATGTCAAAAATCACAAACTTTGAAGCATATTTTTTCATAATATTGTAGATATCTAGTAAAATTTTAAATCATTCAGATGACATTTGTTTAAAAAAAATTAAAAAAATATTAATTAAAAAAAAATATATATATATATATTTTTTAGCCGTCCTCTCTTCAAAGTTGAGAGGACGACTCAACTGTTGA
Source organism: Begonia fuchsioides (assembly GCA_003255005.1). Classification (NCBI taxonomy): domain Eukaryota; kingdom Viridiplantae; phylum Streptophyta; class Magnoliopsida; order Cucurbitales; family Begoniaceae; genus Begonia; species Begonia fuchsioides. The sequence goes on along the minus strand of QAOC01051368.1, from coordinate 73,911 downwards.
ACAAACGTCCGCCGCATAGTGGAGCCGTTGATCGAATGTCCGTCAGGGTTCCATTGCTCTTTTTAGAACTCAGAGTTTATTTTGCCTATTTTTATAAAACCCAAGGTTCATGAGCTTTTACTCATGATTTAATTGTTAATATTAAATAGGAAGTAAAGTTGTCCATAACATTTAATAATAACTAGTGCACAATATTGAAATCGGCTTTGAATCAAGTGAAAGTTAATGCATCACACATAGTAGCCGAACATCAAAACTTTTCAAGCAAATTAAACAACAAGCTACAAACTTCATTTAACCAACTATGATGATGTCAAGAAAGAAAGACCAAAAATTTTGTGTTTGCTCCACTCTCATTCGTTGAAGAGCACGAGCTAATCATCGAAAACAGAAGTTGCGAGCATATCAGTGGAAAAAACCAACACTAAATCTTAAAAAAGGACATTTGATGACAACATTTTCTCTTTAAACGTATTTTCATTTGAAAAAACTTATGCCCATTAAATAATAAATTGTTAAATTCACTAGATACCCTGAATGTTTAGACTGATTTCACCGGACACATTTCAAGAGTTTTTTTGGTGACTACCACTTCAAACCTTTCAATTTTTGTTTCAACACCCTTGCACTATTTTTTTTCTATCGTTAATTGGCTCAAGTTTGTATGTATACTTCAAATCAAGTTAAAACTAAAAACCTGAAAGTAAAAATTTCATTTAATGAGAGACGTAGTTTGCGAGCAATGAATGGAGACTGGGACTAAGGAGAGCTATCTAGCAATAAATCGGCGTTTAAAAAAATTAATGTCTAGAGTATTGTATAAAATTCATTCAATATATCTGGTAAAACCACCCTAAACGTTCAGGTGTCCAATAAAATTAAGCCAATAATAAAATACAAGGACGAATTAGTTATATGTACATCTTTATAATTTATTTATGAAAATATAATATTTTATTTATTTATCTGTTTTGATCATGTTTCTTGTGATACGAATTACAAGAAATAATGTAGATACTAAAATCTAGTTATTTCACGATGAATGCAATTTAATTCTTATGGCTCTAAATCTTTTGCTAGAATAAAGCGATGAATCATTTATATTTTTGTTGTAGCTTAACATGGTATCGATATCATTTTATGTAAATAACTGCTTAAAATAGTGTAATCCAAATTCTAACGAGGTGATAATCTTATAAAGAACAATCTAGAAAATATCATTGCTATATCAAGAAAACTAACTATTATTGATCAAAAGTACTCATGATTATTTAATTATTGCTCTTGTTGAAACTCTTCAATATCCATAGAAGATTTGATGAAACAATTACTTTCAAGGTCAACAACATTTAAAATTCACCCTTTGAAAAGACCATTTAAGCCTAAACTAGAAGTATAAATGTTCGAAACTTGAGTCGATTTGCAAAGAAAAAAAAACCTCCGAGTAATAAAGAGAAATTCAAAGATGTTGAAGAAAGAAGTGTTGTTTTTTCTTATGATAAGCATTGATTTTGTCTTTATTTTTCATTGCAAATACTCTTCAAAATGAGTATTTACTATATTTAACACGTGTGTTCAGTTTTTAATTTTGCTCAAATTAAAGTTTGTTTGAGCTGTTTTTAGAAAAAATAGTTGTGTAATGTGTAGTTATTGTAGCAAGGGTCGACCAAAACGGTCTAAAAAGTTTCAAGACTCTAGAAGAGTCGACTTAAATCACAAAAAAATCGTCCAAATTTGATCGAAAAATGCTCACAAATATCAAGCCACTGGAATGATCAACCAAAATCTTAAAAAAGTAGACTGAAATTACAAAATGGTTGACCGAAAGATGTATAGGTCGAACGAAAAAATCCCCTCAGTGACTATATTTTAATGGGTAGAAAGTTGAAGTCAAGTGGAATACATTTAGGTCGACTGAAACTCAACAGAAGGCCAAATTTATAAATAGAAGCATTGAAGTTTAAGGAAGCTAAGAATTCAGCCCGAAAAAAATGACGCAGAAGACCTACCGAATTTTCTTCTCATACTCAGATGAATTTTATTGAGATTTATTTTTATCGTGTAAGATTGTGTGAACTGTAAAATCACAACCTAGTTATCTTGAGTGTTTATTCTTTATGAGCATAAATTGATAAGTAAGAGTGATGTCATCCGAAAAGAAGAGTCAATAGAAATAAGGGTGATGTCTTTCGCAAAGAAAAGTCAAAGTTTTAGGTTTGATTGACACACATGATTCAATGACGGTTTTCTAGAGTTTGAGGTATACACAAATCTTCAAGATGCGATCATAAAGCGCAGACGTAGGCAAAGATGAGACCGAACTCCGTTAACAAATTAGTTGTACTATTTCTTTCTTTACTCTTTAATTTTATTGCAATAATCCCTTAGGGAATTAGTTTTATAAAATCACAAAAAGCTAGTAAACTTAAATCACCCTCTCTTAGGTTTAAAATCGGTCCTAAATGAAAGAGTGGTTATTTCTAATGAATTCATGTCACCCTATTGAAATTCAAGATATTTAATATCGAAGAAAGGAGAATAGACATTTTCATTTATTATTTTTATTTTGATAGTTATATTATAATAAACTTCAAAATTGAAATGACACATGTAATAAGAGGATCAATGAAGCCCACAAAAAGCTCATATTTGTGATGATACATAAGTTTATGCAAGTCTTCATAGCTTAGACATTAGATGTAATGAGAGGATCAATCAAACAAAACAGATAAATAAACCATTAACATTGTCCCCCAGGTCCTCCCAAAAATAAGGTGTGGCTGTATTTGTCTTCGTCATTCCCTTGGTATATTAAGTTGTAACAATTAGAATTATCCGTATGAATCTTGGTGCCCATAAAACGAGGAGGAACAATAAAGTTTGATTTGTTAACATATTGAATTTCTTCAATAAAATTTGAATCAGATTTATGTCCATTGGGAAAATAACCATCACCCATGGGAGGAAAAGGCTGGCCCGAATGAGCCATTGTAGATCCACCAAAATTTAACACTGTTCCACCTTCATCAAATCGAGTAAAAATCTCTTTTGGCCAATAACCAAAAATGTAGTATTTTGATGGTTCAATGTTGCGAAGAATCAACCACCAATGTTTAGTTGATATATCCTGTTAAAAATAAAAAAAAATTAATTAATTAGTTAATGTAAAGTAAAGTAAAACTTGCAATGTGAAAAAAATTATTTATTGCATGATCTCAAACAACTATAATACATGTTATTTGTTTAATCATTCAAAAGCCTGTTTTTCTTTATGGCTTTAAAAGAGTTGGGTTTTATTTTTTAAGTAAACTCTTGGATGCTTTGAAAAAAATGAAATTTTCTTTACCTGAAAGATAATTGGACCCATCAAATACCGATATTTAACACCGTGCACAGAGTTGTGAATTTGATCTACTCCAAGGGTAAATTCGTTGTTTACTTGAATAAAACCAGAACATAAATGATTATAACATCCTGTTTGATGAAAACCATCGCTCTGAAATATCATGCAAGTAATTCATAAGTTCTTACTTTATTCAAAACCAATAAATAAATGAAAAAAGAACAAAACATAAAAATAAGGAAAACTTACTGTCCAATAAGTTGATAAATAAGCATTTGAGTCACCGTAAATCTCGGGATTAACCTGTAATATTAAATATTTTAAATACAATATTAAAAAAACTCATTTTAATTAAAAATTAAACATACATACCATCCATCCTGCTTTGATCACATTTCTTCTAATTGAATTATCAGAAGCAATCCAAATGCCCACTCCACTATTTTGACCATTTTCGCAATGTGGGATATTTGATTTAATTAAGCATGATGCTCCGTAAAACTTGTCTTCGGAAAAATGAGTTACTTCAAGAAGTGCAAACTTGCAATAAAAACAATTTGTAAAATTGATCTTCAAATGCCCAAATTCAAGCACGCATACATCTAGCAACATAAATAGTAGAATGAACCACTTACTCGATAAAGAAGATTATTATTTTGATCATAGTGAATCGAATCATTAAAATATTTATGTCGTGCTTTGCGGAGGATTGGGATTGTATTGGGGGGGCATATAGTGTTTTGTGACACCGAATCTGTATGATGAGCTCCTTGAAACGAAACTTCTTCCTCAAAGTTATTTGGAAAAGTGGTTGGCGCCCACTATAAACGAACAAATTCAAAATTTAATCCAAAGAGACTAAATTGTAGAACAAGCAAATAGTAACTTCCGAAGAAAAGAGCAAAAACAATGATAAAGTGAAGTAAAAAATTACCTGAAGTTTATGATTTTTCAATAATGGATTCTTAAATGCTGGTTGATTGTACACATCCACACAAACTACGTCTTTTCCGTTTTTGGTCTAGAAATATAAATGAGCATTAAAAATATAATAGTAAGTCTCCTCACATAAAAAAAAATCATTGTTACAAAAAACAATTCTTTAAAAATGTTCTAAATATCCATTGTTATGGGGAAATTGTGCTAAAAATAAAGAACATATTAACCTTTGCGGTCTTGACGACTCCATCGAGGTTCATTTCTTTTTCCAACTGCAATTCTCTCTCGCTATCTATCAAAAACTTACCACCAAAATCTCCATGAACTGGAAAGACAAAACCAATGCTTATCATAAGAAACAACAACACTTCTTTCTTCCACATCTTTGAATTTTGCTTTAACACTCAGAGGTGTTTTTTTCTTTGCAAATTAACTCGAGTTTCAAACATTTATACTTCTAGTTTAGGCCTAATATGGTCTTTTCATTTAAGGTTGAATTTTAAATGTTGTTGACCTTGAAAGTAATTATTTCATCAAATCTTCTATGGATATTGAAGAGTTTCAACATGAGCAATAATTAAATAATCATGAGTACTTTTGATCAATTATAGTTAATTTTCTTGATATAGCAATGATATTTTCTAGATTGTTCTTTATAAGGTTATCACCTCATTAGAATTTGGATTACACTATTTTGAGCAATTATTTACATAAAATGATATCGATACCATGTTAAGCTACAAAAGAAGTATAAATGTGACTAACTATTCAACATTTTAGTAGTGTAAAAAATATAGATGATTTTCAATTGAACTCAACTTTTGATACATCGTTCTATTCTAGCAAAAGATTTAGAGCCACAAGAATTAAATTGCATTCATCGTGAAATAACTAGATTTTAGAATCTACATCGTTTCTTTTAATTCGTATCACAAGAAACATGATCAAAACAGGATAGATAAAAAAATATATTATATTTTCAAGCATTCATCGTGAATTAAAGATGTATTTTAGTATTGGCTTAATTTTACTGGACACCATGAACGTTTATGATAGTTTTACTAGACATTTTGAACAAATTTTTCTAGCAATCAAAATCTTAAACATTTAAATTTGTTATACAATATTCTCGACGTTAATTTTTTTAAACGCCAACTACGACTCACCTTAAATGAAATTTTTCTTTTTAAGTTTTCAGTTTTAACTTGATTTGAAGTATACATACCAAGCTTAGCCAATTATTTATATTTTACGAATCTACATTGAAGAAGGCTGACGAGCGAAACACATCGATAGCTCAACGGTAGAAAAAACTTAATGCAAAGATGTTGCACAAAAAATATAATTAAATATTTATATTTTTTATTCATTAAATGCATTTAAATTGACTCAATCGCATAGCAAATAACTAGAAGGTATTACAAGAGAGTAAAATTTAGAAGGTATTGAAAGTTGAAATAGCAAATTGAATATTTATTTAAAACGAATAGTCAATTTTCTTGATAAAACAAGGACTAGTCTTAATAATGTTATTTAGAAAGCAATTGTTTACACTATTTTAAGAACTTCCTTACATTAAAAGAAAGGGTAAAACTCAAATGAGGCAAAAGTTTAAGGTAAATAGTTTAAAAAATGTACTATAATTCTTTTAATTTTAATTTTTGGTTTTTTAATTAATTTGGCTAAAAAATTCTTATTAAAATGACTTGAAATTTTTACTACACGTTTATAACAGCAAAACATATTAATTTACAAATTTTAATTTATTTTTACATTTTTATGTTGTACTATAATTCTTTTATGTCAATGAAAATGCTTGAAAACTTTGTCACAAATTTATGATATTATAAGATAACACCCCACAAAGTTTCGTGAATTTTTAATAATTTTACGATTTATCATAATTTTTTGAAGGCATAAATAAATAAATTCAGTTAAAATTACGTACGTCAACGAAAATTTTGTCATGAATATCACCCAAAATCCTCCATTTTTTCCAATCTGAGAAACCACGACTCAAGGAAGCTGTTTATGGGCACAAAAGAGTCCAAAAATCGTTCTATACTATGACCAGCCACATGAAGAAAGTGGACCAGAAGGTGAGAGAGATTGAAGCCAAGGCGTAGGTCCACAGCATTATTACTGAGCATTCACTCTCTCCAGCTCCGAACAGTTGAGTAATGGTCCCTAAACACGAACAAAGACGACATTTTTTGTGAATTCTAAAACTGTATGTTTGATCATTATGGTTCTTTTATTTTATCATACCTATATTCATCGCGGGCGGGACAGCAAATTGAACTAGAAGAACAAATTGATACAACGGATTAGGCTGTACCAAGCCAAATTTTACGGCCCCTTGAACGATCAAAATGCCCGTGAGAGGCAGAGCAACGTATCGGGCGATGAGGATGCCGATGATGATCGACTTTTTGATCCCGGATGCTCGTAAACCTGAAAAAAAAACGTTGTTCTTAGTTAGAGAATGCATAAATGATGAGCATAAAAATTAAAACATCACCTTTTAGAAGGTTTCCTCCTACAACTAGAGTGACAGATGGAATAGCCCCATCCCTGTACAGGTGACATGAATTAGACAATGATACTAAAAACATAGAACATTATTTGATAATCGTCGTACCCGAGCAACGAGGCAGAATCTTGGATTACTCGAAGGGGGGCGTTATCGCCTATCAACAACCATCGCAGAATCGGGATTGTTCCAACGACAAATCCGACCATCTAAACAAGAGCACATAGTTGAGGATGTTTCTAGTAATGTCTCAAATATTTAGGGGTGACAATCGAATTTGATCGACTCATCAAACCAACTAAAATTGACTATTTGGATTGGATTTCAATTTTAAAAAAGTTGATGTAAATCCAAACTGAAACCAACCCGAAATATTTGGTCGGATTGGTTCGGATCATATACGATCAAATTGAGTTTGAATTCACTTTTACCGACCCGACGGAGTGGGTCGATTAACTAATAAAATCCAAAATTTATGATAAAATAATTAAATTTTGGTTAGTTTTGATCAATAACCCACGTATTTAAATTTTACAACGAAGCGAAACCAAATCAAAATTTGGTATCTAATTTGAATCGGATTGATTGTTATGTTAATTCGATATGATTTTATAAACCCAACACATTTGATCATATTTATTTTTGAACTCACGGGTCTCACCCCTACGTATACTAGACGTGTCCGAGATGGATTACACATAGAAAACATTGATTATTGAAAATACTCACCACCCCTGCGGTTGAGGGGGAAAACAGTGCTTTGAACTTCTCAAGCAACGGTAATACATGTTGTTTAATGTTGCCTCCAAGCCCAACCTGCCATTAAAACACGAGATATCAAAGTAAAGTGAATCAATAAAATCAGACGAAGAATGCAGAGACAAAAACCTCAGTTTTTACGTCGGATAACGTTAGTCTATCTTCAAGATCATCAGACGAGGATAATTCCTTGGACGAGAGCAATGGTTCTGCAAAACTCCCATGTTCTTGAATGGAGAACGCTATGCAAGACTTAGGAATGGAGCCACCATCTTTTATGGAGTCATCTGAACTAACCGTCGATGAAAACCGAACGAGATTGTATACATAGGACCACAAATAAATGGCTCCAATCTGCACGCACGCAGCAGAAAAAAAAGCTTGAAATAAGTCGACAATGGCGGCAACCATTGAAAGAGAAGAACAGAACCCACCGCCATTGAAAGAGAAGCGTAAGCCATTCCGTAAGAATAGCAAACATCAGAGTCCCCAAAAGGGCTTCCTCGTTCTTTGCAAACTGCAGGAATGATAATGAGTAGCATGTTCCCCAGGTTACCTGTCGGATAATCGGAAACAAAAAAAAACAGCCATGAACAAAGCGATCAACGAAGAACAATTAGAAAAAAAACGAGTTCCAAGATTAGCAATTAGAACCACCAGCGCAGCAACCCATGATGAGGCCTCGGAGCTGCCGAGGTGGTTTGGTCAATTGATTGACGACCCACCCGAATGCAGAGCCGATCAAGAAAGTGAAGAAGACATTGAAGGGCATGAACCACCTATTAAAGAAAAACAAATTATGAACATACGCCATGGAATCAAAGCAGCTAGAGATGGGTTATCTCACAAATGCATTAGGCTTTGAAACGTCACTGTTCTTGCAAGATTGGCGGCGACGAGGGCGGGATTGAATACGTAAAAAACCACCTGTTCAAGAGATCGTCGTCAATGAAGAAACGACATGGAGGCGGAAGAAAGAAGAAAGAGAATTACAGCGTTCAAATGCTTTCGAGCGTCTTCGCCCAAGATGTTGACGTGATCGAGAGCGAGATAGGAGCCGAGTGCAGTTATAATCAACACTTTCAAAACCGGCATGGAAGCGGCGATGAAGAGGTCCAGAAGATCCATCGCGAAACACTCGAACAAATCTCTAAATCGCTTCAGCTTCTGCGAAACATTTGAGTTAATCAAACGCTAGAGACCCAGATATCAAACGTGGACAGATAAAAACGAAAAAAAAAGGAAAGAGAGAGAGAGAGAGAGTACCTGAAATAGTGGCAAGCAAGAGCCCAGAGGCGAAAAGGAAGGAAATGAAGGGATCGAAAGCGTCGACGGCGATAGCCATTTTAGCCATGCATGAAACGGCACCAGAGGTACGACCGGCCCGAGAGACACGTCGCTAGCCAACAAAGAACAAAATCAAGAACTCTCCGGCGGGAACTCTATGGATCGAAAAACTGTCAAAGCTTGAAAATGCATTGTCCATAAAGCCTTGTTACAGATTTCTTATCATGTTTGTCGTCGTAGTTCCAAAAATGGGCACTAAACTTTGCTCCGATTCGATGGATCGATCACGATTTTGGAAGAAAATCGATTTGATGACACATTCATCGAAAGTGTCCGAAAATAACAAAATAGCCAAAATCATATCTGCCAACAAATTCTAAGTTCCTGATTCTTTGAAAGCTTCATCTAGTGAACTATGGCCAACAGCAATGGCCGGTTCTTCAGCTGCATTTCCGACATCGATTTTAATCTTAAAACTATATAACACTTGGGCGTCCATCCACGGATTCTTATAGCCTGTTGAAGATAAAAAAAACGTACTAAAACTTGTTCTTCCCACCAGCATCGAGATAGCATCAGCTATTCCCGATTGAGAGTCCTTCCATTGGCGATGTTTCCCGAGTGTACCTCGGACAGTAAGAGAACCCAAATTAGTCAAGAACGAAGCAAAGCAATTTGAGAATGTCAACATGCATGATTTTTTCTTTCGATGGAAACAAATGTAGTCATAACATCTGAACAAAAACAAGTGAAACATCATTGTTCTATAAGTAATGTTTTCTCAGGAGCAGAGCTACCTATTTCTGATCCATAAAGAGCCAACAATGTTCATGAACTATAGCCAGAAACACACAATTTATCACCTTCCACTTGAGAGCATGCTTTTTGAGGTTGGTGTTCTAGGAGTAATCAGAGCTCTAATAGGACCTTTGAATACAGCAGCAGTTTTCTCCTGCATTCAAACCAAGACCTGGAGTAAGCAAACAATTTCAAAATAAATACATGAATGAAAACTGGAACATATCATCAAACCAGGGGAGAAAACAGCGACAGCCAAGGAATGAGAGAATAGTAAACGATGGATTCAAGCCTATAAAACTAAACTAAGCCTATAAAAGATAGAATAAGGCAAAATCAACTTCTTACACTTAAATAACTGAGTATCTTCCTGGCTGAGACCCCCTAGTAGAAACAATACCTGGTTAGTAATATCTTCCAAAACACGTTTCAATCCAGCCTTACGATCGGCCGAAAAGAGAACAGTCTTGACAATCTGGCCGAATATTCTGAACAATTCGGGTAATTTGAGGCTCAAACCCCATGTCAAAACTTCTGTCAGCTTCATCCATAACTAAATAACAAACCCTTCACAAATTTGTTATCTTTCCTGCACTTGAGCACAGTATTCCCAAGCCAGGTTTCGCGATACCAATACAATATCGACCACTCATAATAATCGGTAATGTCTGTGCTTGTATTGGCATTGGCTTTTCATAATTAAATTTCTTTATCTCCACTCTTGGACTCTCCTCCTTCATTTTTTCATTTCCTCGCCCAACTTTAGTTGCTCATTCTCCAATTCTCAAGTGATGGCTTATCAAGATTACAAAAGCCATTATCTCCAATCTTTTTCGCAGGGTTATCTATGTCATCCTCTTTGTGTCTACTTGACTTGATTCCACTCCTTTCATGTTCAATGTTCCTGTGATCACTATTTTCTCTCCTTCGCCGTTTCATTCCCGGATAGTTGCCACTCTCATCACTATAATCATTTTCAATTTCGTGATGCTTTTTGCTCTCCCTTTCTCTCTCATTTTCTCGGTCTCTCTCATGATCTCTCATGTCCTTTTCTCTTTCGCACTCCCTCTCGTGCTCTTCCCTCGAGCGCTCCTTTTTTTCTCTTTTCTTTGTCCCGGTCCTTCACTCTTTCTTCTCTGTTTCTATCCCTCTTCTTGTCTTTGATCCTTTCTCTTTCGTCATCCCAAGTGCTAGTTGTTTCTGTGTCCCTTTCTCTATGTTTCTCACTTTCCTTCTATGTCTCTATCATTCTCATACTGCGGCTCATCAGAATCAGAACTCTTTTCTCTCTCAGAGTGTCAATCAACGGTCTCTCTTTTCTCTATCCCTATGAAGGTCACTTCTTCTCTCATTTACTCTATCCCTATCGCTATCCCCATTACGATCACGATGACTCCTCTTTGGCTCCTCCTTCTTCACCATATCGTCTCTCCTCGATTTACCTCTTCCCTCGTCCACAAACTATGATCCTATCAGTATTATATAGCAAAAAAAATAAATAAATTGAGAGTCGAAACAGAGGCACTTGAACACCAAAATCGATCCTATATAACAAACGAAATAATCCGAGTCAAGAGCAATAATTTCCCCCGGAACAAAGAACGGTGATAGAGATGACTAGAATCGGCATAAAAATTCAGGAAAATAAAAACTTAGATACAATTCAAAGAATAAGACAGACACTAACCCAACTAAAAAGGAAAGAGAGGAGATAGACGCAGCGAGGAAATGGAGGCAGGTTTCGAAATCCCTTTTCCCTCATTTTTCTCCTTCAACTCTGTTAATGGCGGTTCTTTCCCTCCTCGATAATCCAAAATTCCGATTCTTGTTGGAGACGACGCAGTGATTTCAAACGGCAGTTTGCGAATCTAATACCCGCGATCCTCCCAACTTTTGGGCCTTCAAGAGTTTAAAAGCCCATTCAACATTGGCGATCCTAGGCCTACAACGGTCCAATCAATCCATGGCCCAATAATATAAATCCTTGATCAAAAATATTAAATTAAATTAACATCATATAAACTGTTCTATGCGAGACCGGCTTTATCTGTTAATTAAATCATTAATTAATATGATTATATTTCTATATTTTGGATTAAAAGCCAGTCATTAAATCTCGTGCAATCAATACTATTCATGTGCATCTAAATTCCGTTTGCAATCTCGGTCCGGTTTTTCCTCTCCCTAAATAGTAGGTTTGGGCATATCCTCCAAAACCGTGGTTCGAATCAAAACCGTGCAGATCAGGCTGACTTTGAAAGGAATTCGACCAGATTTCGGTTCAAATTATTCCCAAAGCTCATGGTTTGATCATGGGGTCCAAAAATCGACTAAAACCCGATTAAAATCGGACAATAATTTTAAAATCTGACCTAATACCAAAAGCAGTTCCAAATCCATAAATATAAATAGTATTATTTTTATAAAATTAGAAAAGTAATATGCGGGAGCTGCAGCTAGGAAAGGAGAAGAGAAGAGTGGTAGAGGTGAAACTCCATTGAAGCAAAGAGGCGTGGGAAGAGATCCAAAGGGCCCCCAAGCAAACACAGCCATTACAGCAAATGACAAGACAAACACAGAGCATAAAAAAAACCAGACAATCTGAAAGGCCCCTAACATGGTGGGGCGAGAGAGACAGAGATTCCCTATCCCAAATCAAATATATCACGCTTCTTCCTTCCAACGTTACGTTCCCTTCTCTCTCCTCCTCCTTCCAATCTCTCTCTACCCTCTGAAAATCCTTCCTTTGGGACTATCTTTCTTCACGATGCGCCCACTTTCGACATGTCCCTGCTGGACCGATTGTATTTCATGTGACTTTTAACGAGCTGCCCGGCTGCAATGGCGGACATCAGAGAAAGCTCTCCGGCCAGAACTGAGCCGCCGATTATGCTCGCTAAAAGCCGTGAATTTCCTCCCGGAGACTCTTTATTCGCGCCTTTCACTCCCAGCAAATTCAAACAAGCAGATTGTGAAGCCAGCTGAGTCCCACCTCCGACCGTTCCCACCTGATAATTTTTAGTTTTCTTCCAGGTTGTTAAATGATGATAATTTAATCATTTAATATACTATCTTAACCATGACAACTCAAAACCCGGAAGAAAAAACAAAACAAGAAACGAAAAACGGGGATTAAACTAACCTCGACGGAAGGCATTGTGACGGAGATATGGAGATCTTTCCCGTTGTTTACGGGCTCCATCATTGTAATGCAGTGAGAGCTCTCGATGTTCTGAGCCGGATCTTGGCCGGTGGCTATGAAGATGGCCGAGACTATGTTGCTAGCATGGGCGTTATAGCCACCTAGAGATCCAGCAACAGCCGATCCAACAAGATTCTTGAGCATATTGAGTTCCACCAGAGCAGCCACCTCTGTTTTTAGAACCTTCTTGATCACCTCCTCCTTGATTATGGCTTCACAAACGAGTGATTTGCCTCTCCCTTCTATCCAATTCACAGCTGCAGGCTTCTTATCCGAGCAATAATTCCCTACCAAAATAAACACTTATTCAACTTGAACAAAGTTAGAGTAATGGTTAGACGATGATGATGATGATGATAGAACACAAACCAGAGATGCCTATGACTTCCATGTCAGGAAATTCATTTTGTAAGAAATCAAGAACGTTTTGGACTCCTTTGGACACCATATTCATCCCCATCGCATCGCCTGTGCTGCACATGAATCGCATGTAAAGATTCTTCCCAGCGATGGAGCAATGAATGTCTTGAAGCCTGGCAAATCTACTCGACCTGGACAAGAAAATGGGTAGAACAAATTAGAATCCACGAGTCGATTAGCAGAAGCAAAACCAAAATTTGGTAAACTATTTGAACTTCAGAATCAGCCAAAAGATTCAATTTTGTTTTAATCCAATGGGTGGTTTCTATTTCTCTTTCCCAGCATCAATAGGATTTGGGGAATCGTCGTCAACTTATCTCCGACCAGAAACACAGAGAACGTAAAGAAAACGACAGCGAAATTGAAACAAAAATAGATCGGAAGCGATAATCACCGATTGAAAACGACGGCCAGGGTATCAAAATTAGCTGGATCCTCCATGAAAAACTTCAACTCAGAGGCCTTCTTGGCAGTTCCAAACCGGACGACCGGCGCTCTGGTCATCCCGTCCCTGAGCAAAACACTGGTCGCCCCACCAGATAAATAAATGGCTTTACAGCCTCTGTTGGTGCTCGCTACCAAACAACCCTCAGTTGTCGCCATTGGTACGGAATATTCGAACCCATCGAGCAACAACGGCCCGGCTATTCCCACCGGGATCTGAACATATCCGATCGGCATTTCACAGCACTGCCCTAGAATAGAGTCGTAATCGAACCCATCCAAAGGCAGACCGTGGAGAGATCTTCCGGTCGACCTCTGCAGCGCCTCACGCCGTAGCGCAGCCGCCCTTTTGGAGTCCCCTAGTTTAGCCTCAAGCGAATACGATGGCAGAGTACCATTGACCACAGACTCGACGATGCTCTCGTCTTCCTCCGACGACAGAGACGACACAAGAGGCTCAACGGGCGGTGAAGCAATGGCGGAGGCGCAAGGTGGGCGGCAATAATCGTCACTGGCTAGGAAACTACGTTCAGAATCCTCGATGATGTCCCAGGCATCAGGCGAAGACCTGGAAATGAAGGACTGGACAAAGTCAATGCCGAAGAATCCAAGAAGGTAGATGAAGGAGGCCATGAGGGAAACAATGGCGGCGATTTCAGGGAACGTAACGACATGGAGAGGCGTAGAATCACGGATCTTATCCCGCCACCGGTGGAGGAGATAGTAAGCCGCAGAGAAAAAGAGAGCAAAGAAGATTGTATTGGTGACATTGAGAGGAAGAGGAAGAGCATCAGACGCCTTGGGAGTAGGCGAAGGCGACGGCGGATCAGAACCCACCAACGGCTTACTATGGCGTCGGTCTTCGTGGGTATCTCCGCCGTGGTGGACGGACGCCGGGCGGGGAGGCCTGCCGGAAAGAGAACGCCGGGAAGCGTCCATGGGATCTGAATATCTGATACCTAGTCAGTGGCCTGGGTGGGCAAATGACAGGGTGTCCTGATTTATAATCATTGGTGCCAATGTGCGAGCTCGCACGTTTGCTGATCGTTGGAGCCGGTGGTCCGGTGCTGCCGTGCTGGCGCTGGCGCTGGTGCAGGCTGGTGGCAATGTCGAAGATAAGGCACGTGGGAGATTAGCAATAATTGAGGTACCCAGGCTGTCTCTGCAAAAGACAGAAACATGAGCAGTTGATGAAGCGCCAATCAACACGTCGGTCAAATTGAGTTTAAATTGGCCTCCAGACTCAAAAAGCAGCTCCAACAACTCCAGATTGAAACGATGCTTCTCGATTCCTCCTAATTACCCTGACTAGAAAGCTTTCTGGGTCTCCCTGATTTCGCCGACAGTGCTCAGAGATCTTTCTATATCTGCTTTTCTGGGTTCACAAATGGCGCACTCAATGCGCTCCATCAATAATCAACTGGGTCATCACTGGTTTTGGATTGTTTTACGGGGAAAAAGAGACGCAAGGAAGAGCTGGATTGCTCACCTTGGAATTGCACTCAATGCTACTATTTATTTGTTTTTAAAAAGAGGTCCTTAAAATTGCGCCGCAGTTGATCAGCTCCGTTCGCACAGTTGCCGGAAGTAATAAGTTACGAGACAGACTACAAGCAAGTGCCATATATGAACTATCTGGAAAAGGGGTGGAGTTGTTACTCTAAAGGGGTGTCTGGCCACCGAAGCCGAAGCCGGGAGAAGACATGGCAGAGAGAACCTCTGTAACAGAAGCCATGACACTCAAGGCTGCTTTCAGAACTTCTTGTGAGCACCCTGGTTTTACGATTGTTCGTACCTGATGTCATGGGACCGAAAAAGTTTCCATGAGAACAGATTATAAAGTTACTGGTCAAATTTCAACTCATAAATTGGACGGGGATCGTATAAAATTGATAAATAATCCATAAGTTAATTGCTTGCTGAAGAATAAATTCAACCTATGAATGTTCATAAAGCACATATACATAGAATCTAAACATCGGATTATCCTAAATACCACTCTTTCCATTTCAATCTGCAATTCGAAATATGTGTAATATTAAACTTTAGATTCCAAAAAACTTTACGCACCTTGTCAAGATACTCATGCAGTTGCTTAATACGACCCATGTAATCCTGGTCCTCTACACAAAGAGTTACAGCCTTCGAATCAGCTCCAGGACCTTCAAACTGAAGAGGTCCTGGATTTCTGTAGCGATCGTCCATGAGAAATATAGATGCATTTTGTCTCAACAGGCTGTAACAAGGTAGCACAACAAATCAGCAACATAATAACCAAGAAATGTTCCAATTTAAGTCTAAGACAATAATCTCAGGCAAATGAAACCTACTCATATGCTTTGCCTTTCAAGTCCACGGTAGCAGGATGAATGGCAGGTTTTCCAAATGATGAGGCACCTGGATTTTGGGACCAGCGTTTCACAGTCATCATTGCCTACGTTCCATCAAATGGATTTAACAGTTACAGAGAAAACAAAAATAGACAAAACAAAACATGCTTTGGTTAAACACTTAGATCCCCGTTTAAAAGTCATGATTTCTTAGATAATATGTTAGTTGTATTAAAAAAGAAAGAAAGAAATCCTACAGCAATTGGAGCAGCACCACATCGCCACTTAGCCACAGGACTCTTAAGGTTAGTAACTGTAGCCATATAACCGTTCAAACCGGCAGCTAAAATGTGGTAGCAAATGTGGCCAAGAACCTGCAAGGTTGTTCAAGGTGTCATTAACACTAAAAAAATCATATAAAAAAACCTTAAATTGTCAGAGGCCAAAAAACCCTTGGTTTATACATACATAGGCGTAATCACAGTCAAATTTGGAAGGTAAAGATCCTCGAGCCTGGTAGCCGAAAAAGTGGCAGATGGCGTTAAATTTCTTCCCTGTGTAGGTCCCTTCTTTCTGTAAACATCATTATGATAGTCAAACTAAAGAGAATGAAAAAAGATACCTCATTTAGGCAAAACGACAGTGAAGTAAAACAACTTCTACAGTTATGGATTCAATGAGAGAATATTGATAAAAACAATAAATCAATTATCTCTATTAGAAAAAATTGTTTCCTTTGCCTTTTCCGAAACTATAGGCTTTACCATCGAACTTAAACCATCAAAGGTGCCATTTTTTTTGTATTGTTGTGATCAAATTAAAAATAAAAAAAAAAACAGGACACTGAGGTACTCACTTAGGTAAACCATAGCTTTTATTTCAATATTATCATATCAAAGAATCTATCATACCAGGCGCTTGTTGATTTCGGCCTCTACAAGATGAGCAAGAAGTTTTTCTGTCTCGATCTAGAAAAAATAAAGTCAATGGAAACTAAGCAGTTGAAGAGACTAAATGTATAGATCAATATCAGCACATAAAACTGAGAACCTGGGATAATTGAGCAGAGTCATCTGATTCAGGGTAAAGCAGCAACTGTAACAATATAAAAACAAAGCAATTTTAAATATGTCCCTGTGTTTTCAGTGATATGAAAAAAAAAGTTGTAATAAATAATATTAACATAAACAGCACCTGTTTCCTAATAAAAGGTGGCAAAAATTCAAACAACGCAGATGCCCACGGAGAAAGATGAGAAGAAATTTTCTCCACAGAAACACCTTGCTTTAGCAAGACATGAACTTCCTGTAAAGAATATCATGACTGTATAGTGACCATAAAAAAACAATATGATGCACAAGATTTTTATGCTACGTATCATGAAAATGTTAGTTCAATTTTTTTCCTTCGATGAGCACCTTCAAAAGAGCATATACTTCCGGAATATTTTCGATGAGCCCTTCTGGTATTAGGATGACACCATGGTACTTGTCTGATCAAAGTGTATAACATGAGGTAACTAGACAGAAAACATGCTACTTATATAAAAAGAAACAAGATAAATTATTTGAAACCTTGCTGGGCCCTGGCCTGCACTGCATCACACATCTGTTTCGTCAAGTCAAAGAGGGTAAGCTTTGATGCCGCCACCTCTTCACCAAGGATTACCTGAGTACATTGATTGAAATTAGCAGAAAATAGTGAGGTCGAGGACAAAATGAAATAACATATTCTGCGCAAAAAATTAAGATACCAACAATAAAAGAAAACTGACCATATTAGGATGGGATTGAAGGGTGCACTCCAGAGCGACATGAGATGCTTTCCGGCCCATTAATCGAATGAAATAGTAATACTGGAAAGTAGAGTAATTGTTCTTAGAATAAAATGTTTAAGATAGTTTTCTGGAAATTATAGTGAGAAGTAGTCCGTCATATTTTTCAAGTCAGCATACGAAAACTGTCATTTAATTTTAGTATATACGAATACTGGACACTGGAAAGTAGAATGCTAAAGAAAATTAAATCAAAGAATTTTAGGAAACTAGAACAGGACTCAACTGGATTTATAGTTTTTAATGCAGTAATTTGATATTTGCATTTTAGAAGTGTTCCAATCAAACTAACAATATTTATTTACAGAGAGGATACATAGGACTACAATTTCAATATTTTTCTAATCCACACAACTTTGAGAAAATAAGGAAAACTGCAGGAAATAAGCTGAAAACCTTTTCCGCAGAGAGTGCATCAGTGCAGACATTGCTAATGAGTTGGGAATTGACCTACACAAAAAAAACACATTAAATGAAAGACTCCTCAATGAAAATCGTAATGCCACATTGAATTGCATAAAGCAACAAAAAATAACTCAGATCCATATGGTTTAATCAATAGTAAATTGATTATATACATTGAACGATAGAAATACAAAATATAAAATGACAATTATAGATTATCAAATAACACAGCCAGAGGCTTCATCAGAAAATTTTATAATTCAAGAAATAATTATAGCAATACCTTTGTGATTGTGTCAAAACCAACATTAGTTTCCACAAATTGGTTCTTTAGATCTCCATTTAATGTAACTGGAACCCCAACCACCTACAAATTTAATCCATTAAACAAACAGTAGAAGAATAAAAAAACAATCAAATGCTGTATATGAATCACGATGGAAGTGAGGAATGGAACTAGCATAACCAACTGATTGTTTCTTCTGTTTTTCAAAATCCTCTGACATCACCAAACACCTTTATTTGACACCCTTAAAAGGTCTTAGAGTCTCAGAATTTGCAAATCATGTGCTTGAAGACATAGTTAGGTAAAAAACTAAGAATTTTTGCAAAGTTTGCAAATCTAAATGGTAAAAATTTATATATATAACCTTTGTCAGACATTTAGCTTTTGCAAAAGTTTCTGCAAGCTGAGCAGCATCAGTGTTGGATGTCACGCCTACAAAAAGTGCAACAGAAAGGATATGACACATTGTAATTTAAAAGGGTGAATAGATGTGGTCTATTGTAAGCTTAATCATGAATGTAAGCCTGTATGCTTCTGATTTACCTCCAATAATGACAAGACCATCTAAATTCAAGTCTTTGCATGTAGTTAATGCAGCATTAACTTGTTCAGTAGTTCGAACTTGGTCTTTTGTCCGTCCCAGCAAATCATAACCACCTTTCCAACCAAAACCACATTTCACAAATTGTAAGTTAAAATCAACTGACAAATAATCTGCCTATTCTTCTGAAAGTTGAAAGATAATCATACATTGTAAAACCACAGTTCATAATTTTTAGAACAAGATCAATTCTTCACACTATCAACATTAAAATTAGTTGAATTGTCACTTACCTTGATTTCTGTAAGTTGAAAGAACATCATCAGTTATCTCAAGTGTTTTCTGGGCAAATAAACCTTCCGATCCGCCTGCGGTAATGCGGTAACAAATAGCAAATTTACTCAAGAAACTGACAATATCTAAACTCAATTAACTATGAAGTAGCATAATAACTAAAATAGCATAGAGAGTGCATTATTCATTGAGGCGAGATTTTCAGGGTTGTTATACATAAAATTGTTGATCATTTAATTTGCCAATGATACAAAGTTAGCAGTAAAGTTGAGCGGTAACAAGATTCTAAGGATCATTTACATAATACTTGTTCATAAAAGAAGTATTCAGAAAGAAGATAATGCATGGCATCAACCCAACATCTTTTGGAATAACTTGAAATATATTGATAGTCCAAGAATCAGCCAATCCAGTGTCGTGATGAAAGAATTAACAAAATAATTATTATTTGGTATTTTTAAGCAACAACGTGAGCAATAACTTTAAAATTTATGTTTCTCCTTCAAAATACAGTATATTGAAGAGAGAGGAGGTGCTGTCAATGGAAAGAGTTCTTGTAAATTTTCTTTTAGGATCTAAAGAACTAATATTTAACAAGGTAATCACTAACTAAATGAACTGCTAAATCGACTGCTGTATTGTATATTTATTTTAAATTAGGACAAAATTGTAAAAACAAGCATCAAAATGCATGCATTCTCCCTAATTTCCTCCACCAATTCTCCACCCCTAATCTCAAATTTCTTATCCTAATCATAGACAATTCACCCTCATTCTAATCAATTTTCTATATCTTGTATGCACCAATAGCTCACTGATATAAGCAACCATCCACTCTTCTCTGTTGCGTAATACTATTTAATATTTTATCCTTGCATAAGATAGCGACATGGGAGGTCTATTAGTTTTAAGATTACCTTGAATAATTGCATGCAAAATTATAACGTAAAATAATTGTGAAATAGTCTATACTGCTAAAAGGGAACTACAAATGCATTGAACAAAAATTGAAAACTTTGAGAAGAGTTCAACAACAAAATAGACTAAAGCTCCAGTTGGATTAATACTTAACTGCAAAACTTAAGACTCCCATCAATACTTAAGACTTCCAGCAATGAAAATATAGGCTGTACGATTTTAGAGAAGCACAAGCACCCATCCAAAGTGATGAGAAGTAGAGATCAGAAATTGATCGACTAATCTAAACCGAGCAAAAAAAAAGTAATTAAACTGGAAACTGAAGAATGAAAAAAAATGTCATACCCAGAAATCCAAGTAATGTGTTGTTCGGGTTGTGAGCCTTCAGAGCATTAAAAAGACCCCAAACGACATTGTGTCCTCCAGGAGATTGTCTCCCACAGAAAACTACACCCACCCTGAAAATCAGATTGAGACAAAAAGGTTTCACTTCCAAAATTTTCCTCTCTTATACACTGTGATTATCTTACATCGAGATAAAACATCAAGAGTGGATTCACATATACAAATACACGTAAGTACTCAAGTATGAAGGCTGGAAATAAGACGAGAAGTTGAGATATGAAAATGTGCTCCAAAAATACGGAAAATGATAAAACTTGATGGAACTCTCACAAGATGCATGGACAAAGACAACATGATTAGACTGAGGATATTCCAGAGAGATACATGAAAGGTTTTCAAGCGCACACCTAATGGTTGGGTGCTCAGAGATTATATGAGCATCCGCAACTTTTGCAGTTGCCCGTAGAAAGTGAGCTAAAGGTTGTCCATAAGTTGTGGGAAACGACCGAATAATGGAGGGGGTGTCAGTTGGGTCAAGAGCTGTTGTTGTATCACCAAATTCCACTCGCACTGTCGTTCCCTGCACATCAGCGCATTTCCAAACAGGAATTGAAAAACATTATACATAACTTAGTCCCTCAAGTACGAAATTCGATTTTAGATCCCGACATAATTCTAATTATAGAGATATCAACTGGTCAAGAAGCTGACCATGATTCTTACAAACAAAAGAAAACCTCTAAGTACACGGGGAAAATAATAAAACCATCCATACTAAGAAGTGAACGACCGAAGGAGTATCGTTATTAGTTCTTAATATCCTGGAAAACGTTCTACAAGATGTGAAATGTACTTGACAAGCTCTAACAACATAAAAAGTACATAATCCTCAAAGAGACAGTGTCTACAGCATTCATTCTGCATGAAGATTAATCGAGATCCAGAAAAGGCCTCGCACGCGTTAATTCTTCGCCCCAGCGAATCAAGGAACATCCGCGAGTAGAAGAACAGGTAAAAGCATAATCGATATCAGAAGCGCTAAACAAAACGAGACTTCGACGCAGACAAATACAGTAGCAAAAGAAAAACAGGAAAGACACGGAGATGGAATGGGATCTGGGAGGAGGAGAGACCTGGAGACAAGGAGGGAGCTCCGGTTGGTAGAGAGAACGAAGCTTCTGAAGATCGGAGAGCTCACGGGGAATGCCGTAATCGGAATCCATGGACAGTTGGCTCTAAGAAAGTGGAAACAGGGGCCGAGTCGAAAAATGGTTTTTATAGGAGCGGTCGAGCAGGGTAGGGGAACAAATAAACCGGCGATACCACCAACACAAGAGTCACCTAAACCTTGTTAGGTGATTTGAGGGAGAGCATGCAACGGAAGTACCCTTGCGTATCTCACTTTATTACGATTCTACCAATCAAAATTCCCTTGTACCAAAAGGCGAAACCCTCGCCCCCAGGGCCCCACACCTCGGCCCGACAATTTGTGAGGGGGTTAAATCACGGTGACTCAGTGGCCCAGAGATGGGAGGCACGTACCTGACACCACAAGGAGCAACCTCAACATTGGAGGATTAAACTTTCACACTGTGGTGGCGAGGCTTCGAACCGTGGCCCTTGTACCAAATCTACCACAACTTTGCCACTAAGCTAACCCCGTGAGGGCCCAATCAAAATTCCCTTTGCTTTTGTGCTCGTGGAATATGCGGATCCTCACTATCATTTTGATACTTTCAATCATTTATTAATATTTAAAAATTAAATTAAATTTCAAATTATTGGGTAAGAGAATTTCAAACTTCCACGTGTTTTATTACCACTTAAATTCTATAATAAAAATATATATTTTATTATAAATCAATACCGGCACGTATTTTATGATTATGATTCACCTCAAAACCGGCCCAATTCGAATCGTGTCCACCCCCAGTGGCAATGGCTCACACTTAACCAGAGATAACATAACTTAGCTTGTTAGGTAGAAATAGTCTTAGATTTTAGTTACATTCTTTATCGTTCAATTAGTAGATCAGCGAAAAATTGCATATTTCTTTTCTATAAATTACAAGACTCTTAGATCGAGTTTTTTAAATATTTTAGACCCAAAAAAATACAGAACTCAACCCGGTTCAATTACACAAAGGTGGTGCAAAATCGAGTCAACAAAACAAGGTAAACATAGAGCAGCCATTTCATCATATTTCTCACCATAAGCCCGTGTGAGTTCATCTAAAATAAACGAATAAAACCAGAACAAGCCAATCCATGTTCATCAAACAGTAAACAAAACAAAAGGCCTCATCTTTATCCTCGCAGATTTGCATCTTCTACTTGTTGCAAATGATTGGCCAAGGCCTCTACTTCCTCCCCCTCTTAGACCCACTTTTTCTGACTCTTCTGCTGCAACTTCCGGAGGCACTGCTCCCGGAAGTCGCCAAGGGATTCGGGGCAGAGTGAACAGGCATATCGCTCCCATTAGCCATAGCAGGGAACCCAACAGCAGGGATTCTGAGAATTTATCACAATCAGTACAATATGTCACTACCCTCCAGAATTAACAATGTGCACCAAATTTATCATACACGTTATGAGCTAAATCATGCAAAACGAGTTTAAGCCGTCTGCATCCAACTAAAATTCCGGAAGAATCAGGCCACAAATTGTATTTTTACCAGTACTGGTTTAAATCTTCATGATTCAGCTGAAGACAGGTTAACCAGCTTTTACTTTTTTCTATTTTACTTTTCATTATCTTTATGAGAACTTGAAAGTTCCAACTTGAATGCTCAGAACCTCATCAAGCAAGAGCAACTTCTGGAATTTTTATTTAAAAACAACAGCTCATTTGTAAGTTGTAGAGCTTGATTTTTTTAAAAATCAAAAAAGAAATGGCTGCCATCTTGTAATTGCAATCCAAAAATCAAGAGTTTTCTGAAAAGCAATGGAAGAAAGGACCAAAACTTAATTAAATGTAATCGCCAATCGAAAAATGTTAAATTTAAATTCACATATTTACACAATGATACCAGAATAGCTTGCCAAAACACCATAACAGTCAGCAAATGCCAGACCAATTATGCTTATCAGCAAGCGTCGTCAAATTCTTCAATAATTGTGGACATGTTTTCCAATTAGTATATACCAAGCAAAGAAATCAAATCTTCATATGTATGCTCATAACATTGAAGACTAGGAATCTACTAAAATTCTCAGGCTTTTTTAAGATATTAAAATAGAAAATAAAATTTCATTTTTACGAGGTGAAAGAGGGGACAAAAGTAAAGCAAACATCATACCCAACAAGAGCACAGCAGACTCCTGCTTGGCCAAGGAAGCACCAGACACAAAGCCCATTTGTAAATTATGACGTAAAGCTTGATTCTCAGCATAGCAACACTGGAGCAAACGCCCCAGTCTCCTGCATTCTCCTTCAAGGTACCTACTTTTCATCTCTAGATCCTTCACATAAGATTTTTTCCTCTCCCTCGATCTCAATGCAGCGTCCTTATTTCTCAGCTGTCTGAAATTTGCATAAAAATTGCAATTTCAGCAGTGTAGTGGGTTAGACTGTAAGAAGCAAATCTCTCCTCCAATGAATCGTTATCAATTTTAGATACTGGTAGCCCATCAAATGAAAACATCTTCATCCACAAATTAAAAAAATTGTAACTTTAAAGCAACTAGTTAAGATATTTAATCCAAGACTGAAAAAGATAAAAGATATTATTGCTTGATTTCGAAAGGAAGAACAACCTGAGTTCATTATATCCATAATCGCATACAAACGGTAATTTGATAAGTTATCAGATTAAAAGTTTTAACAAAACTCAATATATTACACCCACAATTGCAGCAAATTAGTAATACGAATGTTTATTACAGTAAAAAAAAACTTCGGTGATTGAATCTGAAATCATTTAATTCCACGGCTATAAAATCAGAAGTACCTTCTTCTTTTCTTTGAGATGGGATCATCGGCGTCTGCCTCTTCACTCTCTTTATCATTGCAATCGGCTTCATTGACGATCTCCTTATCCGAATTGTACACCTTACCATCGTCTGAAGCAGAAGGAGTCACAGAAAGTGAGGAATCAACGATTTCATCCGGACCCTCTTCGGGACAATCCACGAGTATGTCAGCTAAAAAAGAGTCGCAGAACTCCTTCGTGACTTCCGAAATAGCAACGTCGTCATCTTCCTGCATGAGCAAATTTTCGAGCTCGTCGATCCACGAGAAATCCGAAGATGGATACTCCGAAAGTGGGGGATCCAGGGTCAACAAACCGTCACCCTCATGAAGGTCATCGGAGAAAATAGTCCAGTCAATTTGATCAGTAGTGCTATCTTCGTGAGATTCCATAAACCGAATTANAATTGGCGAGGATGCTACAATTGGAAACGACAATTTGATTTTAGAAGATAATCATACAAATGAGAATGCAGAGGATTTTGTAGTCGGTCAATCAAGAGAGGAAGAAGAAGAATTAGAGAATAATTCAGCAAATGATGAGGTTTTTGTCGTGGGTCAACCAGGAGAGGAAGGCGATCCAGAGATAATTTTAGAGAATGGTTCAACTAGTGAAGCAAATAACATTTTGGAAATCGAGAACGCACATGAAATTGAAATTGGCGAGGATGCTACAATTGGAAACGACAATTTGATTTTAGAAGATAATCATACAAATGAGAATGCAGAGGATTTTGTAGTCGGTCAATCAAGAGAGGAAGAAGAAGAATTAGAGAATAATTCAGCAAATGATGAGGTTTTTGTCGTGGGTCAACCAGGAGAGGAAGGCGATCCAGAGATAATTTTAGAGAATGGTTCAACTAGTGAAGCAAATAACATTTTGGAAATCGAGAACGCACATGAAATTGAAATTGGCGAGGATGCTACAATTGGAAACGACAATTTGATTTTAGAAGATAATCATACAAATGAGAATGCAGAGGATTTTGTAGTCGGTCAATCAAGAGAGGAAGAAGAAGAATTAGAGAATAATTCAGCAAATGATGAGGTTTTTGTCGTGGGTCAACCAGGAGAGGAAGGCGATCCAGAGATAATTTTAGAGAATGGTTCAACTAGTGAAGCAAATAACATTTTGGAAATCGAGAACGCACATGAAATTGAAATTGGCGAGGATGCTACAATTGGAAACGACAATTTGATTTTAGAAGATAATCATACAAATGAGAATGCAGAGGATTTTGTAGTCGGTCAATCAAGAGAGGAAGAAGAAGAATTAGAGAATAATTCAGCAAATGATGAGGTTTTTGTCGTGGGTCAACCAGGAGAGGAAGGCGATCCAGAGATAATTTTAGAGAATGGTTCAACTAGTGAAGCAAATAACATTTTGGAAATCGAGAACGCACATGAAATTGAAATTGGCGAGGATGCTACAATTGGAAACGACAATTTGATTTTAGAAGATAATCATACAAATGAGAATGCAGAGGATTTTGTAGTCGGTCAATCAAGAGAGGAAGAAGAAGAATTAGAGAATAATTCAGCAAATGATGAGGTTTTTGTCGTGGGTCAACCAGGAGAGGAAGGCGATCCAGAGATAATTTTAGAGAATGGTTCAACTAGTGAAGCAAATAACATTTTGGAAATCGAGAACGCACATGAAATTGAAATTGGCGAGGATGCTACAATTGGAAACGACAATTTGATTTTAGAAGATAATCATACAAATGAGAATGCAGAGGATTTTGTAGTCGGTCAATCAAGAGAGGAAGAAGAAGAATTAGAGAATAATTCAGCAAATGATGAGGTTTTTGTCGTGGGTCAACCAGGAGAGGAAGGCGATCCAGAGATAATTTTAGAGAATGGTTCAACTAGTGAAGCAAATAACATTTTGGAAATCGAGAACGCACATGAAATTGAAATTGGCGAGGATGCTACAATTGGAAACGACAATTTGATTTTAGAAGATAATCATACAAATGAGAATGCAGAGGATTTTGTAGTCGGTCAATCAAGAGAGGAAGAAGAAGAATTAGAGAATAATTCAGCAAATGATGAGGTTTTTGTCGTGGGTCAACCAGGAGAGGAAGGCGATCCAGAGATAATTTTAGAGAATGGTTCAACTAGTGAAGCAAATAACATTTTGGAAATCGAGAACGCACATGAAATTGAAATTGGCGAGGATGCTACAATTGGAAACGACAATTTGATTTTAGAAGATAATCATACAAATGAGAATGCAGAGGATTTTGTAGTCGGTCAATCAAGAGAGGAAGAAGAAGAATTAGAGAATAATTCAGCAAATGATGAGGTTTTTGTCGTGGGTCAACCAGGAGAGGAAGGCGATCCAGAGATAATTTTAGAGAATGGTTCAACTAGTGAAGCAAATAACATTTTGGAAATCGAGAACGCACATGAAATTGAAATTGGCGAGGATGCTACAATTGGAAACGACAATTTGATTTTAGAAGATAATCATACAAATGAGAATGCAGAGGATTTTGTAGTCGGTCAATCAAGAGAGGAAGAAGAAGAATTAGAGAATAATTCAGCAAATGATGAGGTTTTTGTCGTGGGTCAACCAGGAGAGGAAGGCGATCCAGAGATAATTTTAGAGAATGGTTCAACTAGTGAAGCAAATAACATTTTGGAAATCGAGAACGCACATGAAATTGAAATTGGCGAGGATGCTACAATTGGAAACGACAATTTGATTTTAGAAGATAATCATACAAATGAGAATGCAGAGGATTTTGTAGTCGGTCAATCAAGAGAGGAAGAAGAAGAATTAGAGAATAATTCAGCAAATGATGAGGTTTTTGTCGTGGGTCAACCAGGAGAGGAAGGCGATCCAGAGATAATTTTAGAGAATGGTTCAACTAGTGAAGCAAATAACATTTTGGAAATCGAGAACGCACATGAAATTGAAATTGGCGAGGATGCTACAATTGGAAACGACAATTTGATTTTAGAAGATAATCATACAAATGAGAATGCAGAGGATTTTGTAGTCGGTCAATCAAGAGAGGAAGAAGAAGAATTAGAGAATAATTCAGCAAATGATGAGGTTTTTGTCGTGGGTCAACCAGGAGAGGAAGGCGATCCAGAGATAATTTTAGAGAATGGTTCAACTAGTGAAGCAAATAACATTTTGGAAATCGAGAACGCACATGAAATTGAAATTGGCGAGGATGCTACAATTGGAAACGACAATTTGATTTTAGAAGATAATCATACAAATGAGAATGCAGAGGATTTTGTAGTCGGTCAATCAAGAGAGGAAGAAGAAGAATTAGAGAATAATTCAGCAAATGATGAGGTTTTTGTCGTGGGTCAACCAGGAGAGGAAGGCGATCCAGAGATAATTTTAGAGAATGGTTCAACTAGTGAAGCAAATAACATTTTGGAAATCGAGAACGCACATGAAATTGAAATTGGCGAGGATGCTACAATTGGAAACGACAATTTGATTTTAGAAGATAATCATACAAATGAGAATGCAGAGGATTTTGTAGTCGGTCAATCAAGAGAGGAAGAAGAAGAATTAGAGAATAATTCAGCAAATGATGAGGTTTTTGTCGTGGGTCAACCAGGAGAGGAAGGCGATCCAGAGATAATTTTAGAGAATGGTTCAACTAGTGAAGCAAATAACATTTTGGAAATCGAGAACGCACATGAAATTGAAATTGGCGAGGATGCTACAATTGGAAACGACAATTTGATTTTAGAAGATAATCATACAAATGAGAATGCAGAGGATTTTGTAGTCGGTCAATCAAGAGAGGAAGAAGAAGAATTAGAGAATAATTCAGCAAATGATGAGGTTTTTGTCGTGGGTCAACCAGGAGAGGAAGGCGATCCAGAGATAATTTTAGAGAATGGTTCAACTAGTGAAGCAAATAACATTTTGGAAATCGAGAACGCACATGAAATTGAAATTGGCGAGGATGCTACAATTGGAAACGACAATTTGATTTTAGAAGATAATCATACAAATGAGAATGCAGAGGATTTTGTAGTCGGTCAATCAAGAGAGGAAGAAGAAGAATTAGAGAATAATTCAGCAAATGATGAGGTTTTTGTCGTGGGTCAACCAGGAGAGGAAGGCGATCCAGAGATAATTTTAGAGAATGGTTCAACTAGTGAAGCAAATAACATTTTGGAAATCGAGAACGCACATGAAATTGAAATTGGCGAGGATGCTACAATTGGAAACGACAATTTGATTTTAGAAGATAATCATACAAATGAGAATGCAGAGGATTTTGTAGTCGGTCAATCAAGAGAGGAAGAAGAAGAATTAGAGAATAATTCAGCAAATGATGAGGTTTTTGTCGTGGGTCAACCAGGAGAGGAAGGCGATCCAGAGATAATTTTAGAGAATGGTTCAACTAGTGAAGCAAATAACATTTTGGAAATCGAGAACGCACATGAAATTGAAATTGGCGAGGATGCTACAATTGGAAACGACAATTTGATTTTAGAAGATAATCATACAAATGAGAATGCAGAGGATTTTGTAGTCGGTCAATCAAGAGAGGAAGAAGAAGAATTAGAGAATAATTCAGCAAATGATGAGGTTTTTGTCGTGGGTCAACCAGGAGAGGAAGGCGATCCAGAGATAATTTTAGAGAATGGTTCAACTAGTGAAGCAAATAACATTTTGGAAATCGAGAACGCACATGAAATTGAAATTGGCGAGGATGCTACAATTGGAAACGACAATTTGATTTTAGAAGATAATCATACAAATGAGAATGCAGAGGATTTTGTAGTCGGTCAATCAAGAGAGGAAGAAGAAGAATTAGAGAATAATTCAGCAAATGATGAGGTTTTTGTCGTGGGTCAACCAGGAGAGGAAGGCGATCCAGAGATAATTTTAGAGAATGGTTCAACTAGTGAAGCAAATAACATTTTGGAAATCGAGAACGCACATGAAATTGAAATTGGCGAGGATGCTACAATTGGAAACGACAATTTGATTTTAGAAGATAATCATACAAATGAGAATGCAGAGGATTTTGTAGTCGGTCAATCAAGAGAGGAAGAAGAAGAATTAGAGAATAATTCAGCAAATGATGAGGTTTTTGTCGTGGGTCAACCAGGAGAGGAAGGCGATCCAGAGATAATTTTAGAGAATGGTTCAACTAGTGAAGCAAATAACATTTTGGAAATCGAGAACGCACATGAAATTGAAATTGGCGAGGATGCTACAATTGGAAACGACAATTTGATTTTAGAAGATAATCATACAAATGAGAATGCAGAGGATTTTGTAGTCGGTCAATCAAGAGAGGAAGAAGAAGAATTCGAGAATAATTCAGCAAATGATGAGGTTTTTGTCGTGGGTCAACCAGGAGAGGAAGGCGATCCAGAGATAATTTTAGAGAATGGTTCAACTAGTGAAGCAAATAACATTTTGGAAATCGAGAACGCACGTGAAATTGAAATTGGCGAGGATGCTACAATTGAAAACGACAATTTGATTTTAGAAGATAATCATACAAATGAGAATGCAGAGGATTTTGTAGTCGGTCTCGCAAGAGATGGAAATGATGTCTTAGAGGAAAATTGGGGGACTGTTTTAACTGAAGAAGCTAATATACTCTCTGAAATACAGATCTTAGATAATTGTCTCGATCATGGAAATGGAGATCCCCTTGCTATCAGACAGGATCAAGATGAGGATCCACAAAAGGATGACTTGGTTCTTACGGGTCAAAATATACTTGAAGGAGATAAGCAGATGGAAAACACGGAGGAAACACCTTCTGTAAGGGTAGGGAGTGTAGGAATAGACTACGAAGAAACGTTTCCTTCCCTTCCATACAACAATACCGCTATGAGATTGTTCCTCAAAGCCAAGACTCCGACCTCACTAAAATTGTCCTCATCTGTGGTCGAGAATGTGACATTGGTCCAGGAAGTTAAAAATGTCTCAGAAAGCATTGACAATGCCGCCTCTTCTTGTCTGTTAGATTCAAATGTAGATGATCAGCCTGCAAATGAAACTGTCAAAGAAGATTCTCAATCATCTATCCTCGGTGATGATGTTGGCAAACCAGATAATCAGTCTGATGGCATTGATTTCAAAAGTAATGGAAGCACATGCCAAGAAGTTAAGATCACGGGTGAGATCCACAAGGACGATTGCCTAGAAACTCTTGAGCATCACTCTAATGATACTGCAGAGGTTCAGGACATGAGTGCCGAGGTGGGGTCTGGGCCATTCAACTTCATTAGGTTACCAAGATATGAGGATGATATCATGAGAGAGAAGATCAAGCATGCTCAGTTACAAGTTGATCAAAAGACCAAAATTCGAGAATCAATTCAAGCTCAGATCCAGACTGCTAAGGTCTGTGTTTTATTTTTATCTTTAGATTCTCTGAGTTATTTTTCATGATTTTTGAAGTAGTTTTCTCATCAGGCTAAATGTAAAGAATTTGGTTCTGACCTTGATGCTGCCAAGTCAGATGGAAAAGCTGCACGAGATGTGCTGAGGACGAAGCGGAAGGAGATAGATTCTGCCCAGTCTGTAATTAACAAAGCAAAAAATGCAACCTCTATAGATGATATTGCAATAAGGGTAATTACCTGTAATGTTTACTGGGAAATGTGTGAGATTTGATTTTTCTTTAGTGATAAACATGTCTTATTTTTTTCATTTGCATCTCTTATAGATCAACGAATTGGAGCACATGATTGCACATGAAACACTGCCATTGAAAGAAGAAAAGCAGTTGCTTCGTGAAATCAAGCAGTTGAATCAGCACCGAGATCAATTGGCTCTTGATTATGGGAAGCAGTCTGAGCTTCAGCTTGCATTGGACCGGAAAGACCAGATCGAAGAGCGCTTAACAGTACGCTCTAAATCCTTGCATTCCATAACGTTCATCTCAATTTTGATGATTATGTATATTGTAATTTCAACTTGTTGATCTAATAATGGGATACCTTCGTGGCTAAAATGTCTCTCTTCACGTCAATTTTGCTGCAGGTCTTGCGGAAGGAAGTGGATTTAGTGAAGGATAATGTTGTCAAAGCGGATGCACATACTATGTCTGTGAAAAAGATGTATGGTGACGAGAGGGCAAAATTTATTGAACTGCAATCCCAATTTGAAGAAGCTAATAAAATTCGCCAAGAAGCCTACGCACATTTACAATGTTTGAAACAACCATACAAGGAGAAGGTTTGCTCCAGTTCTTTTCTTTCTTGCTGACAAATTTTTAAATGTTTTTTTTATCGAGACTTATGTTGTAATTTTCTTGCTGATGCCGTGTGAAAAAGATTGATTATCAAAATCTACAAATAATTTTATTCATACTGCTATTGCGGAGCTTGATTCTTCTCTTTATCTGCGTATGCAGCTCAATTATTTCGGAAAGTACAAGAATGACATAGAGGAGGCCAAGAATTTGGCATTGAGCAAAGACAGAGGGAAACTCCAACGACATGCATACAAACAGGTGAGCTCGTTTTACTTTTTTTGCAGCTCTTGTTGAATTCATCTTTCCACTAACTTCCAAATGCTCAGGTCGAAACTTTCATGGAAAGGTGGAACAATGATGATGAGTTTAGGAAGGACTATATGAGGTGCAACGCTAGAAGTACCTTGAGAAGACTGGGGACATTTGATGGTCGATCACTTAATCCCGACGAGGAGCCACCCGTGATCAACAATGTTGTCAAAGGCAGAGCAGCCATTGATGACTCTGTTTCTCTTGGGTCGACCGTGGAACAGGACAAACAAGCTGTTACTGTTGAAACTGTGAAAGATAACCTTAAACCGGCAAAGGTTGATGAAAAGAAGGATAAACAATCCAAAACTAAACCAAATACCCAGAAAACAATATCTCGTGAGGTTGAGCTGGTTGAGACAAGAGATTCTGATGGGTTTGAGGTTGTTGTTGATTCAATGGAAGAGGAAAAACGGTCCAAGGAGGAGGAAGAACAGGCCAAGAGAGCTGAAGAGTTGAGAAAGGAAGAAGAAGCAATCAGGTTGAAAGAGCAGCACAAGCTGGAGGAGAAAGACAAGGCTAAAGAGGCTATGGAGAGGAAAAAACGTCAGGCTGAGAAAGCTCAAGCTCGGGCTGCCATTAGAGCTCAGAAAGAAGCTGAAGAGCGAGAGAAGGTAAAAAAATTGACAGCACTCAGTTACTTCCTATTGTTTTCTTTGAAAATGAGTAGTTAATAGGCCGTACAATCCGTGCAGGAAAAGGAGAAGAAAGCGATGAGAAAGGAAAAGAAAAAGAACGGCAGTGGCGGCGGGGGAGAGCCCAAGAACGTTGACACTGAAGAAGAATCTGTGACTCCGGCGCCGGCGGACACCCAAAAGGAATCCGACTTGGCAGAGAAACCTAAGACTGAAACAAAGAAGGCCCATAAAAGATCACAGTTCACGAAGCAGAACAAAGCAAACTCCATTCCTCCGCCCCTCCGAAAACGAGGTAAGAGAAAAATGGAAACTTGGATGTGGGTTCTGCTGACGGCGGTGGTCGTTCTTGCCTTGTTTTTTCTGGGAAACGGCGGCGGCGTCGGCCAGCTGCTGGGGATGGGAAAACTTAGGTTCAAAAATTAAAAAAAAAATCAAAATATTACGACGGTAGGGAGAATAATAAATGATTATTAAACTCAGTGCTTAGGAGTTAAGATCGAGTCAAAACAACACTGGTCACGTAGGTTATAGGCAATTCTTTGGTGCTGCCCTCTTTGCCTTGACAATTTTAGTTCATTTATCATGAATTTCGTTACTCGGTAGACACACCTCAACGCGTTGCTTTTTCTTCAATGTTTTTCTGCCTTGCACTCTTGCGAAGAACAAGAGACCAAATTCAGCGTTTCCATTATTTTTATTATTTGATTTATGAGCTTGCTTTGTTTTTTTTCAATGTTTTTTCTGCCTTGCATTCTCTCACAATTCAGATGACTAGGATGATATTTCAAACGAGCCTGCCATTGATATAAATTTATGATGCGTAGCGAAAAATGGGCATCTATTTTTTCGTAATATTATGTGTCGATCAGATATGTCTACACCGGAGATTGTTGTTGTCTTGGGTAATTTGAGATTGGTTTCAACACAGATAATGTTCACGTAAATATTGGATTGTAAAGTTGAGTTTATGTCGATTTTATTCGATTCAAATGCTCGATTCGATTGATCGGGTCGGTTCACCAGATCGTTGGCTAGCACGTTTGTATGGTCGGAGTTATGCTTGCGTAATTTTGGTAACACCGCGTGGCTGTCGTTCAATCGACCTCATTCCGTACGTCACTCCCGTTCGTATATGTTGTAACTCCTTACTCTCTTCATCCTCGTCTCTCTCTCTCTCTCTCTCTCCTCGTACCCCACTTTGTCTCTCCTCTTTCATTTTCATGGGCTCTTGCCTTTCCTCTTCCTTTCAACCCCTCCCTCCTCCTCCGCCCTCCGCCACCGTCATCTCCGTCTACGGTGATCTCTGCCACTACCCTATTCCCCTCCTCGTCTCCCACGTCATCCACGCTGAGGCTTCTTCTTCTTGTCCGGGGTTGTTCGTCTGCAACTCCGACCGTTTATATTACAACAAACTTATTCCGCCTTTGAACTCCGACGAAGAGCTTCAATCTAATCAGATTTATTTTGTTCTTCCCGTGTCTAGGCTTCAACAGCCTTTGACAGCCTCCGACATGGCCGCATTGGCCGTCAAAGCAAGCCTCGCCCTCCAAAAGGCTTCCGCAGATGATAAGGGGCCTAGCCAGAGAAAGCATGCCCGTATTTCTCCGTTCTTAGTCGTTGAATCCGACGAAAGTCAGCCGGGGTTGACCCGAAAAAAGAGCTTGCAGAATTTCGACGACCGTCCTGGGAAGATACCAAGATCTGGGTCTGTGAGAACGCTGCAGAGATTAACCTCGAGATCAAGAATGGCTGTTCGTTCCTTTCGACTCAGATTGAGTACAATCTATGAAGGGACGATTCAGTAGAACAATTTCCACCTCGTATTTATTATTAATTTGGTGTTTATTTCTTTGTTCTTTCGTCTCTTCTTCTGCCAGGAGGATGAATCATCATAGTTTTGCTGGCGTTTCTGCCATTTTTTTGTATTTCGTTGGCACCCAATCAAATTCTGTGGTGCAATAGGAGGATGACAATGAAGAGATTATTTAATGGGTTGATTAGAACGAAGATTAAGATATTAATGTTTGAGAACTTTAATGAACCAGTTGACCAGAAGTTTAGACATGAAAACGATGAGCAAAAGCTGCGATGGGCAATAGAACTCGATGTTTGATTTCGTACATGGGAAAGCATACAGCTTTCAACGTCGGCTGCTACGCGTGGAAACGTTATTAAAAAAATTCTAGCTTTGCAGCTTTTATTCGAAGAGAGTGACGAAAAATCAATTTCGAACTGGGTTTATATTTTAGTGGACGGATCAAGGAGGAGGTCGGAGATTCTTCTCTCCCGACAAAGATTCCGTTCTTCGAATCATCTGACTGTTCAAATAGAAGAACACGACCCAGGTTAACATCCGTCATTTCCGAACCATTCTTTTCTAAAACGCGTACAATCAACTTTTGCTGGTTCAGATATGAGAACGCAAGATTTCATTCTCGCCCTCATCGCAGTTGACCTTTTCCCTGTGTTTGTTTTTTCCAACCGTGATTGACTCCCCTGCATCCCGACAAGATAAGAGAGCTTTCTCAACGACCCGACGTACCCGACGAAGCCCATTTCAGAAATCAATGAACCCGACAATGGCCCAAAACCAGGGCAATGATGATGGGGTGACCCACCTACATCGCCTTGATTGCGTCCGCACTTGGAGCTAAATCTCCACCGACAATTAGATATTATTATCTTCAGAACCGTCGCCATGGACGTCTACAGACGGCGACCCGTTGGATCTTCGCGACCCACCACGGAGTTTATAATCTGCAGTCAAAGCAGGGTTTTTGTAATAATTAAGGCTCGCTGGATTAGAAAAAAGGGCACCCTTTTCATACATGGTGCCTGAATCGTAGCCTCGTCTGTGGGTTGTTTCAGACATTGACAAGGCTGACACTATGAAGGAGAGGTTGAGCGTCTGAAATGTGATGGGGAAGAGCTAGAGCAGGTCTTAATCATGTCGTTTACTTTCTCTCTCTTCGTCTCTTCCTTTCGGGTCCTTCTTTTTTGCAGAATGATGATTTGGGTAGACAGTTGCTGACCACTCCGGCCTTTATTATAATCGCCATTAATGATGCTCCATTTTCTCCAAATTCCGATGTCTTCTACAGACCCGCTCATTGACTTCATCTGTCTCTCGTTTTCTTCTTTGTAGATACCCTCTTTCTGTTCTCATTGGGTTCGATTTTCATCCACTCCAGTTCTATTTAGCTTTGATTGTTCGTGACTGGACACCGAATTTTGATTTGGTGTTGTTTCTTTCGCTTTCGTCTGTTTATCGTTGCCCGTTTGTAGTTTTAGAACGACCATTTCTTCAAGATTCTCACTCCACTGGGTATATATCGACTGGGTTATGCTTCTTCAACCTCTGATCTCATCTTTACTCTCTTGCTCTGCTCGTGAATTGCCATAAAAAATGCTGGGAATGAACTCTCGTTCCTCTTCTTCAGCTTCTGCTTCTTCGACCTCTCCTTCGAATCTGAATTCCCTGGGGTAAACTTACCGTCCCTGCTATTCTTGCATTTATTTTAAAATAGTTGTTCGTCTTCACAGAGCTATAACTATTAAGCTTTGCAGTTTTATTCATGGCTGGTTGCCAAGAAAAATACCCAATACATCGCCGAGGTTATCCTCCAATCTCAATGATGTGAGTGTTTCTACGCTTCTTTTTAGTTTCTTCTTAGATCTAGCTTTGGTATTCTTCTGTGTAGATATTTATTAGACCTTCTTTTCATGGTTATTTAATTCATACTTCATTGATAGTTCCGGGTAGTTCTACTGATCGGTGAAACTTGCAAACGACTATGAAATACAGTTCTTTGATTCGTTAAAATGATTGAACTTCTGAATGCTCTTAGAAATGCTATAAAGATAACTTTCTATGTGCGCGATTCATACTGAAACTGGTTTTTTTTTTATTAATGTTCGACAGATGATGCCAATACAAGTGCCTAACCGTGCTTCCCTATTGTTGACATCCGACAAGGATATGGCCTTTGATTCTGATCATTCTTATTCCTCTTCTGTCTCTAAGGTTCATGCTTAATCACTGATTTTTACTTTAAGACTTCAATTGGGATGCATTTTTATGTTCCTGCTAGTTAGCGACATACTGCAATCTTAACAGTCCCGGAATTTGAATTCCCTGCAGTCATATGCAGAATTGCAGGGAGAGATATTGACACTTGAACTTCAAATTACCCATTTGGAGCGGTATCTTCTTTCTCTTTACCGGACAGCTTTGGAACATTGCATACCCGATATATCTCCTAAACCTGGAACTGATCGAGAATTCACGGCCGTGCTAAGTTCAAAGACTATATCAAGCCAACACTCTTGCAAAATGGAGTCACATGTGAAGAGTGCTGAATTAGTTCACCCAGCTCAAGCCTACCCTTCTGGTTATTGGTCTAGTTTGGATTGTCAAAATCTCTTCTTTGGTTGCAAACCGAATTTGGCAAAGGTGCGTAAATACTAAATATTAGTTTGTTTATATACGGTTTGATTGTTTTTACATTTATTCTACGATGAAATATTTACCATTTGACACGTCAGCGTGTACAATAAAAAAATATGTCAAGAATGTAAACTAAACATAATATTAGTTTGTTTTTATACAGTTTGATTGTTTTTTATTAATGCTAAGTTTATATTGTTTACCTATTTTTTCTTATTGTATACGTTGACGCGTCAAATTGTGAGTGGTTTAGTTAAAGTACATTTAACATATTACAATAAAAATATTATTTATAATATTTATCGCATTAATCACAGCTCGATACATGAGCATGGACAATAAGAGTATATGATAAAAAGATAAATTTAGCATCATCTTTTATTTTTTCCTTCACAATGCAATAATTTAGCATTAATCGCTGTGATTTGTAAGCATTTGCAGACTCGGAAAAATGATGGTTCTTGTCATTGGAGTCTAGCAGATCATTTTGGAATTATTCACGACACTCATTCACCGGATAGACTCTCGGAAAATATCATGAGATGCATATGTTCGATATATTGCAACCTTGCAAACTCCTCTCAAAGCCACGGAGACCAATGTGCTTCTCCTACTTCATCCTTATCGTCCTCGAGTATATTTTCTTCCAAGAATCTCCATTGGAGCCCAAAAGACAAAGATCATGCCACAATTCATTGGCTTCAAGGGTCTGAAAATGTTGCAGGGAAGAACGGTTTGATGTTGGAAATCACGAAAATATCGATAGATGATAAGAATTTGAACTATGCTGCTGTAATGCTTCAAAATTTCAGGTGGTTGAATAGAATTTTTATATTTGGCTCTGGGTCTTTTGTTTTTACTTCTACAATTATTTGAAATAAGTCTCTTGTGTTAATAATTTCTTATTAGGTCACTTGTCCAAGATCTTGAGAAAGTCGACCCGAGAAAGATGAAGCGGGAGCAGAAACTTGCATTTTGGATAAACGTTCACAACGCGTTAGTGATGCATGTACGTTTGTCGGTAGTTGAAAACTTGTGTTGAGGTTCATATAGCTTCGCCTTTTCATCATTATTCAGACGTGATATTGTGAGGTCCATGTTACTCTTTGCAGGCCTATCTGGCTTATGGAATCTGTAATCGCTCGAGATATACTTCAATTTTAAAGGTAATATAAAGAGGAGATTAT
The DNA here is from genome assembly GCA_003255005.1 of Begonia fuchsioides. Lineage (NCBI taxonomy): Eukaryota > Viridiplantae > Streptophyta > Magnoliopsida > Cucurbitales > Begoniaceae > Begonia > Begonia fuchsioides. The sequence continues at coordinate 35,471 of QAOC01051368.1, read as the reverse complement.
CATCTGTCACGCTTATGTATATGGTCGTCTCATTCGTTGTTCATCTCAGGCTACTTATAATGTTGGTGGACAGTGTGTAAGTGCGTTTGACATTCAATGCTCCATTCTTGGAATTCAATCGTCCCACTCAATCCCAGTAAGACTTTTTTGCTTGAATTTTCGATGTTCATTTGCGATATTATAGAATTAATGATGAAGAATTTGTCAACGGAGGCGAACACGAGAAAGAATTTTCCTTATTAGATGGAATAATCTCAATTGACTATTTGAGTAATAAATTATCAAAACATGAAATGCAGTGGCTGCAGACTCTCTTACATTCAGGGAGAAAGTCTAAACCTGGGATTTCAGGACATCCGTACACACTAGAATACGCCGAACCACTTGTTCATTTTGCTCTCTGTTCGGGATCTGTCTCCGATCCAATGGTATGCTGAAATTGTTTGTGAATTCCTCTCAACTTGGATCGATAAACCTTTATGCTTTATTTCTCTACGGAATGTGTAGGTCCGGGTGTACAAAGCGAATAGCATATTCGAAGATCTAAAACGGGCAAAGGAAGAATTCGTGAGAGAGAGGGTTCACGAGAAGAAAGATGGAAAGATATCAATGCCGAAAATGCTCTACGATTTTGGGAAGGACATGTCGCTCAGTGTGGAGGGGGTCGTGGAGATGATCGGGGAATATTGTCCGTCGACAGTGATCCAGAATCAGAAGCGGGGAAGTCCAGGGAAGAAGATAGAATGGACACCGTATAGTGCATCGTTCCGGTATGTGATTCACGAAGATCTCGTCGGTCGAAAACCGATGACTCCTTGCCATTGACACTTGTCGGTCGAAAACCGATGACTCCTTGCCATTGACACTTGCTTGTATTCAAATTGATTCAAATCTGGTGAACGTTGAAGAAAACACAATGTTCTATATCTGCATCAAAAAGCCAGAGCAACCGTGGCTGTGATTGAGATTTGAGACCAAATTGCGTGAAATAATTAGTTGGACTATAATCATTATATTTATGCTAATAGTTGAAGGTTTGAAAAATGTCAATTTCAGGCAGGGAGTTGGTCCAAAACAATCTGGGTTAGATGGTTATGTGCCAAAATTTATAAATTTTGTGTCGAGTTTGGGTTAGATTTTAAGCCGGTTTTCAGTTTGGACCGATTTTACTTCGGTTTGGGTTAAGTTTTTAACCTTGTTCTAGTTTGAAATCACATTTTGGTGGACGAGTGTAAGTTGTAACCAGCTTGATCTGTGTAGTTTGGATCTATTTTGCCCCACCAATGCTTTGTTATAGACAATTATTCGAGCTCCTCAATATTTGAGAATAAATTTGAGTGTTACGACAAATTAATGTATTATTAGTAATTAAAATAAATAATATATTATTTAACAAATATTGAACTTAATACGTATAATCTCCAACCATATCCAATGTCAAAGCAATTTTATTGCTATTTTAACTAATATTTTATCATTTTAATGTCAATTAATATTAGAGCTGGCAAACGAGCAAGCTGACTTGCTGGCTCGCTCGACACTGTAGCGAGCCGAGCCTAGGATTTGGGCTAGCGAGCTCGTGAACCAGGCTCGTAAACTCGGCACTGCAGCAAAAACTGAACTCGTTCCCGTTCCAAACGTTGTCTTTGTTCATAGATCTGTTCGTCCATCGCCGAAAATGACGATAATCGGCCGTCAAAAGTTTGATTTAGTTAGCGAAATTAACTAAAAATAGTTTTTAGCATATGAAAGTATGTTTATTTTTCTTGCAAAATAAGCTAATATAACTTCTATCCCATTATTATGTGTTTATCACGTTTTTTTTAATCTTTTAGCATATGAAACTATAAATAATTTTTGGCTCGATTAGGCTCGGGAGTTGGGCTCGCTCGGCTCGAGGCTCCATAGCTCGCTCGAGCCAAAATTTTTGGGAAAAAACTCGACAGGCTTAGCTCGAATAAGCTCGACAGGCTCGGCTCGAATAGCTCGGCAGGCTCGACGAGCCGGCCGAGACCGGGCTCGGCTCGCTCGAGCCGACTCGTTTGCCGGCTCTAATTAATATTAACAATATTTATTAATACAATTGAATAATCTTACCTTACTAGCATATACTTTTACTCACTTTTTAATATGTTCAGTTTTGATTAATTTGATAAATAAATATTTTAATTATAATATATTAAAAATATTTTAATTTAATTAATTAAAATTGGAAAAAATAAACTATCAATATGGTAAGAAAGTAAATTTAACATTTTAATTAAATGAATTTCATTATTTGATTGATAAATTTAAAAAAATATAATAATAAATTTACATTTTTTTCAATTCAATTATCATCTAAAAAATAATATCAATCAAAACGGATATTAAGTCAATCAATCGAAGAACGGATTAGCAGACCGCTGTTCGATTAGTGGCATTAGGATCTACCCCATCAAAGAATATAAAATACCCATCAATCTCTTACATTTTCCAAGTAGATACCAAACAAAACGGTATTAGCGAAACAAATCTAGATCTCATCCATCACAAGAACGCTTGGATGAAACAGTAAGCAGAGACAAAGAAAAATATGTCATTTTTGTTTAAATTATAAAATAATACATCCCTGAAAAACTATACAAAAACCAAGAAAATGTTACCATCCCGACCAAGCGCAGACGACGAGTGAGACGAGACAGACGACTTTCTCCGACCTTCAATCTTCCACTCTCACACAGAAATAGCTACACCACCTGTTCATTCTCAGCTTGAGGAAGCTCTCACTCTTTCCCTTTCACACTCCAAATACAGATAAAGATATCCCAATTGATTTACAAATTTCCCTTCAACTAAAATAAAATCAATTTGAAGAAAACAAATATCAAAAGCTTAGTTCTTATCTGTTTGCCGATTTGCGCCCGGTGGCGCTATAGGTCTGGGCAAGTAGCTATTGATTTCTGCACCAGGAAAGTTGGGTGCTTGTACATAGGGAATCTGTGGCCACATTATTGGATCATTTCAGCAAACATAACCACAACTCATAAGACAACTTCAGGCAATTACATAGTTTTAGCATCAGATGCATTATGCATTAGGGGCTTAATTAATATTATAGTTAGAGTATTTTATTCCTCTTTTAATCTTTTTTATCGAAATTCAAGCATTTGCTTCGCATCAAATCTTTTTACTTTGAGAGTTTGTGTAATCCAGAAATATGCAAAAACAGGGAAATAATAAATAACATCATTTAATATTCCTTAATAATTAAAATCCAATGTATTTGAAATTTCTATTATAGATGAATAATTATACTCGATATATTTTCCATCACTTTGTAAGATTAGTTGCTCTAACTCTACTCCACCTTTATGTATGATATTGTCCTCCTACAATGGCTACCAAGGGGATTTGTCTATGTTCTTTTTCCTCTCCATATGGTCTCTCTTCTGCCGTTGACTACCCTATCCTTTGCCTAGTGATTTGTTTCAATTCATTTATAATTCAAAAAAAGGTGAAAAAAACACAAGTGGAATAGAAGTACAAGAAAAAAAATTGGAGTGAGTACCTCTGATGCGTATAAATCATAAGGTTCTTCGTACTCTGAAGCTTTAAGAGAAGAAAGTGGAGAAAAAGTGTCCTTGTTCTTTTCACTTCCGTTTAGCTTAGACATGACACTATCTACAGAAGCCTCACTCTCATTTCCATTGGTTGACTTAACCCTCTGTACATTACACCACAAACTCCAGTTGATTAGCAAACAAGCCAATAATGTTAACACCACAACAGAAATTGTTAAAAGAAAAGTTCTGTTGGGTTTTTTAAACTAACTTGGAATAAGGAAGCTGATGAAAATAAAACAGAGGGAAAACGAAAGAAATTACGAGGTGGTTAGTGACAGTTAAGCTAGTGGTTTCATGGGATCTGTACTACTCGTATTTCTTTCCGAGTGAAGTGTTTCATTGCTGTTTTGTTGGTGGTTGGGGACAGGGAGTGCAATTTTTTTGGATGTTTATGGTTACATAAAACAAATAAATCCGTTTGTTTGATCTCTCTACTCCAGAATCTGATGCCTCCTACTTTTCTATTTTTTCAGAAAGCTGTAGATATTCTAGCCACAAAGACTGAAATATTGACTGGTGGCGATTTTCAAAAGCTAAGCTTGTCAAGACATTAATGATGGAATGGTTCTAAACTAAAGGAGGTGTATTCTCTCTTGGTTTCGAAAGTGCTTTTATGTGTGCCTGTTGATGATGCTCCTCACAAGTCAAAACTTATATTTGATTCACTTGGAATGCAAAAATAAGAGAATTTTAGAAGGAAGATGTTAGTGAGAGGGATCAAAGAGTTTTCATTTTTATTTTTATTTTTATTTTTTCAGGAAAAAGAGAGAAAAATAATGACTAAATGTAGAATCCATTTTGACAACTCTTGGAGCTTCTTCCAACTTGCATTTCTTACCCTCTCATTTTCTCCACATAAAAATCATTACATATTTAATATATATGAAAATAAAGTATAAAAGGCAGCACCTGAAAGATTTTACCAAGATTCTTCAACCCTTTTGCTCGTGCCCTTAGTTCTTCCTTCTTGACATTATTATCTTGCAGTACCTACATCCATGGATTGAAGTGATCACAAAGAATATTGGTGCTGGAGTGTATCAGTAATTTGCTAATTATCAAAACATTAAACCGACCATTTGACAAACACGGGATAGTGTAGCCTCAATATCGGCAACATTAAGCTTCCAAAGGGAATCAATCATCAGTTTCTTGTGAGATTGAACATATAACTCGAGCTCTTCCTCGGTATAGTTTCCTTCTCCACTAAGTTGCTTTTTCATATCCTCCTGGAGCTGAATCAGAGCAATCGCACCTACAGCAGGTGAATAAAAAAAACAGTTCATGAAGACAATAAAATGTTTAACCGATCATTAAATATTAATATGTACTTGTTATTTTATATTATTGTGAATTTTGAAATCAGATGAACAACAGACAAATAAATGAAAAATGGGGCGTGCCAAGTGATTTATATTAAAATTTTCCAAGTAACTATGGGACAGTGACCACAGTAACTCCACTTCATTGAATAGAAGGGTGAAGGCATGATGAGAGATAAAAACAATCTGATGCATATTTTGAACAGTACGAATGAACCAAGTATGACTGTATGGAAAGTCGTGGTAAACATGTTGTGACATATTGAACTCATACAAATTTGATACACAACTAACCTGTTGCAGCTGTAACTTGGGATTTTATGAAGTGACCTTTGTTCCTAAACCACTCAGCAACAAAGGGCACACCCAAATATATTGCTTTCTTCCCCAGTTCTTTCGCTGCCTGTCTGGCATATATGTAGCCTATTGTATTTAACATGTCAACGCCATAGGCTGTCATTTAACAAAGATAAGAGTGTAATTATTCAAAAGAACCTCTGCAGTGGAGCATAAAAACTAGATAATATAATTTATCACTCAATCTCAATATTGAAATCACTCAAACTATATGCCTCAGACAAAAGTAAATACTTAAAGGCAGCAGACTAGAAAGGTCCTTCCAATTAGTATTATTTATGACATCATACATTTTTGGCAATTTTTTCTTCTGTTGAAACTTTTAAGTATTTTGTGCAAATTTCCATTTATTTTCATGGAGGTGCATGGGGACCTTTATTCTCCAAAGCTTGAGACATTCAACATCGTCTCCTTCGCCATGATGATAATGTCAGCCTTAGGTAGACATATGTTACCTGCATTGGAAAGTCTTGCTACTTCAGCTTCAGCGTGGCTAATAAATTCTTCCTTACTACCTTGAACATACTGGTTTAACCGATCTTTGAGTATTTCTGCAAGTTTTTCCTCTCTTTCCTTTTGAACTATCTATGAAGGAAAGAACAAAAATAATGGATCCACAGAAAACTTCCTGAATGACAAACTTTTTGTTTAATCAGAAAAAACAAAAGCTGCAAGTATCGAGTATAACAAAACCCCAAAATGGATTTGAACTATTATTTTGCTACAAGTAGCTACAAGTTATACCATAAGACTATCTATAATATTTGATATTCACCCCATGTTGCTTGCACAATGTGTATATCTACAGAGTATGCAACTGAATATGAAATGAAAACCAGTAATGTTGACTTTCTGTTAATGGAAATGATGATGGAACTAAGCACACACACAAAAAAAAAGAAGAAGAAAAATGGTAGCTTAAATTGCATTTCTACACGGGTGGCCTCCCAAAGATATTTTTCTTGTTTTTAAAATAACATTTTCAAATCCTTAACTAAATAAAGAGCACTGACATTATGTTTTGAGTCTGTTAATGTTCCAACAGTAAAAAAAATTCAGCTTTACTACAGCCAAACTAGTAAAAGCTCCATTAAACTAGGACTCTAGCTTAAGATAATTAACAATAAAATTCTTTTTTGAACACACAAGATAAAGATGCAGCTGGTTGGAAATGCTAGATAGTAAATAACAAGTAAACTCATTCATAATCAGATGCTACATAAATTAACAAATTAACCAAGGATAATCGGAAAGTTACTTTTTCAATTTAAATATTTTTTCAGGACTATATTTTAAAATTTAATCAATTTCAGCTACAACCAACACATTTGGAACATGGATGACAGTTTTTGTAATTATATAAAAAAAACGAACACGAGAACTATCTTAAAAGGAAAAAAATAACTGGCTCAGAAAAAAAATTCCAAATACATGATTAAAAAGAAAAAAAAAGCTACAATTTTTATCCAGAATGTTCAATTATACTTAAATACAGCATGCAACATACACGGTTATGTATTTTTCGTGTCCTCCTGATGTGCGTGTCCAGATATATCTTCTTTTTTTGAAAAATAATGTGCTAGCCCATAAATTTATGTCATTTCTCATATCTCTGTTTTCATCCTAGATCACAATAGTCATAGTAAGACTCTTACCCTCATACTTTCCTGCAACTTTTTGGCATCAAACTGCTCTCCTTCTGTAAAAATATCTAGTGAAGCCATTGATGCCATTGCCAGCTGGCCAATATATTCTTCAAAAAGTTCACTTCCAAAAAGCATTGCAAAGATGGCTGCTGGATCGATAATTGCGTCACTGCAAACAATAGGAGAAACTGAATCAACACTCTTAAAAGGGAAAACATTTTCATGTAAGACAAATATAAAAACTACAAAAATTAAAAGTGAAGGAAAAGATACTAACGTTGAGACTCCAGATTTTCCATATGAATCATATGCTTGACGTTGTCCTGGATCACTTAATACCTGGTAAGCCTCTCCCAACACCTAAATTGAAATGAATAGACTATTGAGTTAGAAATGAAAGAAGTAAAACGTCGGTTTCTTGAGACCCGAGTTCTGGTATAAGTTATGTACCAGACAAATTATTCTTATTTTTCATGCTATAATTGCAACCGCAAAGCAAAACTTTCAAAAGCAGCTTTGAGAATTATCTGTTTAGTAATACTTAACTTTAGAGAATAATCAATTGTAAGCTGAGTAAAATAACTAATATGCAAACGCGCTTCTTTGTGTGCTTCAATGCTTAAAATATGTAACAATAAGAAAGTTGATCTGTTCAACATTCGTAACACTTCTTACACTGATTATCAAAACTAAACAAGAAAAATTACAGGATTTGCAGAAAAAATTAAGCTTTCATGGTAGAACCCGAAGTTTGCTGGTGAAAAAGATTGTAACTCACCTGAAAATTTTGTGCTGCAAGTGGGTCGTTTGGATTTTTATCTGGATGGACTTGTCTCGCCTGAGAAGACCCACATAGAGAGAGAGAGAACCAAAATTTTCAGAAAACCAGTCTTCACTGTTAACTACGAGAAGATAAAATACAAATTTGTGTGGTTAATTCGTGAGAAAAACAAAACGAGGACCGAAATTTGATTTAAAAACGTGTGAAATTTAATGATTCATTTGCAGTAAAAGAGAAGAGCAACGCACAAAAACTTGAACCATCTCTCGATCTAACGATTAACAGCAATTCATAAATACAAGTAAAGAAAATGAAGAAATCATAGGTGCCCGGAAGCCATTAAAATGGTTGATGAATTTGCAGACTAGCACAAGTCAACAATCAACAGCTGTCAATTATTGGAGCGAACACAATCCACCAGAAACTACAGATTCCGTCTTTCAATCATTCCATCGGAACAAAAAAAAAATCCAAAGTAAAAATCGATAGTAGCAGAGCACATAAAATCACCTTCAAATAGTACGCTTTCTTGATCTCAGCCTCGGAGGCGGAGGGGCTGACTCCAAGCACGTCGTAGTATTCAGTGTCCTTCACCATCTGAATCTACAACAACAAAGTGATAAAAATCGAAGCACTTCACTCTTAGAACTTAAGGTCCCCTTACAGGAAACACTCGGAGTTGTTCTTCTGCTTGGCAACGACGATCGAAAAAACAAAGGGATTTACGCAGGTAGAACGAAGCAAAAGGAGAGAGAAAGCTAGAGAGAGAGAGGAGGGAAAACCATAAAGGAGAAAAGGACAGAAGAAGAGAGGAAATATGGAAGAAGATTCCTCCATCGGCCACAGTCCGTCCCTTGCCGCGTAGGACGCAGGTAAGCGCCACTGTATGACGGCGTTACTTTTCCTTCTTCCATTATCGCATTTTTCTCCCTCTTTTTCCCTTTTCTTTTCTTCAAACTTTATTCCCATTTATTTGCCAAAAAAAGAGACCAGCTTTAGACTATAAATCAAATAATCTATGCATAACCTTATTCGTTCCGAAAATCTCTGCTAGACGGCAGAAAAAACTTGATGGTTCGATCTGGTTCCGCTCGGATCGGAACTGGAAGTAGCCTGCGTTTCCAAATTTTGAACAAGACCCGCGGAATGTGTTCGATTAATCGATCGGACTAAACTTTTCCTACGGTTTGATCCCGATTAATTTTGAAACCGTTCCCAACAGCGGTTTCGCGCCGGTTCTACAAAGTACCTTAAAATTCTCAAATCCTATCTCAGGTTGGCTTTGGAAAAGAAGCAAAACACGAAGAACATTCTCAAATCGCAAAACAACAATGGTTTGATTTAGAACCCCAAATTCAATGAACAAAGTTAGCTTGTCAATTAGCTATGACTGTTGGCTTACTGAAGTTTTGTTTGCAATGATCACACAGTTGGTGCAGCGAGAGTTGTTGGAGAGCGAAGTATTTGTTGTAGCATCCGTGCTGCGTAATCACGCCCCCCCACGCTCCGAGCCTCGGGCTGTTGAATATGCTCCGGCCGACTGCTCCGGCGGCCGTGTCTTGGCCGCGGAGATTGCTGGTGATTTGATCAAGGGTGCTTTGAAAGTTCGTTACTTGCTGATTAAAAGGAAATCGACTGACCTGAATACATGCAGAAATACAGTCTTAATCTTAGTCCTAGTTTTTTAGTGATGATAGTTTGGAAATTTTTTAAAAGGATACGAAGTTTCTGCCGATGTCGACTAAAAATCCCGGCGGCGGAAGAGGCATAGTTTACGCCGTGAAGAACTTGATCGCCGGAGGCTTCAGAGAATGACGGAATTAATGGAAGACCCAGTAGCTCAGCTGTAGAACAACAGATTTTTATGAAACTGGTCCTGAGAGAGAGAGAGAGGACCTATTTCATCAACCATGGTGTAGCCATTAGAAAAACGACAAGTGGGTCCGCCATTGAAGTCGATGCCGTTAGGAAAATAGTTAGCTTTTGCAGAGGAAACAAGGTTGTTGTTTCCACTGTCTATGAATGAATCTCCGATTATGAACATAGCAGGAACCATCTCGCTCCTCCCTCCACCTTGCGGTAATGGGTCTCCATCTTCTTGCCCTGAAACTGCAGACCACGTAACTCTCTTCTGCTCCGCCATGGCTGTTCGTCTCCTGGTTTCCCTATATTTGAACTGAGAGAGAGAGAGAGAAGGAGAGATGGAAGAGAGGGAAATTGATGAAGTTTAATAGAGACGGTAAGAGGGTGGTTGCAGAAGTAAATAAATGAATTCATTTGTTGTCTGTTTTTAGCAATAAACATGGCTACTTCCGACCACTTTCCTCGCAGACTTCACTTTCTTCCCCATGTATTTAAAATCTCGAACATTTTTTTTTCTTTTTCTTGTTCTTTCTCTCTGTGAATGCAAATAGTATGATCGAAAGTAAATCTTTTTAATCGACGCAGTCACAATTCATTCACAGTTCAGGAACTTTGAATGATCTTAAAAACCTGTAATGAATTCCCAGAATAAGATAAAGCACAAACATGGAGCTTCAAATTGAAAATGACCCGAATGAGAACTATGGGTTGCGGTGTAGAAGATGAAGAGTTCCTGTTTTTTCTTTTTTGGTTGCAGAGCAGAGAGGAAGACGAAGCTCCGAGTTCCGACATGGCACTAAGTATTTCAAGGTAGGGTTTTTACGTTTTTCGAAGTAGTCTGGAAAATTATAAATGGTCTTGAGATTCGTCTAACAAATTTCAAAACAATGGCTCAGAACCTTGAATGCTTGATTAAAGAATTGATCGGAATTTATTCGATAGTTTTAGAGAATTGAGACAAAACCCAGATATTAAATCTTTACATAATTTCATTTCAACCACTTGTTTCAGAAGAAGTTAGCTTATTCCTAGGTTGGAAATATCTACTATTAAGGACCGTAAATTGAGGGTTCTTTAATGAGAATGATAGCGACGATCAGGCTTCGCCGGTTTGTGTGATGGAAGTGAAGCTAAGCAAGCAGCAGAGAGCTGACAATTTCCCTTCGTTTCCCAATTTCACGAACCCAATTCCAAATCAGAGGTCTCTTCTTCTTCTTCGTCTTCTTCATTTTCGTCCGATTTTGGTTCGATTGGAGTCCCCTTTTCTTCGTTTTTCAGTATTTTCACGTTTTTCGTTCGATTTGTTTCAGTCTTCATCTCCAATCTTGGCCAAATACTGCGAGATTGTTTCAGAAGCAATTGAGAGGTCTCGCTCTGGTACTCGCTTCAACTTTGCTCTGTATGTTTGCAAAGAGAATTTCCTCTCCGATAATCTTATAACATTCTTAGTTTTCTCGAAAGGGGTTTGGCAAATTATGTCTCTGGATCTCTTCTCTTCGTTCATTTTAGGGTTTCTTTTTTGCCAATGACTGAATTCCATCTGGGTATTTTGTGCTGCAGATATGGAGGTTTCAGGTTCAGGAGATGTCAAAGGGCCAACCCTCATCCAACCACGACGTTGTTCATGCTGTTAAAGAGTAAACCAGAGAAACTCTGCCTAGAAATTTCATTTTCTTCCATAAAATTGAACGGTTTTTCCAATTTCTTTGGAAAGTTACAAAGCTTTTTAGGATAATCCTCCTCAGTTCTTGCACTTACTGTCAAAACCTACAACGGGTTGCTTTTACTGATACAGAATAACCCATTTTAAGCTGCTTCAGTTTCGATTTTCGAAACTTAATTCGAAAGCTTAAATTTCACAACTTCGTTGGCAGGGGGGAAACTTTGAGTTTGATTTCAAAGCTATATGGGGTTGCTTCAAACGCCATAGCCAACACGAATACGGTGGACATTGGCCATGTTTGCCGAGCACAGCGACTAAATATTCCTTCTGCCATCGGAGAAACTCGAGCGGTAAGCAGGCCAGAACTTCATCCTAAGATTTGGATTCGTTATTTAATATCGATTCTTTTGTTCTATCCTGATATTTGTGCAATGTTCTATATCAGATTGGTGATAACTTTCTGTTGCAAGATCAGATTCACGGCTCTCTGGATCAGAAAAGTCTGATCTCCCCTCGTCTAACTCATGTCGGTTTATCCGTTTTTTTTTTCTTTTGTGAGTTGAAACACTCCTAAAACTATTCTAATATTGCCTCCTTGCTGCAAAATCAGGTTAAAAATACAGGATTTCTTCTAGTTCTGGTTCCTTTTATAGCTCTTTGCATCAGATGCATCGTTGTTGCATCTTATGCTCGACTCTCCGGATCGTCAAAACACGACAGAATAAATAAAGCTGGGGGACAAGATCGTAGATTTAGAAGCGGTCGATGGAGATCTGCTCTCAGTGAATTACGAGATCCCGATAGCTTGGATGCGAAATCAATGGTACATTCCTGTTCAGTTTTTTTTTTTTTTTTTTTTTTTTCTGGAGGGTGTTTTGGAGAACTTGTTACTGAAAATCTTTCCGGTTTGAGTGACAGTGCGGTTCGGAAGAGGAGGCTCAAAATTCAAACGAAGAAACGATCCATAATTATGAAAAACTCGAGCGAGATTATCAGAACTTTTTATCGGAATGTGGACTGAGTAAATGGGGCTACTGGCGAGGAGGTTCTCATGAGTGACCAATTCTCATGCCCTGTCTAATTAGATTCCTCCATGTAAACTGTCCATGGCTTAGCCTATCCACTGCCCCAGTATATCACTAGTAACCTAGATTACAAATGCGAAGAAATTGTAGATTTAGTAAATGGAGACTTGTAAAGTTTGTTTGAAATTAAGAGATTGATTTTCTACCGTCTGTAAAGATATGTGATATTGTTTCTGTACTTCAAGCTCGAATCGATAAATTCATAGACCAATGTGATGTAATTTGATGTTACAAGAAGGCGAAACAGCAATCGATATTGAATTGGAGTTTCTAACATAAAAGAGACAAGTTTTAGATTGAATCCGGATTCAAATACAACTTGTACCTTTCTCTCGCTCGCTTTTTTTTGTTTTTTGATTGCTTTTTTTCTTCAGCGAACTCGACGGGCTTTCTCTTCCTGGCCGAGCCCTAGTGATTTCTGTGCGTTTGCAATACCTTCCGGATCTGGAAATACAAATTGACATTGCAGTAGGTTGATCAATTGCAAACAAGAACTCAATGTGAAATAGGACTTCAAAAACTTCAATGAAATTGTTCCTCACTGTTTTAGACTTCAAGACAAATGTGATTCAAGGTTTTCTGTTTAATCTTTACAACTTAAGTTGTTTGATTAGGTTAAATATTGTGAAGTACTGCATTTGTTTCTTTCGAAAATTATATGCTCATCGCGAACGGAAGCATGGAAAGATAAGAATTTGAATCATCATTCGAACTTAGTCTGGAAAGAACACTTCGCAAATCATATCTTTCCCTTAATAGTTCAATTTCTTAGAAAACCAAGTGTGAAACTCATTTTCAGCAGCTGTCAAATATGTCTCTTTTAATGCCAGTTCGTTTGAAGAAACACTTACCAAAGAACTGTGTGAAAATTCTTGTGAAGAAGCTCAAGTTGCGGGAGGCATTATAAGCCATGGCAGGTGGAAGAGGCTTGACAAGAGTGTCAATGCTGAATACTCGTTGAAGAAACTGCACAAATGTACTTATTGAAAAAAAATCAGCGGACCAATCAACGATGCTGAAATCAAACACATTACTGAAAACAGAAGAGGACCAATCTCATTGCAACAAAAGAAAAAACTAAAGTGACTAAACACCGAATTTGAGAGATTCGAAATGATTTTTTTGGTAATTTTCATCTTCAAACCGTGTGCTTTCTTACAAAATCACACCCTTGAATTCAGTATTTTGATACAGATTCTCAAATTGTAATTTCAATAACATTATCTTTAGCTTGGATCTGGTAGGACCTTCAAATCAGGGCATGAAAAGCAAGCATTCTTACGGTGAGAAAGCATTCATGCAATCAGGGAATGTTGTCTGTGAAAGAAATTCAGCACCGCTAGTAAACAATTCATAATTTCTACCTTCAAATGCCAACATCTCCAATTCCAAACGCACGAAAGTTAGAACAAAGGTACGAGAAGCGGTCAACTCGATCACAGTTTCCAACAAATGAAGGCCATTATATTGCAATGTGTAATCAATTTTTTCACCATTGACCCCAATTTTCATCGCAAGAAAGTAACTCGACAACAAAAAACTCAAATTCAAAATAAAAACACGCGGAAAATCACAAGGATAACAAAATCCGAAACAGAATCCAGTTGGAAACCATATACAACGAAAAAATGAAGGAAATTAAACCTGGTAGTTCCGCTGGAAGCTATAGCGGAGCTCAGGGTCAATCTCGGTGGAATCTTCGTCTTTACCATTAGAGCTTTTCGATTTGATGCTCTTCTTGCGCGGAACGTGCATGGTAGAATCACCGCCCGGCTGCTTCGTGAGCTTGAGCTTCGCGTCGGAAAATTCCTCCTCTTTCTCGCCCCTCCAGGGCGCTGAAGACATTAGCTGCTTCTTGTTCGTNGCTCATCGCGAACGGAAGCATGGAAAGATAAGAATCTGAATCATCATTCGAACTTAGTCTGGAAAGAACACTTCGCAAATCATATCTTTCCCTTAATAGTTCAATTTCTTAGAAAACCAAGTGTGAAACTCATTTTCAGCAGCTGTCAAATATGTCTCTTTTAATGCCAGTTCGTTTGAAGAAACACTTACCAAAGAACTGTGTGAAAATTCTTGTGAAGAAGCTCAAGTTGCGGGAGGCATTATAAGCCATGGCAGGTGGAAGAGGCTTGACAAGAGTGTCAATGCTGAATACTCGTTGAAGAAACTGCACAAATGTATTTATTGAAAAAAATCAGAGGAGGACCAATCAAAGATGCTGAAATCAAACACATTACTGAAAACAGAAGAGGACCAATCTCATTGCAACAAAAGAAAAAACTAAAGTGACTAAACACCGAATTTGAGAGATTCGAAATGATTTTTTTGGTAATTTTCATCTTCAAACCGTGTGCTTTCTTACAAAATCACACCCCTTGAATTCAGTATTTTGATACAGATTCTCAAATTGTAATTTCAATAACATTATCTTTAGCTTGGATCTGGTAGGACCTTCAAATCAGGGCATGAAAAGCAATGCATTCTTACGGTGAGAAAGCATTCATGCAATCAGGGAATGTTGTCTGTGAAAGAAATTCAGCACCGCTAGCTAGTAAACAATTCATAATTTCTACCTTCAAATGCCAACATCTCCAATTCCAAACGCACGAATGTTAGAACAAAGGTACGAGAAGCGGTCAACTCGCTCACAGTTTCCAACAAATGAAGGCCATTATATTGGAATGTGTAATGAATTTTTTCACCATTGACCCCAATTTTCATCGCAAGAAAGTAACTAGACAACAAAAAACTCAAATTCAAAATAAAAACACGCGGAAAATCACAAGGATAACAAAATCCGAAACAGAATCCAGTTGGAAACCATCTACAACGAAAAAATGAAGGAAATTAAACCTGGTAGTTCCGCTGGAAGCTATAGCGGAGCTCAGGGTCAATCTCGGTTATGGAATCTTCGTCTTTACCATTAGAGCTTTTCGATTTGATGCTCTTCTTGCGAGGAACGTGCATGGTAGAATCACCGCCTGGCTGCTTCGTGAGCTTGAGCTTCGCGTCGGAAAATTCCTCCTCTTTCTCGCCCCTCCAGGGTGCTGAAGACATTAGCTGCTTCTTGTTCGTCATTTTCAAACCGATTTCAAGCCAACGAACATCAATTCCAGCCCATACTCTGCTTTATATCTGAAGCAAGCACTGCGTAGATAGAGGGGACTGAGAAGGCTCGGGCTCATCGATAAGGCTCCGTTTGGTTACGCAGATTGCTTGACCCTGCTCTGGACAACTCTTTGTCCAAAGTTATTCGATTTCTAATTTCTAAATCATGGATAAAGGTTAAAGTTCGTTTTTACCCTTACCGTTTGGATTACCACCATTTTGGGGGAAATGTATAATCCGTAGCCCTAATATTCAAGATTCTTGGCAGTCATCGCAGAAGCAGAAGAAGAATGTCAAAATCAAATCCGACAAAGCAATCCCGTTGTATTATCGGAATTGGTATGTTTTAAGATTGTTGTTTCGTCTCTAGGGTAGCTTAAGGACGAAAAACGTGACGAAGAAAAGCTTCGAAGTCAACTAATTTTCTTGAAGAAATCACAAAACTCAAATTGTGTTACTGATAAGTTAGCATTTCCTTGCTGAAATCAGACATGATTAGTTTATATTAAAAAAAACTTCTGAAGTTACTAAACTTTTCAAACCTGGTTGCAACGCCACAGCTGCAGCTTTGGATTAATTGTATATCGACATTTATAGGCTAAACCTAACAGCTGCAGCTTTGAAACAAGCGGTAATTTTACATGTGTTATTGTATTTTACCACCATATTCTATGGACCTCGAGAAAGTGATATCAGTTCCTATCTTTCTTCCAAAAAATTATTTTATGACATCGTTTTTTTAATGTTGACAGTGTAAAATGGCCTTGAAACCTGATGGACTATTTTTAGCAGCTATTCTTGGTGGTGATACCTTAAAGTTACTTATTCTTTGACTTCGAATTTCGATTTATTTATACATTTAGATACACTACCAATTCATCGTCTTCTTTCTTTACTTATTTGAAGGGAGCTGAGAATAGCGTGCACTGTTGCACAGGAGGTATAAGTCCACGAGTTTCACCCTTGGCATAAGTATGTAAATTTTTTTTTAATTATTTCTTACTGTGATGATAAGGAAACAACATTAATTTACACATTGAAATCCTACAAGCAATTATGTTTTCTTTAATTTCGCAGCTCTCCGTTTGGTATTTATTGTCTGATTTGGTGTAATACATGCTTTGAATTTATGGACTCAATGTCAATTGAAGTTGCTTGTTAATTACTATGCCCAGTTCATTGTATTAGTATATCTGAACTTTTACTGAACTTACTGTTCAAGTAATTTTGTGACCTCATTATGCTATATTCTACCTCTATAAATTGCGCAAAACAACACAACATGTTTTAAAGCATCAACTCTTGTAGCTGTAAAGAATTTGGGAGCCTATAGCCAAACATTCTTATTTATCCCGAGAGTGCCATGCATGCACTGGAATATCAACTTTTAAACTTCTATGTATGATATTATAATATCTACAATTAATACTCATATCCTTTCTTCTACTAGACTTTTTCTCAATGGTTAAATATTTATTCTAAATATCACTACATTTCAAAAATACCATACGGAAAAAATCAGGAGGGATATTTTTTTGGTTATCTTGATAGGTGAGAGATGCAGGGAATCTTTTGACAAGGGCGGGTTTCACTCTTCCAAGTGTTGACTTTGATGAGTACACAGTTAGGTATCCAAGCGGCGAGTAATTGTGTCAGAACTAGAATATGTGAATTCTCTTCTCATCCACCTGTATGAAACTTTTCTTACTATTACTCTACTAATAATAAGTCTTTGATTCTTAAATGACAATGGGACCAGTTTTGATTTAATCTTTTGTTTTCAGACATTTGTTTATGACTTCAAAAAGATTGTTATATAGCAAACAGAAGCAGCAAGGATGATTTTTTTTTTTGTTTTTGACATTTTAGTGTGTCAGCATTGCAGACTCTGATAGTTTCTCGTAAAAGTTTTCTGGTACTTGCAAATTCTATTTATGGAGCAAAGAAATAATTTTTTTCTTCTACACAAATTTGTGTCAACTTTTAGTTTACTTGTGCTCTATTAAAGCTTTTCTTCAGAGTCATATAGTTAGTCTAGATATGTGGTTACAATATTCCCAATATTATGAGCACTAATTTTTATTTTTTGTTTTCTATCTTGGTTTCGAAAATCAGCGTTGGAACTCATAGAACACTTGCGCGAGATGGGGGAGACTAATGCTATTTTCCAAAGGAACACAGTGAGATTTATAAACCTCGATGTCATTATATTATTTCTATCAAATCAACTGAAATTCATAGTCACTTAAAATTTTGCTGAGATCTCAGTTCATGATCTGTTTTATCATCTAACCAGGTCCTGAGGAGAGAAACAGCCCTTGCAACTGCAGCTGTTTATGATTCGATGTTTGCAGCAGAAGACGGAACCATTCCCGCCACCTTCCAGGTAAGCCTAGGCGAGTACTTCACTGTTCGAACGAGTGGCAATCTTTATCCAATCTATCCATATGAAGTATCAAATAAAAAATTTGATTTTTTAGTGCTTTTTTATAAGGGTTTAATATGAGGATTGTAGGTTATTTACATGACTGGGTGGAAGGAACATTCTTCATTCAAGGACATTCAAGAATAGTTTGGAAAGGATGGCTAATCTCTGTCTTACAGTTTCCACAAATCTGGTAAAATGTAATTAGGAAACAGCTTGAGTTAATTTATTTGATTACTGGAAGGATTAACCACCTCCCAAACCCACCATGTGCTCCTTTTTTGCAATAAATGAAACATCATTCTATTTCTGGTGATCAATCCTGATTAATGCTTATATTTACAGAGATACCATCTATCTCCAATTTTATATATTAGGTGTTTATCATTTGGGCCTTGCATTGGATAGCCAAGATAGTATTTTTTTTTAGTTTTGCCATGTAGTTAGGTTACATATCCAGTTATAAAAATTGTTTTTTTTTCATCTCCCACCATAATGTAGACATTGGAAAACCTAAAAATACAATCTTGATGCTAAAATTAATCCTTAATTTTTTGAAGATTCTTGAGTGTGTCCACCCAATATCTCTCATCGCAAAATTGGAAATACGAAGCGAAACCCAACTGAAATAAGAAGCGACAGCGTCGAAGAGTTGGACAATGTCAACCCTATACTTTTCCAGCACCTTGATCGGTTAAAACAAGCATATTCTCTTTTTTCTTTCTACATCGTTTTCATCTCTCTCTCTCTCTCTCTGATTCAGATTTTCTTACCCTTCTCTTCATCTAATCTAATCTCTTGTAGCTCTTCCTGAAAACAGCTTACTTTTCTATCCTGGATAATTTGTTTTTGGAGAGGCGAAAAGGGTATGGATTTCTTGGCTGTGGGTGTCAAGAACGCGAACAATCAGAGCCCTCTTCTGCTGAAGAAGTCGCTTCCGAATAACCCCATTGCCTGGAATTTCATCAAGTCTACTACCAACTCATCTTCATCTTCCTCTTTTGGAGTTGAATGTAGGCGTGCTGTTGAGATCAAGCTGTTGAAGCGAAAGGTTTCGACCTCCTCTTCTGGGTATACTTCTGTTGTGAGAGCGACTTCGAAGAAGAATCACGGCAATTCCTCATCTTCCGGTATGAATTTTCTTTACCTCGTTGACTTTTTTATTCAGAAAGAACTCTGTTTGCTAGTTTTCTTTTCCCCTTCTGCTTGAGCTCACTGCTTTCTCGTTGTTCGTATTGTGGATTTATTTTGGTTTTTGCCCAGAATCAGTTGTTCGAAATAATTCCTTTTTTCTCTGTGCTAGCTGAAAAAATTGAAAAAAAAATTTGGGCAAAGAAATATCTAAAAGGAAAGTAATTTGGATAATCTTTTTTAATCTAGTGCAACTTGTTTATTCCATGCAACATGGGAAGATCAGTTTTTTTTAGTTGCAGAAAACATCTATTGTGACTGTAATTTTGTATGCTTTCGTTTGGTTCTAGCCAGAGCATATTTTTAGTTTTTACTTAGCATTGCATGCGATTTAATTTATGGATCATATTTTTAGTTTGTATTTAGCATTGCATGTGATTTAATTTATGTAAATCCTGCATCGACTTGTTGTTGGGTTAAATAAGGCAGTCTGATTTTTATATAGCAAGACTCAAGCGCTTTGGTTGTTATTCTGTGTAATTCAGTATATATGCATTTGATGTTGTAGTTTATGTGGGTTCAAATTCTATAAGCTGCTTGGCTAGGCAAAAAACGACCAAAACTGCTGCCTGTGATGCCACGGCACTTGCTCATTCGAATAATTTATAACTCTGCCTAGGATGTATTGTGAATGTACATTTTCAAATGTGTACTCTTTGTGGGAAGATACATTTTTTTTGCTAATTTACTTTTAGGGTTATTTTTTCTACAATTTTAACTGTATTTGATTAGATTCCGGCAATTTTTTGTGTTAGTATAGTTATTTACGATTTGTGAGAGTTCTGTACTTCCAAGGGCTGATTTTTCATTGTTGTTATGAAGCTGTTAGATTCTAAATTGAAGAAATACAACATTTGCGATTTTTAAGTTTCAGATTAACTTCATTTGTTGGTGAAGATTTGGAATATTTATTTTCCATAATCGAAATCTGTTGCAGATGGCAATAATAGCGATGACTCCTCTTCTCATCAGTCTCACCACGTGAACTTGGACTGGCGAGAGTTCCGAGCCAACTTATTTAGACAAGAGCAGGTGATATGTGCTATGATCTCTATTATATAATTGTAAGATTGATGAAAAGAAAACCATAAAATTTACTAAAGTTTGGAAATTTTCGGAAAGAGATTTATGAACATGTTCAAAATAGTTTCTTCATGCTATCGCATTTTAGTTAGATATCTATCTTCTTCCTTTTTCAAGTACAGTTTGCAGTAAAACAAGATGGAAAAGATAAAAATAAGATTTTCTTCGAAGGTAGTGTAAATTGACTCTCGAATGTTTTTAACAGGCTGAGCAAGTAGAGTCTAATGGTCGAAATGATGGTCCGAAATCTCACAAGCCTCAACCCCTCGGTGTGAAATGGGCCCATCCAATTCCAATACCAGAGACAGGTTGCATCCTTATTGCCACCGAAAGATTGGATGGCGTGCGAGCATTTGAACGAACAGTGGTTCTTCTCCTCCGATCCGGGACCCGAAACCCGCAAGAGGGACCATTTGGAATCATAATCAACCGCCCACTTCGAAAACAGATCAAACATATGAAACCCACAAATCTTGACTTGGCAACAACTTTTTCTGATTCTACTTTGCATTTCGGGGGTCCTCTCGAGGCCAGCATGTTCCTAATGAAAACAGGGGACAAGTCGAAGACTCACGGCTTTGAGGAGATCATTCCGGGGCTCTGTTTCGGTGCTAGAAACAGTTTGGATGAAGCTGCAGCTCTTGTGAGGAAAGGTATTCTCAAGCCTCAAGATTTTAGATTCTTCGTTGGTTACGCCGGGTGGCAATATGATCAACTGAGGGAGGAGATTGAATCGGATTATTGGCACGTTGCGGCCTGTAGTTCGAATCTGATTCGTGACTCAGCATCAGATTCATCATTGGAGGGATTGTGGGAAGAGATTTTGCAGCTAATGGGCGGTCATTATTCCGATCTGAGCCGGAAACCTAAGCAAGATATGTAGCTATTATTGTTTTGGATGTTAAAAATGGATAGACTTTTTCTACCTGTTGTGTGAAGCCTTAATTAATGTACATAAAGATGGCTTTTCTGATGGGAGAATTCTATCTCTTCTTTCTTCTTCTATATTGTAGAGCTCTTTAGCTGTTTCAAGTTGTGCCGTTTTACTCTAGCTTGTCTTTTTCAAGAAAGTTTATGCATGTTATTGGAATACTCTCTCTCTCTCNCGTCAGAGACGGACCAGTTCGTATCCAAAGGAATCTCTCTCTCTCTCTCTCTCTCTCTCTCTCTCATATTCATATGCACAATTGTGAAGAAGAGTAATAGAATAAACAATCTGATCTTGGAATTTTTGTGCATTGTTCTTCTGATACTGTTTACAGAAAAGGCGGAATCTCTTAAACTCGCTTTTTACATGTTTATTGTACATCTTATGTACACTGGAGCCAAATAGATGAACTCAAAATGAAATAATTAGAGGACCCTTTCGTTCCTCTCTGCTCCAACCACCAAACTTCCTCCGTGAAACTTTTAAGTTGGTTTGATTGCTCGTCCGAGTCATGCTACCGAGCCAGAGGGTAACACAGCGGTGTTATTTTGCTGACAAACACGAGCCTGGCAAGAGAGTGCAGAGGCAGTGTCGGATTGGAGGGAAATCCAATTCTTAAGAGGCAGCAGAGAAGCAATTATAAACCTTGGAATTTCCAAAAATATTACTCTTCCAGGTAATGCTATGGCTTTTCAGTAGTCCTCAATTTGCCAAGATGCGCTTTCCGGACGGCCTGTTGGATCTGTCTTTCGTGCTCTTTGAGCATGTCTTCGACGTTCCCCCCTGTAGTCAGCAATGGCCCGGAGTAGTTAATTTTATTTTTCTTTCGCGCATGTCCCTGTCATATCAGAGAAAGTAATTGTGAAAAAAAAAGAATTGCCGTTTTAAACACCGTCTTCTAAATCAACCATCAACCCCTCCAAGCCATCTGTCAATTAATATCAACCAAGATCTAAGCAAAACTAGTTCAAAAAACGGGCATAAAACCAGTCACTTCTGTGTTAGTCATACAAAAAATGCCAAATGGCTTAGTTGATAGCAAATGGTTAGACATTTCTTCAACATAAATTCAAACGTAGAAGAAAAAATAGTTTAAAGGAAGAGTTTTTGGATTGTTATGTCAAAAAAATGATGAGAGGATCTTGATAATCAGTTTGGTTTCTTACCGAGAGTACATCTTTTTGAAAGGAAGAGTTGGATGAATCTTCCAAGCCTTGTGTCTTCTGCAGTTGCTGAAGCCATAATTCCTCATCATTCCTTGTAGCCTTACGTGGCTTATTCCAGGATGATCCTAATACATTGGGGTGAACCATAGAATTCGAATGGGATAATCCATTGCCCAAAGTTCCTCTAAGTGGCTCAATAGAAGCTCCAGTTCCGCCATCAGCTCTGGCACTGAGTTTATGACTGGATGTTTTTGGATTTGACTTGCCCTGCATTTTGAGCCATATGAGAGGGGAAATTTCTCAGAAATGAGCATAGAATAACCTGAAAAGAATACCAGCAATTTAGGATCTACTTTGGCAACTAGTTTGGTTGAGCCTCTTCTAACTGATTCTGGACCACGTCCCTTCACGGCCTCTGCTTTTCGCCTGAACATAAATACAATAATTGCTCAAATGATCATCTCTTCATCGATTAATTTTCTGGCACATTAAAGTTGGCAGGTTTCTTAGGCAATTATAAAAATCCAAGCTCTGCTCATGTAAACTTTATTGCATAAACCATAGTTCTTAAGCCATTACAAATCTAAATAGATTCATAACAGATCTTCTCATAGCTTAATCTATTTTCGAGAATTTGTGTCTGACATATGTAAATAAATTTTAGCAGCGAACTAAAGTTTTTTTTACCAGTACATTATAAGGACTTATTATACGGCCTCATTATCGTTGATATTATAAGAGTGTGCAAAGAGAGAATACCTTCTTGCTTCCTCATTTCGGCACTTGGCATCAAACTCCTTACTTGGAGGATACTTAGGTAAAGTTGAAGGGTCACAAGGGAGGGGATCTTTTTGGAAAAACTGAACCGAAAAAATTTGAAAATGGTCCACAAGAACAAACAACATTTGAAAGGCATATGCATTAAGATGGAGATGTAAATGTGATACCTCACTTCTAAGAGCCGAATTAGCAGATCCTCGTTCCTCTGGCTTAATTGATAGAAGCTTATCAACAAAAGCTAAAGCTGAAGGAGGGAAATTCTTGAATGTCTCAGTAAGACATCGCTTATAAGGGCGGTGAGGCTTGAAACTGGTTGCATGAGGAAATTTAGTTTTTTGCCAATAATCTTCGGATGGCGAACCACATAGCTTAAAGATTTTATGCATTTGTTCAACCTGTAAATTAGAAAGATGGATGATTAATGAATCAATAACAATCTTTTACAGTAGGTGATGAAAATGTGTGCATTACTTTAGGTACCATCCAGCTAAAACATTTTTTCATCGCATCTATGTGTAACTTCACAAATGCTTACTACAAGACTACAATATTATATTTTATTTTTCTTCAAAGCAGTTCGTTGTTCGATAGAAGGAAGCCTTTCTTATGCAGTGTGTATCCGGATGCAATAAATGAGAAGCATTTCATTCTCTTGAAATAAAAATAAAAGAAAGGAAAAAAAACTAATATCTCGTCACGGAAGTCATTGAATGAGTTATACCTCAGTTCTTCCAGGCATAATTGGTTTCCCAGCGAACAATTCTGCAAGTATGCATCCAGTGCTCCAAAGATCTATGGCGGCTCCATACTTATTACAACCAAGCAAAAGCTCAGGTGGCCTATACCACAACGTCACCACGTGACTAGTTAAAGGCTGCTTTTGATCAGGCTTAAAAAAAGTAGCCAGACCAAAGTCTCCAATCTTGAGCACTCCATTGTTGTCAATGAGAAGATTTGATCCCTTGATGTCTCGATGCAGAACACCCCGACTGTGGCAGTGTTCAAGCCCATGAAATAGTTGTTGCATAAAGCATTTAATCTACAAACATATCAATGAATTTCTACGTCACCAATTTTG
This sequence comes from Begonia fuchsioides, assembly GCA_003255005.1. Classification (NCBI taxonomy): domain Eukaryota; kingdom Viridiplantae; phylum Streptophyta; class Magnoliopsida; order Cucurbitales; family Begoniaceae; genus Begonia; species Begonia fuchsioides. The sequence continues at coordinate 11,387 of QAOC01051368.1, read as the reverse complement.
GCAGACCCCAAAAATGAAATACCAATACCAATAAGATCATGTCAATAGAGGAACCAACAAGCATAGAGCTAATTCAACATTTAATCTCCAAGTAAAACTGGAAACTAACAAAATCAATGCAGCATTATTTTCTCAAATGGAGACTTTATTTTGTCTGCCATCATAATTTTTGCCCCTTCAGTTGCAAGAAAATTAATTCATCACATTAATTTCAAATAAAAGAGATCAATAACAAATATTTCAGTTTCGTGTCAAATGGTTCTCAACACATTCTGCTCCTGATAATTACATATTTTCAAGAGCTTTATGCAAAATAGAATGTACCTGAGCCTCGGTAAACTTGATTCCAGGAGTTGCTACGAGCCCGGCGAGGTCATGTTCCATGTACTCAAAGACAAGGTACAAGCTGCAGGACATTCTGGAAGTAACTAAACCCTCAAGCTTCATAACATTTGGATGATCGAGTTCACGCAAAATACATATTTCTCTAGCCATAAAACGTACACTTTCTGGATCCATATTAACAAATCTTACTTTCTTCAACGCAACAATTTTACCAGTTTCCAAGTCACGGGCCCTATATACACTGCTGTAAGTTCCCTGACCAATCTGAAAAATATATACAAGGATATTCAGTAATTATTACTTATCAGACCACAACAACAGAATCACCAAATTGGAGATTCATCATCTCAGTCATTAGAAACCAGATTTAAGTTCATATCATTATGATTAAAACGTAATGAATCAGAAACATAAAATGAAGAAAGTAAACGAAATCAAAGAGATGATAATCACAACTAACTTTGTCTAGCTTCTCAAAGGAGTCAGCTCGTCGAGGAATCCATCCTTTGATGGCATCTCCAGCAACTGAAGTTAACCAAGGTGGCCATCCAGCAAGAACTTGTCCAGCTTTTGCTCCATTTGGCAGGCTGATTATTCTTGACATCAGTTTTTCATTCACTCTCACATCCTTCTTCGCCAATTTCTCATTATGATCCGCTCTTCTTTTTCCTTTATTTCTTGCTTTGTTTTCTTCATCATTGGAACTTCCTTTTTTCCCTTTTCTCACTAGAACAGGACCCCCATTTGTCTGGGAGGCCTGCCTAGATAAAAAGCTAACTAAACCAACATTTTGAACACTACCTCTTAATTTTAGAACAAAATCCTCCCTTTTTGATGGAGTAGGAGTGCCTGAATGGTCTGAAGCCTTGTTGAACGCTCCCGCTTTCCCATTGTCATCGAATTCCTCTGGTTCCGGGGATTCTTTCGAGCAAATACAGCCCATACTCTCGCCTCTAAATCCCTTATGATTTAGACTATCACTAAAATACGTACTACCACGCCTTTGCCAATGAACCACCATGAAGCAAAGAGGCAGAAATGCATTTTCTTGGGAAATCCAGACTTCCCTATGGTATTAAAATCAATCACAACCAAAAAACTATAAATGAGAATCAATCATCAAGATACTAACCCCTTCAGTACTCAGAATTACCTTTAAATCATAAACATCTGTGGCTTTAAGTAATAGCTTCCTCCAGACAATCCGACGCTTGGAAAACTAATTCCCAAAGCAAAATAACCGAAAACCTGGCTATTGGAAAAGGCTATCTGACATGAGAATGGAGATAAAAAAGGAATAATTTTAGATCCAAACACGAAACTTCAAAGCAAGCCCTTGAATTCGAACGAACAAAAACTTAGACCAGGAATCGAGCACTGAAGGCAAAAGGTAAGAACGAATTGAAATTGAATTGAGGCCAAAAAATCAACAAAATGGGAAAAAAAGAGAAAAAGACGAAATGAATGAATTGAAAAATGAAAAGTGTAATGTTGTTGGTCGTTGTAGGTACAGGGGGGAAGAAGAAATCAATGGAGGAAAAAATAGAATCTAGAAAGGGGTGAGAAACTGAATTCAGCTTCGCATAAGCTCGAGAGAGAAAACCGGGAGTGGATCATAGCACCAAACGCGGGCGGCCATTTGTTTTTGGGAATTTAACAGAACCGCCAAACTACTTCTCTCTCTCCCCCTCCATGCTATATTTATACATGCATGAGAGAGAGGGAGAGAGAGTCTCAAGCATCTTAGCATCCTCTGGTTGAAGAAAAAGTGCAGAGACCAGAGACGTGCAGCGCTTTCTTTTGGCAGGGACGAAATGTGTGGGTCCCACTCTCTGAATTGGCACGTGGCGCCATGTGAATCTGTGGCTAATAATAAACAGAGAAAAAATTAAATTCGTACGTAATTTTCCAAGCTAACAAAATTTAGATTTTACATACTTATCTATGTCTCACTCGTACGCAACTCGTCTCACTCAAATGTAAGTTGACTCACTCGGATGCACATTACTTCACTCGGATGCAACACTCAATTTTTTTTTTTTAATTTTTTTTTTAATTAATTTCACTAATCGAATCTTATCGGAATGACTTGTAATTTTTATCACACATTTATAATAATAAAAGATAATATTTTTAAATTTTTTTTGACAATTGTAAGATTTACTATAATTTTTTTAATACATAAATAATTTTGTTTTGTTAAAATTACATACGATAACAAAAAGTCTTGAAATTTTTGTCACACATTTACAAAACTATAGGACAATATGACACAAAGTTTCGTGAATTTTCAACAATTGTACGATTTACTATAATTTATTTAATACATAAAAATAAATTTTGTTACAATTATATATATCAATAAAAAATCACAAAACTTTAAGGAATATTATCTTACAGTGTTTTAAGTGTGTGATACAAGTTTCAAAAAATTTTATTACTGTATGTAATTTTAACAAAACTTTTTTATTTATGTATTAAAAAAGTTATAGTAAACTGTACATTTGTGGAAAAAATTTAAAACTTTCAAATTAGTGTCTTTTATTATTGTGAATGTGTGATAAAAATTTCAAGTCATTCCGATAAAATTTGGTTAGTCAAATTAATTAAAAATTAAAAATTAAAAAAAAAATCAAATGTTGTATCAGAGTTAGTGAAATTGCATCCGAGTGAGTGAATCATGAATTGGCCTATTTACTTGAAACTTCCGACCATGTGGTTAACAGTCACACGCTCTAGCCAACTAAGTTATTCCAGCGCGGACGACAAACAGAGAAATACGTTTGAATTTAAAAAACTATAAATTTCAAATATTTAGTAGTAATTATTTATTTCTTCGTGATTTCATTTTAATCTTCATGCGTACGTAAACGGTAAACTCAGTCAAAGAAAATAATTTGGATTGATATAAATGGCGGTCGACCATGACGACAAGATTTAGTTCGATCATCCTAGGACCTAGATAATTGACGGGACGTGAGATTAAGACTAATTTGGTAATGATCTCATCCGCCGTCCTTTGATTAATCTCTCCTCCGGCCACCTGTTTGAATCCACTCCGGCGTCTATCCCCTTCCCGGCGTCTGTAGGATCTCCTTCTCTTCGGTCCATCTCGGTGAGATTCTCCGGTTGTCGGCGGCGAAGAAGTCATCAACAATCTTCTCTCAGGCGATAACATCCTTTTTTCTAAGGAAAAATTACAATTTTCACGTGTGTTTATATTGAAATAGAAAAATACGAAAGTAATCTGGCGCGGAGACTTCTCCGACGCTTCAGAGATAGTCGGAAATGTTGAGATCTTCTTCATCTGCCAACGACGCAGAACCCTCCCCAATTCCTTCCGTAAACTCTTCTTCAAATCCCACATCCGAATCCCTCTCCTCCTCCCCCGTTTTCATAAAACTCGCTCTCGTTCTGTTTCCGCTGATGAACTGAGCGTCTACCGCCATTCCGGCGTTGGAAGCTGCCTTCTGAATCGACCTCGGCGACATGTTGGGGCTAAGGCCGGGAGGTATAGTGAGAGGGAAGTTCAGATTCTGCAAGGATATGGGTCGGCGTAGACAGTAGTAAGCGACGTCATGGGCCACCGCAGCTGCCTCCGGCGTGGAGTAGGATCCCAACCAGAGACGCTCTTGAGTTCCGGCGACTCGAATCTCGGAGACCCACTTTCCCCATTTCCGGCGACGAACTCCCTTGAACTTCTTCTCACCGGAGCTCTCCTCGAAGCTAGAACTCATACCAGAGAGATAGCAAGCACAGAATCGTGCCCTTTCTTTCCCAATAATTATTTTAATGCAGAAATCGCAGTCAATTGAAAGAAGGGAAGGGTTAGATAGGTTGAAGAAATGAAAAGTCAGAACAGCTTCCTATTGGCTGGTCAAAAGGAATAAGTTAAATTATTTAAAATGAGGGTAATATGCAAGGTATTCAAGATAAATGCGCGTTGAATCAAGATTAAGACATTGATCTTTATTTCTAGCCTACTGAATCACGGTGACTTATCCCTCCACAAACTGTCGGGTTAAGATGTGAGGGCCCTAAAGACTAAAAATTTCACATTTTGGTAACAAGACATTAATCTTTAATACGGAAGCTTTGGTGTGTTGCAATTTAAAATTTAAAATATGTGTAATGTACATATATTAATTGATATTTATCAAAACATGAGTTGACTTCACACCAAAATTCAATGACGTGCACTGCATATTTTCCGGCCACTCAAGAAATGGAAGGCTCTTGATGGTACAAATGCAAGTAATATCGAGATAGTGAATTTAGGTTTTTTTGTTTTATATTTTTTATGTAAATTTTATTGTCCATGTGTTTTTGTGTTTATTTATTTATTTTTATTATTATTGTACGATTCTCAATTTCTAGAAAAGTAGGATGCCTCGGAAAGCTCATTAATTTGGTCTGTTTAATCTTCAACTATAGTAATTATTGTTAGCAATACTAAGATCTAATCATGCTAGAATTGTCACGATAAACTTTGAAATCACGTACCGAAATTCATTGTGATGAGAACTAGATCGGTAGAGAATACGTCGGGTTTCTTGAATTTCCTCAACCAAACTACCGTACGCACTAAATGAGTTCACACTCAATGATGGGATCAAAGAGAATACGGTGCCTTTTGAGTTTGATATTTTGAAGACTATAACTGTTAATGTTCTTTATATACTAGTCTATTAAGGTTCTCATTAAAACTCTAAAAGGCTTAATATGAGTATTTATCTATTAAGCACATACTATTATAAAGGTCTTAGGCTTTACTAAAATAGATCACTTTAAAGCTCATAATAATAAATTAGCTTCGTGATTAATTAATGCACATATACAGACTCACATGCATGTATTTACTTATGAGTCATATACATGCATGTTTCCAATTATTATTGAGAAATTTGAATCTCTCAATCCAAAGAACTCATCTTTGACTCTATCTCTCTCTCATCTATTTACTTATGCATGCATAAATGAAGTTGAAATATAGGGGAAAAAAAAGAGAATTTACGAGAAGACTTTAGCCAGTGACGCTGGTAAAAAAGGTCACAATGGAGAGTCAAGAAAGAAAGATACTGAAACCACTGTTAGAAAATAATTTGTACAATGCAAAGATGAGAGAGAAAATAAATCTCGCTAGACTAGAGCAATTCTCTGGTTTTTCTAAACTTGCTTCACTGCTCTGAAATTACAACTTGAAGGGAAAATAAATAGCAAAAAAATGAATGTTGCTGGTGTTATGTGACTAACTCATGATCCACCTAATCAGGAACTAACCTATAGCCATAAATTGCAACGTGAAAAAAGAAATCAGATATAACCAAGTTCCTTAAAACTCGGTCAATGTTTTACCAAGTCAGAATTACATTAACAATCACCCCCTTAATCCTGAAGTCTTGAGCTCCTTTACGCCTAAGAGCTCTCGCATTTCTGCAAATTTTATCATTGCTAATGCATTCGTTAGAATGTCGGCACGTTGTTCGTTTGTGCCAAATCCATTTGCCGTCTTCTTCGAAGATTATTTCCATCATCTTTTCCAGTTGTCCCAAATTTGTCACTCTTAGCTTATAGCTCAATGGATCGAAGAGACAATGTGCCTTCGATCTGGATTCAACTCCAAAGTACACTAGTTTAATACTCCTATCATTTAATTTGTTCAAGTAATTAGATGATACCTTCATGTGAGCAATGCATCTGAAGACTCTGAGGTGGTCTAGGCTTGGCTTTCTTCCTTTCCAAGCTTCGTATGGGGTCACGTCTTTTAAGGCTTTTGTTGGCACTCGATTCAGTAGGTATACTACATGTCGAACTCATTCATCTCATAATTGTCTCGGCAATCCCTTTACCTTCAACAAACTTCTTTTGAGAGAAACTTTCATCCCCGATCAGTCCTTAATGTCTTTAATTTGTTTGAGCTCTCCTTTTTAACTTGGGCTTTGAACTTCTTGAAAGTACTAAAGGCTTCACTCTTTGCCTTGACTATATACACTCACATATAACGGCTGAAATCATCAACAAATAGTAAGAAATAGCAATTACCCGTGCTATAGTTGATGGAGAGATCGGCCCACACAAATCTACATGGACAAGTTGTAAAAAGTGCTCTCGTTTGCTTGACGACTAAACAACCTTCACATACTTGTGTCGGGTGATCGATCATTGGAATACCTTTTACTAGTCCACCATATCTTTCATTGCTTGGAAGTTGAGATGTCCCAAACGTGCATGCCAGACCCATGCTGCATTATCTAGACTCACTCCTAGACATACCAGCTCAATTGTTTGAAGCACTGCTTTATATAAGCGGTTTCCGGTTCGTTGTACTTTCATGAGGAGCTTGTCGTATTTGTCATACAACTACAAAAACTCTCCGGACAGAACAACTTTGCATCCAGCTTCGGTGACTTGTCTGAGGCTTAAAATATTGTTGCATAAATCGTGAATGTAATAGACCTCTGTGATTAAGCGTTGCTCGTTAGTTTTGCAATTAAGGAGGACTGATCCTTTCCCCATAATTTGGACGGTTGAATCATCACTGAAGCATATTTTTCCCACTACGATTTCGTCGAGTTCGACAAATAACGAGCGTCTTCCGGTCATGTGGTTACTGACACCATTGTCAAGATACCATATGCCTTCATGATCTCCATTTTCCCATTGCTTTGGGTTCACATTTCCTTCGTTGAGGAAAAACATGTCTTGCATGGCATGTCTATGCTCAACCATCAACAACACTGGTTCATCTTCTTGTATGTGGACAATATTTGCCTCTTCTTCCTTATCATTGATTTTTTTTTGCATTCTGAGGCGTAATGCCCGAACTTTTGACAATAAGGATTGTATATGTGACGTGTCTTTTTTGTTGCTAGTAACACCATCGGTTTCGGGTAAAAAATTGTTCGACTCACCACGACCTCCTCTTCCGCGTCCTCAGCTTCTACCTTGTCCCACTCCTCGACCTCTTGCATTTGAATTGAAGAATCCACGCCCCTTGTTGGATGAAGAATCTCTGATAGCTTGCTTTTGTCGAGCTTGCCGATCAACGTATGTGAGTAAGAGTTGTCCTTCAGAACTTAGGGTTGTGTTACATTGCTGAATTCGCTCTTCGAACGCCTTCAACCTTCCGATCGCCTCGTCGAAAAGCATCGTTTCGATATCCGAGTATTATTCTATCAAAGCAACGAGCTGAATATACTTATCTGGTACTGAATCTAGAAGCTTTCGTACCAAGGATACATCCTCCAAGGTAGCTCCAAGATTGCTATATTCGGTCGCCATTACGCTCAACTTTCCCACGAATTCATCAATGGTCTCTTCATTCGCATTGCATCGAACTTTATCTGTAACGTCGACAAACGAGCCTTTTGGACACGATCAGCTCATACGTATCAGACCTTTAAAGAGTCCCAAGCTTCTTTTGCAGATTTTTTCTTTGCAATCTGCAACAGTACATCCTCCGGTACTGCTTGAAAAATAAAGGCTTTAGCGAGTTTGCTTTTCCTTTCATCTATGGTTTCCGGTTTTTATTATTCTACTGCCTCCCGTAATCCTTGAGCATCCATAATGACTTCCATTTTAATAGCCCACGTGGTGTAGTTGGACGTGATCAACAATGGACATTGGAACGGCACCCCGCCGCTTTCTTTTGCTGCTTGTTGAGTGGTGATTGCCATTAGATTGTATCTGGGATACTTTAGCATAAACTCGTGCTTTGATACCAAGTGTTAGAAAACAATTGGTACAGTGCAAAGATGAGAGAGAAAATAAATCTCGCTAGACTAAAACAATTCTCTGGTTTTCCTAAACTTGCTTCACTGCTCTGAAATTACAACTTGAAGGGAAAATAAATAGCAAAAAAAATGAACGTTGCTGGTGTTACATGACTAACCCACGATCCACCTAATCAGGAACTAACTTATAACCATAAACTGCAACGTGATAAAAGAAATCAAACATAACCAAGTTTCTTAAAACTCGGTCAATATTTTAGCAAGTCAGGATTACATTAACAACCACTTTAAATAGATGCTGAAAAACTGTCGTGACCGCCATCGAAGCTGCTATCAAGCTCACATTTTTCACTTCTTTAGTAGAAACTCCACTGTTTCTCTCTCATCACTTTCTCTCTCTTCCCAGCTCCCACTCTCAAAATCCTTTTTCGCGATCCAGCCATGGTCGTAAACATTTGATGACTTGCTTTCACTTTCTTCTTCGTTTTCATCGTCGATCAGCATTTATCAGAAATATAAACTACAGAAAAAGAAAAGAAAAGGTGAATGAAGTGTCAATTACTATTTTGTGACAGCTCAATTCTAATCTGGCATATTCTCTGCTTGATACTTCATATTGGTCATCAAAGAACTACCTCGTACTGTATGAATTTCAAGTGTCAGCCTCAGTTGCTTTACTGCACAAGTTCCTCGTTTTTCTCTGAAACTTATTTCAGTTGCTTACTTCTCTTTTAAATTCCAAGACATGACATTTGGAAGTGGCGTTTAATGGCTGCGATTGAAATGAAAAGACAGTCTGATGATAAGGGAATATTCACTGTTCAGACGGATTACGTAAAAAATGATTTTTTTCTAATTTAATGCAGTCAATTTTATTTTTCTTGTCCATTTTCTTACACGTTCTTCTGGGTATCCAACCATTTTTAGAACTGGTTCTGGGATCATGTTTTGAAAATGAAAAGAAACACGTGCAGCTAACAGTACAGAAGAATGTCCGTAAATGGCAAACCGTTTTATGCCGGTGCACGCTTAGACTTTACTCTCCGTGTTTCTCCGGCGGCCGTTTCTTAAAAAAGTGGATTTGCTTTTACATTTTTGCACGCAGATTTCGATAAAAAGGCATGGATTTGGTCGAAAAAGCAGCTCTGAGATCTGATTGTCATTGTCTGAGGCCGAGCTTTATCCAGCTGTTTCTTCTTTTAAAACATCACTCTAACAGTGAAGATCGCCGTCAAGACTTGACATTTGACAAACACCAGTAACTAAAATGGTGGGCTCCATGGCTGCAAGCTCTTGGACTGTAGACACAGTGATTGAAATTAATAATTTTGTTCCCTGGGTTCCATTTTCAACAATGGGGGCTTCTATTTATAACATCTGTACAGTTGTTTTTTTCTTATTTTTTGCGAACTATCCATAGCTCACTGTTTCAGATATCTGGTTTAGCTGAAGAGCTGGTGGGAATTGGGAAGATAAATATGAAAATAATGCAGAAAATATGAAATAGTTGCAATCAGGGAAGATTTTGACTGAAATTACGAGAAATTAGGGATGAAGCGTGGTCGAAGAAGAAGTTCATTGGAAGCAGCTTTCCACTCAGTCACGTAATTTCATAGAATCTCATGTCTNACACAGTGATTGAAATTAATAATTTTGTTCCCTGGGTTCCATTTTCAACAATGGGGGCTTCTATTTATAACATCTGTACAGTTGTTTTTTTCTTATTTTTTGCGAACTATCCATAGCTCACTGTTTCAGATATCTGGTTTAGCTGAAGAACTGGTGGGAATTGGGAAGATAAATATGAAAATAATGCAGAAAATATGAAATAGTTGAAATCAGGGAAGATTTTGACTGAAATTACGAGAAATTAGGGATGAAGCGTGGTCGAAGAAGAAGTTCATTAGAAGCAGCTTTCCACTCAGTCACGTAATTTCATAGAATCTCATGTCTTCATCGTCATGCAAGCTTAATCCATCTGTATATATATACACACATATAATTCAAAATAGACAAGCATTAAGCATTCTCTTTCTAAAGATTATTCATGGAGGAGTATGGCGGCGACGGTGGTGGCGGGCGAATTCCTCCCATTTATAGAGGAGTGCGAAAGAGAAAATGGGGCAAATGGGTGTCGGAGATTCGAGAGCCGGGGAAGAAAACCCGAATATGGCTCGGGAGCTATGAGGCTGCGGAAATGGCGGCGGCCGCCTACGACGTGGCGGCGTTGCACCTCAAAGGACCCGGAACCCACCTCAACTTTCCCGAGTTGGTGGGGAGTCTACCCCGACCGGCGAGTTCTCGATCAGAGGATATTCAGATGGCGGCACAGGAGGCGGCGCTGAGATTCAGAGGGCCGGAGAATGTTTCTCCTCCGTCGTCGGTCGGTGCATCCGGGGGAGAGAGAACGGCTCTGGCAGTGAGGGTCGGGCTTTCGCCGAGGCAAATTGAGGCGATATACGACTGGCCGATGGATTCTCCTACAATGTGGATGCAAATGTGTGAGTACGAGTATAACAATAGTAAAGATTGGGATGAAGGGATGAGGCTCTATGATCAGTCTCCCTCCATATGGGATTATTAAGCTTATTTTGATTAATATAAAATACTCCTATCAAATATATGCATACATTTTAACCAACTTTGGCTCCATGATCACATCAAAGGTTTTCCGGAGATGACTCGAGCTACTTTTGAAATTTTACGAGCTTCCCGAGTTCAAATATCATAATCCAAACGCGAAAAAACGACATTAGAGTTGTTCGTAATTGAATTTTTCGATGTGGGCAAGAGAAAGATCTTACATAGTACAGATGTAATGTTGAATCTCGACTCTCGACTTTCGCCCGATCCATAGCAGAGAATTATACGCGATTATCCAAAGCACTCGATATGATGAACAAAATGAATAAATCATCATCAAACTTCTAAGTTGGACTGGAAACTGAAACTCGAGAACCTTCAACTCGTTAGCCAAATCATCTCTCTTCAGCTGCCGGTGATGCTCAAAAACCTTCATATAAACCCGGAAAATCCTGTCTAAGACTCTCATTGATCATCTTCAATAGAATATTCAGAGCAACAACTGCATCCCCTCTTTTTAAGTGTAGACTAGCAAGCAAGTCATAACTCACATTTTTCAATTTCGAATACTTTGCACCAGAATCATGAACATTCTTTTAAGCCTTTTCGTATCTCAGACAACCCTGTTTCTTAAGTTCCCTAATTGTTGATTTAGCTCGTTCAAAATCCCATTTTCGACATCATTCATCACGATGATTTTGTAATACGGTGTTCTTCGCCCTGCAG
>QAOC01051305.1:17279-51001 GCA_003255005.1 Begonia fuchsioides | reverse complement strand
ACATTGCATGTGGAGAGATTCCTCGTGATAAGAAGATGGGGGCGCCCCGGGCCCAAGATGCTTTCGATAGAATTGGACGATACGTGGATCGACATGAGAGACACAGTAGTTGCCCGCATGCACTTCGATCAGGACGTCGATCTACCAACTCAGGATGATCCGATGAATTTTACTCAGACGTCCACTCCTCCCTATGCCGACATAGCAGAATCGTCTTTTAGTCGGATGCCAGAACTTTCCGGTCCCTTGTATCATGATCCATCGTTGGCTTTTATGAGGGAGCAGATGAACTTGTTTCATACCCAACATATGCAGAGGATGGACAACTATCATACCGAACAGATGCAGCGGATGGACATCTATCATACCGAGCAGATGCAAAGGATATGCAGGATTGAAAACATAGTAGATAAGATGGGGCGCACACTGGATACGGCTGAGATGTTTCGAGTTTCTCCTTCTGACCAGGATCCCCCACAACCCCCACCAAATTGTGGCGATTTTTGGTAGTTTTGTAATTTTATATGTTGTTGTTGTATTTTTTTTATTTCTTTGTAGTATCATTGTATTTTTCTATTTGTAATATATGACATTTTCATTGTAAACAATTGTACTTTTCTTCAACATTACAGTTCACTTTAGAATACATTTATCGTATTTTTACTGTTGGGTTACCCATCTCGGCCAGACTAGCCACCTTCGTAAACCTAATCCATATTTACTTCATTTTTTTCGCTTCATCGGCGTTATTCGTCACTTCTAACCACAAGTTACTCGAGCTACTGGTCATTATAGCAGATATAAAACTATTTTTCGAATGCACAATTTTCAATAGAACAATAAGACGAATTTATAATTTTCGAGGGTTCAGACGCATACTGTGGCTCACTCGAACGCATCATGCGTCTGAGTGAGACATGATTCTTCCGAGTGAGGCACGATTCCTCACTTTGATGAATGATGTATTCGATGATGCGTCCGAGAAGTTCAAAATTTATTTTTTCAAAACTCAGACCCGATTTGGCCTATTTACCCGAAACTCATGCCCAAAATTAGTTTTTTCTCTAACAGTTATTTTTGTAATTAAATTAATAAATTATGAAGAAATAATTTGAATTGCTTTGTATAACGGTAATGAATTTGACTCTAGAAGCATGGAGAAATCCAGACAAACAAAATAAATTTTTTCAATTATAAAATTTTTAATTACTATATCAACATAATCATTTGATTATCTGCCCTCTATTTTTTGTGACAACAAAAAAATGTATTTTCATATTCAATTTTTCCTATGAGTAGTAGTACTCGGAAAGAAATTTCAAATTGTATTTATTATCTATTCGTTCAAAAATAATCGGAAATAAAATAAGGTAAAATTTAATATTATGTCATTCATATAGTCATATTCTTATGAAACAACGTATTATATCTTTCTTTCAATTAGGATAATGATTTTAAATAATATCTTGATAATATTTAATTTTAAAATTAGTTTAAATTTATCTCCTTGTCATAGTTCATCATGTATCTCATTGAATCAATATAAATAATCTATTAATAAACATATTTTGCAGTTTTGTTTTTAAAAGTTTACGACTATAGAACAACTTATTATTTATTTGAATACTGTAAATTTTTTTTATAATTATGATCTAAATAATCAAAATAAAGTACACTATAACTGGATTAAGATTTCATATTACTAATGAAAAACTGATTATTTTTTAATCTCTAATAAAATAATATTATTTATTAAATTTATGTCAATAAAGAAAGTTGTTGAAGCTCAGAATCAGAGCGTGCAAAGGTAAAGCTTTAGTTATTGAAAGAAGGCCAATTTCTTTTTAGTGCATAGGGTTATCAATTCCAAATGGGGGGTTTTACGTCAGAAATTCGATTGGATTTCCACCGGAGGTCCAAGTTCTTCGCCTCAGTTTCACGTGGCTTAGGAGAACACAAAAAGGTTTTGCTCCTGTGCGTTTTCTCTGAGAACGTACAAGGTCTCTCTCTCTCTCTCTATAGATGAAGAAGATGAAAAACTGACGTTAAAAGCATCGAAAGTACAGATATCAGTCCATTGACGCTTGCAAATTCATGGACTACGAAGACGTACAAATATCAGTCTATTGATGCTTGCAAGTATAAATAGACGATGTCGACCAAGTTCACCTTGTTTTATGGCTCCTGGTTTGTTTCACTATAAATCTTTGAGGGACGAAGACTGGAACAGACGACTCACAAAATGAGCAATCCTACATGGCTCATCAAAGAGGGTCTGAAAGAGTTTTAACGAGGTATTGATTTAATGCTTTGTTCTTCCTTTTTTCCTCTTCAATTAATAATCTCTCCTTGTACTGTTTTGCATTTTGGAACAAGAAACACTTTAAATGTAATGTTGTGACACAACCCCTATTTAAGTAAGCTTTGCGATACGACCCCCTTTCACGAGATTAAAAAAAACACCAAGTACAAGATAACAAAACAAAGAATATGATAGAAGAACCAATACCGAAAATAAAAAATACAAGCAGTGAGAGAGGTTTGATTCTTTCGAGCTCCTTAATGGTGGCTCCCTACCCCCCAAGATAACCCTAATATTTTTCCTTGCCTATACCAAGCAATTAACACTTAACTAATTACTTATAGAACATGGCTACAAATAAACCTCGACAAATGGAAATGGTAACAAATAATGACAAGTTTCCTAGTTTGATCAGATTTTGTGGCAAAGAAAGCATGAACATGTAGCCTTCATTCCCCATTACAAATCATTTACTTTCAAATTTGATAATCCAAAGACAACATCATATTTTTAATCTTATGTAATTCTATGATTACATCATCGATATCCATTCGATCACCCGGAGATTCCATAGAACATGCCACGCCGAGCTTTAGTAATGAAACCAAACAATTTATCATTTTATGATCAGTTGGTCTCACAGAGAATAAAAGAACTCTATCGACTATCTCGATCCCTTCACTTGAATAAACCTTATCAACATAAGAATGTAGGTTGAGACAGCCTACAAATATCATATCTGTCGGTCGTTTCCCTGTCATCATTTCCAATAACATTATGCCATAACTATAGATATCGCCATTTGATGAAACTTCACTTCCCTGCCCATATTCTATATTTAAAAGAAAAAACCATTAAATATGGATGTTTAAATGCTAATATCATTGAAAAATAAAGATTAGAACGACTAGTTTGTACCTGGTGCTGCATATCCAATTGTTCCTCGAATGGCAATGGAACTAGATTCACCAATTTTGGTGTAATTTGTAATAAGTTTAGCAAGTCCAAAATCGCCAACATGGGCAGTCATGCCTTCATCGAGAAGAATGTTGGATGGCTTTAAATCACAATGAACAACTGGAATGTGGCAATGGTGATGAAGATAATCGAGCGCTACAGCAACATCGATTGCTATATTTACTCGTTGGAGAAGGTTGAGAAACCTTCCTTCTTCTCGGTCATGGCCTCCATGGTGCAACCATGAGTCTAAACTTCCATTAGGCATGAACTCATACACAATTGCTTTGAAATCATTTCCTTTAAAATCAATGGTAGAGCATGAAGTTATTGTCTTCAACAGGTTTCTATGACGAATAGTTTTCAAAGCTTCGCATTCAGCTGTGAAACTCCTGACTGCTCCATGAAGTTGGAGGTTGAGTACTTTGATGGCGACGGTTTGACCCTCTTGTTCAAGGATTCCCTTATAGACTGAGCTGAAATATCCCTTTCCGATCAAATTTTCAGAAGAAAAGTTATTGGTTGCTTTGAGTAGATCACCGTACGAAACTTCCATGAAAAGAGAGGGTTTTGAGACCGACTCTCTCTCTTTTGATTTCCTTCTCAATTTCTTTGCATGCATAAAAAAGAGTAAGAAGGATAACGATACTAACCCTAAGAAAACAGAGCATACTGAGATGATAATCTTTAGCTTGCGAGTCAATCGAGGATGTCCCCTTGCTTCATCGGGGCAGATGGGTAGGTTTAAAGACGATGCACCGCCGCACAATTTCATATTTCCGAGCAATGAGACAGCCGAAGCATTTGAAAATACTCCACCCACTGGAACCTTGCCATCAAAATTGTTGAAGGACAAATTCAGTAAGCTCATGGAGAATTCAGAAAAGAAATCTGGAATCGGGCCAGATAGGTTGTTTGAAGAAAGGTCAAGTACTCTAATCCCTCGTAACGTTCCAAAGCTTGAAGGAATGGGTCCATGGAAGTAGTTTCTTTGCATGGCAAGATATTCTAGACTTGCGCAAGACCCTAGTTCACTGGGAAGTGTTCCTGAAAAATCATTATCAGATAAATCCAGTGCAGTCAAAGTTTTTAAATTACCGATCTCTGCAGGTAATTCCCCGCTAAGTTTGTTTTGGGATAAATCCAATACTTGCCCTAATTGAGCAAGGGTAAAAACTTTCTTAGAAACGACACCACTAAGGTTGTTATTGCGAAAGGACAAGGATCTTAACTCTTTGCATTTGCTAATACTCGTCGGAATAGGTCCATGAAATTTGTTATTTTGCATGTCAAGAGTAACCAAGCTCGTTAAATTTCCTAGTGTCTCAGGAATTTCTCCAATAAGGCTGTTTGATCCTACGGTGAGACTTCCTAAATTTTGAAGTTTGCCTATTTCCAATGGCAGCTTTCCCGTAAATTCATTATCTTCCAAGGATAGCAGTGTCAAGCTCACAAGATTTCCTATTCCAGATGGTATTTCACCAATCAATCGATTACTTCCAATCACCAGCCATATGAGTTGAGTAGATAGGTTGGCAATTGAACTAGGAATAACTGCATGGAAGCCATTAAAATGGAAAACTAGTTTTGATAAGCGGCTACAATTGGCCAGTGAGTTGAAAAAATTTAAATCTTGAGGATCCCCATTTCCAAGATAATTACCACCAAGAAAAAGACTGAACAAATTGATCATGCCGCCAAAATCAACACCTAGATTGCCAAAGAAGCTGTTGCTGCTGAGTTCAAGATTCTGGAGGTTGGAAGCATTGGAAAAGGATGGAGGGATAGGACCAGTAAAGTTGTTATCGCCCGCAATGAAGCTTTTGAGGTTGGGAAAAAAGAGGCCTATGTTTGGTGAAAGGCTTCCATGAAGTTCATTTCCAGAAAGCACGATTGTTTCAATGAAGGAAAGGTTGTAGATGGATGAAGGCAAGGTACCTGAAAGTCCACCCTCAGCGACTTCCAATAATTTGATGTTTTTTAAATTACCTATGGAAGAGGGTATGCTTCCCTCCAAGGGATTAAACCCAATCGAAAGAATTTCCAGCGAGGTTAGATTTGCTATAGCGCAAGGTATGGGTCCTCTGATGTTGTTATCGAAAAATCCAAGACCTTTAAGCCGAGAGAGAGAGAGAATTTGGTTCGGAAACTTTCCGACCAACTTGTTCCAGCTAAGATGGAGATAAATTAGATGGGAGCAACGTGAAAGATTTCTAGGAATCTCTCCTTCTAATGAATTGCGTCCCAAGAACAAGCTTTGCAGTCTTGTCAAACGGCCCATCTCCTCGGGAACTCTCCCATGAAAGGTATTGTTTTGGAGATACAAATGTCTAAGGAAAGTCAGGTTTCCCAAGGAAGGAGAAAGAGAACCCACCAAGCGTTTATGAGTGAGGTTTAAAATGGTGACTCGTTGATGGCGGCGACCGCATGTGATGCCTTGCCAGTTGCAGAAATGGAGGGAAGCATTCCATGAACGAAGAGCCCCAAGAGGATCATCTTCGACCATGGATTTAAATGCCAATAAAGAAGCAGCATCGGTGTCACTGTTTGCAGAAGCATAAACAATGAGCTTGTGATGAGGAAGAAGAGGAGGTAGAAGGGTAGCACACAAGAAGAGAACCAGCCGGAAGTAAAGAGAAATGGATTGGACTCCTAACATCGTTGCTTCCTTGAACCACATGGGTGCATTCCATATTCCCAGATCCTTTGTATTTATCTCAAATCTGAGATATGACGTCGATTGTAGGTCTCACCATGACTTGGCTTTTGGAAATTGGCTCTATAAACACGTTGTCTAAGCCTTACGGTTTGGGGCAAGGGGTCATTTGACGTGCATATTGGTTTCGAAAATGGCCCGCAAAGCTGATTCTTTTTGGATTTCTGCAGCATGTTTGGTAATTTGAAGTTATTGAAACAAATCGAAATTTGGAAACCCTAATTTCTAGATAGGAGAAAGAATAAAATATAAAAAAGAAAATAATTTTTGTACTCTTATTTTTTTTCTTTTCATTCAACCACTATATATAATACAAAAGTGACATAACTAATATTAAAAATAAAATAAAATAAAATAATAATTTTTATTTTTTTTATTTCTAAAAATTCTCATAATAATTTTTGTGACATTTCAATACTAAAACAATCATAACTTCTTTCACAATGGTCGGAATAATCTGAAACTCGAATCAATAGAAACTAGACATTCGGGACATAAAAATCTATAAGTCACATGTTAAATTTGGTGATCTTTTATACTTCAAAAAATAAGTCAAAATCTGACATAAAAAACTGATAAATTTTATTACTATTTATTTATTTATTGAGTTTAATACTCAACCGTCATTCTCATGCTTTAGAGACCCTACGGCCAATGAGTCAATGTCTTGTTTTGCAAACTAAACTAGACTTTTCAAAGTCGTTGCACAAAGACTTGCTTACTTAATAATTCAACAACCAAGTTGCTGTATCACTTTCATAAAATTTATTTAGTGTGTCGAACTTGAGTTATGATTCACTCAATAGCACCTCACTCGATAACACCTCACTAGATTGATTGAGATAGAAACCATTACAAATTTGTTCTTCAAACATACCCTTTAGCACATAACAATTTTCTCGCTTCCAACGGTAACTAGTTAGAAATAAAGATCTTCGAGCTTTAAAAGAGTATATTCCCATAGTGTCGTTTGCTATTGTTGAGAACCTCTTTTACTTGACAATTGAAATTTGACTCCGTGAAACATTGACCAAATCAAGCTCTTGTGAAGCAACCGTGCCTCGATCCTCTGCATTAACAGCGTCGCCTCTTCTAAGGGCCTCCAAACCGTTGTTAAGTTTTGGAAAAAACTTAAATATGATAAATAATTATTTATAACGAAATGATAAAGTGAACAAAATTATATATTGGAAATGTTGTGTCTTTGCATGTAGTTATTTTTTTGACATATTTTACGTTAAATTTACCTACAAATATTTTGTTATTTTCCAATCTCTTACGATAAAAAACAATCAAGATATGGGTTGTCGATCACACACTTGCTCTGTTTTTGCAGCTCCCAATTCTTCTGATTGTAAAACTTGGAGTGAGGAGGATTGGAAGAAACAGCTTGAACTGAGTCTTGATTTACCCGCTTTGACTGCTTTGTTCTTCACTCCATTTTTGATCTTCAATTAATCGCCTTTTCTTCAACTGTAGTACATATTGGAACAAGAAAGAAATCACAATTATGAGTTTCCTAGATTGAACAGAATTGTGTGAAAGAGGAACTAGATGGAATAAAGAACATTTTATTCAGCCAATATTATCAGGTTTTAAGTTGGATAGTTTGCTGGTTTCTTTGTGCCATTTCACCATAGTTTTAATCTTCTGTAACTGTAGTATTACATTACCAATATCCGATCACAAGGAGATACCATAGAACATTCCACGCCAAGCTTTAACAATGGAACCGAACAGTTTACCATTTTACCATTAATTGGTCTTGTGGAAGTAGGGGTGGCAGTTGGGCCGGGTCGACCCGCTAACCGACCCGAACCCAAAGATCGGATCGGTTAACTGATGGTTAATTTATTTTTGAAACCCGAAAAAAACCGACCCGCGATTAACCGAATTGATGTGGGTCGGTTATCGGTTAATTTTGATAAAACCCGACCCAACCCGCTTAACCCGGAGATATGAGACACTTATTTAATGTGAGTCGGATTTCGGTTAGTTTAGAATTTTTCAAAATTCTAAGTCGTTTTTTGTTTGAATTTTCATATCATAAATCCCAGAAAACTAACAGAAAATAGTTTGAAAAGAATAAGAAAACAAATGTGATTACATTTCTTGAAGAAACATCTCCACTGCGCTCTAAACCCGCTCCAAACCCGCTCCAAACCCGCTCAAAACCCGCAGCTCAACCCGAAAAAAAAAACCGAATCTTAACCGAACTCAACCCGCAAATTTGAGTCGGATATGGGTCGGATATCATAATCGATCGAACCCGCTTCGGGTTCAAAATTAACAAACCCGAACCCACAAAAATAACCGATCCGAACCCGTGGGTCTCAGCCCTATGTGGAAGACAAAAGAAGACTATCAACTATGTTGATCACTTCACTTGACAAAGTCATATCAACAAAAGAATGTAGGTTGAGTCCTACAAATATCGTATCAGTTGGTCGTTGCCTATGATCATTTCCAATAATATTATACCTAGTGCTGCATATCCAATTGTTCCTCGAATGGCAATAGAACTAGATTCACTAATTTTGGTGTAATCTGTGATAAGTTTAGCAAGTCCAAAATCGCCAACGCAGGCAGTCATGCTTTCATCGAGAAGAATGTTGGACGGCTTTAAATCACAGTGAACAACTGGAATATGGCAATGGTGATGAATATAATTGAGCGCTAAAGCAACATCGATTGCTATATTTACTCGTTGGAGAAGGTTGAGAAACCTTCCATTAGGCATGAACTCATAAACAATAGCTTTGAAATCATTTCCTTTAAAATTGATGGTAGAGCATGGAGTTATAGTGTTCAGTATGTTTCTATGACAAATAGTCCTCAAAGCTTCGAACTCAGTTGTAAAACTCCTGACTGCTCCATGAAGATGGAGTTTGAGTACTTTAACGGCTACTGTTTGGCCCTCTTGTTCAAAGATTCCATCACAAACTGAGATGAAACATCCTTTTCCGATCATATTGTTAGAAGAAAAGTTATTGGTTGCTTTGGGTAGATCACCATAGGAGACTTCCATGAAAAGAGAGGGTTTTGAGACCAACTCACTCTCTTTTGGTTTCCTTCCTAACTCATTTGCATGCATTAAAAAGAATAAGTATGATAATGATACTAACCCTAAGAAAGCAGAGCCTACTGAGATGATAATCTTTAGCTTGCGAGTCAATTTGGGTCTTCTCCTATCTTCGTCGGGAATTCTGAAAAGAAATCTAGAATTTTCCAAGATAGGTTGTTGGAAGAAAGATCAAGTACTCTAACGTCTCGTAACGATCGAATGCTTGAATGAATGGGTGGAAGTTGTTTCCTTGCATAGAAAGATATTCTAGGCTCTCGCAAATCCCTAACTCACTGGGAAGTGGTCCTGAAAATTCATTGTAAGATAAACTCAAAGCAGTCAATATTTTCAAATTACCAATTTCAAGAGGTAATTCTCCACTGAGCTTCTTTCGGGATAAAAAACTTGTTTAGAAATCATGCCACTAAGGTTGTTATTCCAAAAGGACAAGTATGCCAACTGTTTGCAATTTTCTTGTTTTGAAACCAAACTTTACTTTTCAAAGTCATTGCACCAAATCTTGCTTCATTCATGATTCAAAAGATGACTTCATCAAGTTAATGTAAGCTCTTCCCATGTATCTTTATCATAAAATTTAATTGTCCATTACATGGTGAATTTATCTAAAATTGGCTCTTCAAACACACTCATCAGTTGATTTTTCAAATAACTTGAAAACAACACAAAAACAATGAAAATACAGTTCATAATAATTATGGTTTACTTCAGTAGACATCCTAAACGTTTAGGGTTCTATTATCAAATATATTGAACAAATTTTTCAGACAATCAATACTTGAAGCTTTTTAATTTTTTTTAAACAACACCCTCGACAATAAATTTTTCTATTGCTAATTTATCGATGCCTATCGCTTATCAGACTTCTTCAATTTACATTCTTTAAAAAATAAATAATTAGCCAAGTTTGAATTTGAAAATTTCAAAGAGAAACTTGAAAATAAAACTTATATTTACTTAGAGATGTAGTTGACGAGCGACCAATTGAGACTATAGGGCTAAGGAGGAATATTGAGCAATAAATTGCTATTACAAAAATTAACGTCGAATGTGTTATATTATAAATTGAAAGTTTTACGTTGGTTGCTAGAAAAAATTTTCTTAGTGTATGATGAAAAAATGTAATGTCGAATGTGTTGTATAACAAATCAAAAGTTTTGTGTTGGTTGTTAGAAAATTTTTTCTAGGTGTAAGATGAAATCATCCTGAATGTTCAAGGTGTTTAATGAAATTAACCCTAACAACTATTGAACTACATAAATATTGATATTAGGAATGTAATCAAAATAATCTAAACTAATTCAGTCCTAAATAAAGATCATTAAAACCATGGAACTAGAAAATACTTGATAACAAAATTCAAGTTTTTCGAAGGTTAATAAGAGAATCTGCGCAAATAATTTTTTGTAATTGAAATGTAGAGCAGGTGAACAATTACTTATACCCATAAAATTTTCTTGGCTCGCTCCGCTAAATATTTGTGACCCATTAAGTTGACCTAGTTGAGTTACGCTTCAGTAAGTTTGGAACAATTTCATCATAGAACGAGTCAAACAAGCTATTATGAACATAACAAGTCCACAACTAGTGGAATATTTGCAAAATTTTGAAACTTTATGATCAATATATATTTTATTATGTGGTAAAAAAATAAGCCCCATCAAAAGTGAAACTGAAGCGCTAACCACATGTATTCTTTATTTTTTTTCTTTGGTTGGTTTAGGTTATAAAGAGTAATTTTGGGGTAATTTATTCATTGCAAATTGACTTTGTACATTAGCAATTGTCTTAGGATTATGACCCATTTTGATTTTTCTTACGATCATGATCTTATTTGAGACAAAATATGGAGCCCTTCATGCCTCTTCACCCAATATTGTCTGTCTTGAGTCTTCGCAGGACTTTATCTTTGGGCATGCACAAAACGTTTTGTGGTAGCTATGGACGAAAAACTCATTTATAAACTATATGTAATCTCTATTCCTGGGCGATGTGGGATTTCAGAACCTCTATCGAGTCAGGTTGTCACAATGCACCCTTCCTTAATGGGCATGACATCCTGTCAGCCATCATCGCACACCAGGAGCTAGGGGTAGCATCCAAGTTGGGTTGACCTGCGAACCCGACACAAATCCAATATTTTGGGTTGGGTTGGATCTGCTTTGAAAGAGCATAACTCAACCCTCATAATTTTTATGAGTTTGGATTTTGGGTTTGAAAAGGTCTAACACGACTCAATTCAAATTTTAATATAATAATTAATAATTACTAAATTAGTAAATCATAGTCCTAAAATCTAATCCCACGACTAAGCTCACCACTTTAAGATTTTGATCTACTAAACTAAGGACTAAAATGATAAATATTTATATTTTTTGTGTTATGATAGAATATTTTTGAGATATTTGCCTTGGATCGAATATTTTTATTATCCTCGTATTTTGATTGAATTTATAGTATGTTGGTCATTGGATTTAATATTTTTTTCTTTTTATTGAGTATTTGAACACTTAGATTGAATTTGGAGTAGACTTTTTATGTTTCGATTTACTTGGGATTTAAATTGAATTTTTTTTTTGACATTACAAAATTGAATGAACTAATATCAATTGTGTTTCTTTAATGTTATTACATGAACATTTAGATTATTTAATTATGTTTTATGCTTACGCTAATAAGTAATTTTTAAATTAGACATTGTTTTTCAAATCCAGCCTGGTCCCAACCCGAGCCCAACTCAATCTGAAACCGACCCTAACTCAACCCGAATATTGAGTACGGTTTATGATTGGTTTTCATAACCCAATGGGTTGATTTCAGATCTAAAATTGTACAACCCGACACATCAAATCATATCTATTTTCTTTTAAAACCTAACCTGAATCCACGGGCCCCACCCCTACTAGAAGCACCGACTCTGACACCACTTGTGGAGCTTCCGAGCCCACGTAGCTTTGATTTTGAGCTATACTCAAAATGCGTTGTGCTAGTTAGAGATGAAGAATTCATTTATAAACTATTCACAGTTTTCATGTCTCTATTCTGATGAGCTGTCACAAATGAATCATAATATAATTAAATAGCATAAAAATCTCATCTACATTCCAATTATAAAAAAATAATTTAATTGGTATGATCCACGGGTTAATCCTACATGCATTATAAAGTTTTACAATTTCCGGGAAGAACCAAAGTTCAAAAATCGATATGGAATAACTTAGAATTTCTTCATTCATTCCCATCCAATCAAAAAAATGTTCTCATCAATTTTATCAATTATTTTATAATTATAAATCTCAAGTTTAGTATTTTTATTACTGTTGGTATCGCCTCAATATTGATCCAGGATGATATCGAGGGCTTCTTTTTAAGACCAAAATGTAAAATTTCACAATCAAAAAATTTTCTATCCAAATTTGGATTAATAGATATAATATTATCTTCTACTAGATAAATATTGATAGGGATACATTCAAACATATCAAATAATATTTTTATCGTTATTGTAAATAGAATCCACAAATGAATCATAATACAATTAAATAGCATTTTCATATATAAGAACTCGTACAATAAGATCCAGGGAGAAAACATACCCATAGGATTGTTTGCGAGCCTATCCGGATTGATGAAAGCCTCTTTTAGTCAGCGACAGAAGTTTCAAATTGTGAATAAATTAACTCATCGACAAAATCAGATCCTTTCGAAAGATTTTGCTTGCAAACCATGGAAATATGTATGCCCCAAGCCTCTGCATTAACAGCATTTCCTTTTTGAAGAGTGTCCAAGACCATTAGCAAGAGCTCCAAATCACCATCAACGCACAACCTGCCTAAGAATTTATTCACACTCGATCTAAGAAGTAAATAGTTCTTAAATACCATCTCATCCAATACTAAAGCAGCTTCCCTAAACCTCGCATTTGCATAAAAGTCCATCAAAAAGACTCCTAAATGACACCACATCTGGGTAGCATCCCAGCCTCGGCATATCTTCGAGTAACTCATTGGCTTCGCTCCATTTTCCGTCTTTGCACAGATTAGCAATAATGATATTGAAACTTATTACGTCTGGCTTATGCCCCTTCTCCACCATTTGATCTAATATTTTGAAAGCCGATTCAAAATCCCTGTCCTTACAGCATCCATTAATCATAGCATTGTAAGTCACTGTCTCAGGTTCGCACCCTTTTTCTCTCATTTCATCTAAAAGACTAAAAAACTCCTCCTTTCTTCCAACTTTAAAAAGGGCAGAAATAAGAGTAGAGTAAACTGTTGAATCTACCTTTATGTTTCTTGTTATCATCTCTTCCTTGAGCTTAAAAGCTGAATGAAGTTTACCAGCTCCACAAAGCCCTTTGACTAATGTGGTGTACACAAAATGCATTTGGACAAACGCCATAACCCCTTTCCATATTCGATTTCAGCTTCAGAGCTTTATCCAGCTTAGAATTCAAGCAAAGCCCGTAAATTAAAGTACCAAATGTCACCACATTTGGGTTAATTTCCTTGTCACGCATTTCATCGAACAGCTGATGTGCAAGGTCCAAATTTCCATTCAGGCAACTAGCGTGGATCAGTATGTTATACGTACAAGCATCGGGTGTGCGTGTTTTATAAACTCGAGAAAAAGCTCTCTAATTTCCCCAAACTCCTGCACTTCAAGAGCGCATCCAGCTAGGAATTAAGAGACTTCACAGTCCATTTGCAAAGAAAGGATGGAATCAGTTCATAAACTCGCAATGCTTGATCGGAGAGACGAGCGCCGCCGTAAAAGGAACTGATGTTGCAGAAGAGGATTTCTCGAGAAACAAAGCGAGTCTCTTGCTTGAATTGCAGAAGAACTTTCTCCATATTCGCGGAACATTTTCGCACGGCCGAGCTTGGAAACGATGAGATCGTAGAAGATTAGTGAATAGCGAAAGGGTTTGTCAGCTGAGGCGGGGGTAGTTGGATTAGGGTTGTGGAAGAGTTTCAGAGCGAGTTTAGGGTCCTTCTGGAGACGTAGAAGAGAACAGAGGCGAAACGGTGAGATTGGTCTGCGTGTTTTTCTCATGATCGAAGTTAGATTTCTATTTCTATTCGATCAACCTTAATCTCTCCGAACTCCGACAGATATTTTGGCATTAATAATTAAATCCTCTATAAAAAAAATCACGTTTTTGTCGTGAAATCGTCATACTACACAATTTCCATTCTCAATTAGTGGGATAATCCTCAATCTCAGTGCATCTCTTGCATGAGAGTTCTTGATAAATAAGTTCACAGGACTAACTCTAGGATTAGGGATGTGTACCGACCGATTCGACTCAATTTTATTTTAAAATAGAATTGGAATCGAAACTCACGATTCTATATTTTTTAAACTGAAAGTGAAACTAACAGTTCTGATGCAGTTTCAGTTTTAACTCAATTTTATTTTATATTTAAAAAAATTAAAATATAATCATAATATATATTTTTTTATTATATTTTATTAGAGTTTTAAGTAATTTGCATGTTTATAACTAATTTTTAAATTTATATTAGATTTTAAAAAAAAATTGACCCACGATTCCGGTTCTAATTTCACGGTTTTTTATTCATAAAGATCAGAACGAGCCCATAAATTACGGTTTTTTAAAAATTAGAATCAAAATCAGATTAAAATCAGAAGTTCTAGTCTGATGTACGATTCTAGTGCAAATTTGCATAAAATAAGAAAAAATAAAATTAAATAATTTTTTTATTATGTTAGTGCCCTTGTCGAGTCCAAGGCTAATTTTCCTTTTGCTAAAATGATTTCCCGATGATGCAGCTCAGTTTGATTTGTGAGTTATGTCTTCCTACCTCAAAAAACTATGAACAAAACGATGAACTACTAGTATCGAAAATTGGAATGGGAACGAGATCCTTTGGTCCAAAAACTAGGACTGATATCTATTCAATCACCTGGAGATTCCATGGAACATGTCACGCCAAGCTTTTACAATATAACAAAACAATTACCATTTTACCATTTATTGCTCTTGTGGAAGACAAAAGAAGACTATCAACATAAGAATGTAGGTTAAGTCCTCCTTCAAATACCGTATTAGTAAGTTGTTTTCCTATAATCATTTCTAATAATATTCGATCATAGTATTAAATATCGTCATTTGATGAAACTTCACTTCCCTAGTCATATTCTATATTTAAAAGAAAAAACTATTAAATATGGATGTTTAAAGGCTAATATCATAGGAAAAATAAAGATTTGAACAACTAGTTTGTACCTGGTACAACATATTCAATTGCTCATCGAATGACAATAGAACTAGATTCACTAATTTTGATGTAATCTATGATAAGTTTAGCAAGTCCAAAATTGCTAAAATGTCTAGTAAGTTCAAACACGTTCAAGTTTATCTAGGTCGGATGTTGAGTGATTAGGTAGATTTTATAACTAGTTTTTTTTTTATTTATATTGAATTTTATGAAGGCTTAAATTGAGTTTTACTCATTTTTAAGTTTTTTACTAATTGTTTCACAGTTTTTTAGACCTAAAGACCATAACCAAATCTTGAATTATGATTTTTTAAAAATCGAGACTGAAACCCGACTAAAACTTGCAATTCTGGTCCAATTTGCTGTCTCTTTCTAGTTTTGCCCACTCCTAATCTTATGTTCTAGATAAATGATGATTATAAAATTACTTATTCTCTTACATTCTAGCTTGTCAACTTTCGATTAAAGCAATAAATATGCTAAATAGTTATACAATAAATTAATTATATTTTGACATATTAATGTGCATGATGAAAATATGATACGAAGATAATTGTGTAGTTACTCTTAATTAAAATATTAGTCAACTGTTAATTAAAATATTAGTCACTTAAAGAATCATAAAAAAGAGTCATGGGATAATTTCTACATTTGATTTATTTTTTAAATTGATTTCTCAAAGAAAAATAGAATGGGCAGTAGATCTATAAATAAAAAAATGTTGTACAAGTGTTGAATTTCCCTTTGTTGAAATATTTGTAAAATGGAAAACTAGCTTAAAGTCTAACACTTAAATGATCTCAAATTAATGCTTTCTAAACTTAATAACCTCACTTTGTGCAGGTTTTGATGGTTGTAGCTTCATAATCGACTAATGAACGAGACATTGTGATCGTCTTTCCCGTTGTTTTTTTCTTTCGAAAACATGGAATGAGAAATAGTAATCCATCGAAAAACTACTTAATAATATCTTATTTTGTGTCAGATTAAAAAGAAGTTGCAATGTTTTGGAGAGTTTTCTAATTTAATTGACATTTGAACACTTTTAAGGGCATTTGAATTCTTCCTTGCACTTTAATTTTTGTGTCGAGATTTTACTAAATTATATGAGCATAACATTTTGAATTTAGAAAAACAAAAAGTACTTCAACAATAGGAAAATTTAATCGAGTAAATATGAATTTACNTCATTTTATATGTTAATAATAAACGTTTATTATAAGATATTATTGAAAATTATGTAAAAAATTAAACTCGGCTCGTTAGGCTCGGCTCGTTTCAGCTCGGCTGGCTCGGCAGGCTCGCTCGGGCTCGGCTCGTTTGGCTCGAGGCTCGAGAGCCGGCTCGAGCCAATTTTTTTTAAAAAAAGCTCGACAGGCTCGGCTCGTTTGGCTCGCCAGGCTCGACGAGCCCAGACTTTTCCGGCTCGGCTCGCTCGTTTAGGCTCATTTGTCAGCTCTACGTGCAATGGGCTCCTATGCGTTTTCTCTGAGAACGTAAGAAGTCTCTTTCTCTCTCTTTGTCTCTCTATCAATCTTTTGACGCTTGCAAATTCATCTGGTTTATGGACTCGTAATATAAATCCTTGAGTGACGAGGACTGGAAGAGACACTCACAAAATGAGCAGGCCTACATCGCTCATCAAAAAGGGTATGAAAGAGCTTCAACGGGGTATTGATTTACTGCTTTGTTCATCCCTTTTTCCTCAATTTCTGGAACTTCAATTAATAGTCTTCCCTTACACTATTTTGCATATTGGAACAAGAAACGCTATAAATTTAATGTTGTGACAAACTCCTGTTTGAGTCATCTTTGCGATAGGACCCCCTCTTACGAGATTCAAACAACAAAAAATACCAAAGACAAGATAATAAAACAAAGAATAGGATAGATGAACCTATACCGAAAACCTAAAATATAAGCAGTGAAAGGAGCTTGATTCCTTCGAGCTCATTAATGACGGCTCGCTACTACCAAGATAACCCTAATGCTTTTCCTTGCACATAACAAGCAATTAAAATTACATTTATGGATAATTACTTATAGAACATGGCTACAAATAAACCTCGACCAATAGAAATAATAACAAATAATGACAAGTTTCCTAGTTTGATCAGATTTTGTGATAAAGAAAGCATGAAGATGAAGCATTCATTCCCCATTACAATCATTCTTTTCAACTTTAAAAATCCAAAGACAGCACCATATTTTTAATCTTATGTAATTCTATGATTACATCATCGATATCCATTCGATCACCCGGAGATTCCATAGAACATGTCACACCGAGCTTTAGTAATGAAACCAAACAATTTATCATTTTATGATCAGTTGGTCTCACATAGGATAAAAGAACACTATCGACTATCTCGATCCCTTCACTTGAATAAACTTTATCAACATAAGAATGTAGGTCGAGACCGCCTACAAATATCATATCTGTCGGTCGTTTTCCCGTCATCATTTCCAACAATATTATGCCATAACTATAGCAGTGTCAAGCATAAATTTTGAAGTTTGCCTATTTCCAAAGGCAGCTTTCCCGTAAATTCATTCTCTTCCAAGGATAGCAGTGTCAAGCTCACAAGATTTCCTATTCCAGATGGTATTTCACCAATCAATCGACTTGTTCCAATCACCAGCAATTCCAGTCGAGTAGATAGGTTGGCAATTGAACTAGGAATAACTGCATGGAATCCATTACCACCTAAAATTAGTTCTGTTAATCTGCTACAATTGGCCAGTGAGTTGAAAAAATTCAAATCTTGAGGATCTCCATTTCCAAGATAATTATTACCAAAAAGAAGTACGGACAAATTGTGCATGCCACCAAAATTAACACCTACATTGCCAAAGAAGCTGTTGCTGGTGAGTTGAAGATCCTCGAGGTTGAAAGCATTGGAAAAAGATGGAGGGTGGGGGGACCGGTAAAGTTGTTTCCCGCCAAAACGAAGCTTTGGAGGCTGGGAAATGTTTGGTAAAAGGCTTCCATGAAGTTCATTTCCAGGAAGAGAGATTGTTTCAATGGAGGAAAGGTTGTAGATTGATGAGGGCAAGGTACCTGAAAGTCCACCCTCATGGACTTCCAATAATTTCATGTTTTTTAAATTACCTATCGTAGAGGGTATGCTTCCCTTAAAGGGATTAGAGCCAATCGAAAGAATTTCCAGCGACGTTAGATGTGCTATAGCGCAAGGTATGGGTCCTCTTATGTTGTTATTGTTAAATCCAAGACGTTTAAGCCTAGAGAGAGAGAGAATTTGGTTCGGAAACTTTCCGACCAACTTGTTCCTACTAAGACGGAGATAAATTAGATTGGAGCAACGAGAAAGATTTCTAGGAATCTCTCCTTCTAATGAATTGTTTCCCAAGAACAAGCTTTGCAGTCTCGGCAAACGGCCAATCTTCTCTGGAATTCTCCCATGAAAGGTATTGTCTTCGAGATACAAACGTTTAAGGAAAGTTAGGTTTCCCAAGGAAGGAGAAAGAGAACCCACCAAGCGTTTAGAAGTGAGGTTTAAAATGGTGACTCGTTGATGGCGGCGACCGCATGTGATGCCTGGCCAGTTGCAGAAATGGAGGGAAGCATTCCATGAACGAAGAGCCCCAAGAGGATCATCTTCGACCATGGATTTAAATGCCAATAAAGAAGCAGCATCGGTGTCACTGTTTGCAGAAGCATAAACAATGAGCTTGTGATGAGGAAGAAGAGGAGGTAGAAGGGTAGCACACAAGAAGAGAACCAGTGGGAAGTAAAGAGAAATGGATTGGACTCCTAACATCGTTGCTTCCTTGAACCACAACATGGGTGCATTCCATATTCCCAGATCCTCTGTATTTATCTCAAATCTGAGATATGGCGTCGATGGTAGGTCTCACCATGACGTGGCTTTTGGAAATTGGCTCTATAAACACGTTGTCTAAGTCTAGTACCCCGGAGATGTTTAGCTTCGCCTTATGGTTTGGGTCAAGGGATCATTTGACGTGCATCTAGGTTTTGAAAATGATTCTTTTTGGATTTCTGCAGCATGTCTGGCAACTTGAAGTCATCCTCATGCTTTAGAGACCCTGCGGCCAATGAGTGGATGTCTTGTTTTGCAAACTAATCTTGACTTTTCAAAGTAGTTGCACAAAGACTTGCTTAGTTAATAATTCAACGACCAAGTTGTTGTATCACTGTCATAAAATTTATTTGGTGTGTCGAACTTGAGTTAGGATTCACTCTATAGCACTTCACTCGATAACACCTCACGAGACAGTGAGGATTTTGATCGGCTCGAGGGCATAGTCCGAGGAGATAGGAACCATTACAAATTTGTTCTTCAACATGCCCTTTAGCGCATAACAATTTTCTCGCTTTCAACGGTAACTAAGTTGGAAATAAAGATCTTCGATCTTGAAAAGAATAGTGTCGTTTGTTATTGCAGAGAACCTCTTTCATTTGACATCCGAAATTTGGCACCGTGAGCAATGGTTCACGCCCTTATGAATGGTTTCGGTTGCAAACCAACCATGCCTCGAGCCTCCGCATTACAGCTTCGCCTCTTCTAAGGGCCTCCAAGACCATTGTTAAGTTTTGCTAAAAGCTTAAATATGATTAATAATTATTTATAACTGAATGATAAAGTGAATAAAATTATATATTTTATCTGGAAATGCTGTATCTCTGCATGTAGTTATTCTTTTTACATATTTTACGTTAAATCTACCTGCAAATATTTTGTTATTTTCCAATCTCTTATGATAAAAAGCGAACACGCTATGGAGTTGTTGATCGAACAGTTTGCTTCGTTTATGCAGCTCCCAGTTCTTTTGATTGTAAAACTCAGAGTGAGGAGGATCGGAAGAAACGGCTCACAAATGACTTGTTTTGCATTACGCATAAAAAAGGGACCGTTTGAGCTTTCACTAGGTCTTGATTTACCCACTGACTGCTTTGTTCTTCGCTTCATTTTTTATCTTCAACTAATTGTCTTTTCTTCGACTGTAGTGCATATTGGAACAAGAAAGAAATCACGATGATAAGTTTCCTAGATTGAACAGAATTGTGTGAAAGGGGAACTAGAAGATTTTAAGTTGGATAGTTTGCTTGTTTCTTTGTGTTATTTCACAATAGTTTTAATCTTCCGTAACTGCACTATTACATTACCAATATCCATTCAATCACCTGGAGATTCCATAGAGCATGTCACGCCGAGCTTTAGCAACGAAACCAAACAACTAACTATTTTACCATTAATTGGTCTTGTGGAAGACAAAAGAAGACTACCAATGATGTTCAGCTTCAGAGCTTCGTCGAATCCTCAATTTATGAAACTGTTATTTTAGTTTGGAAGAATAAATTGGCATTAATAATTAAATGCTCTATAAAAAAATCACATACTACACAATTTCCATTCTCAATTAGTGGGATAATCCTCAATCTGAGTACATCTCTTGCATTAGAGTTCTTGTTAAGAAGTTCACGGCACCAACAATAGTATTAGGGGTGTGGACGCGTTAGTCTGATTCAGTTTTATTTCAAAATGGAACCGGAATCAAAATTCACGATTTTGTATTTCTTGAACTAAACGTTAAACCAACAATTTTAATGCGGTTTAAGTTTTAACTCGATTTTATTTCATATTTAAAAAAATTAAAATATAACTATAATATATATTTTTTATTATATTTAAATAGAGTTTTAAGTAATTTGCATGTTTATAACTAATTTTTAGAATTTTTTGACTCACGGTTTCAGTTCTAATTTCGCGATTTTTTTACTTAAAGAGACCAGAACCGTCCCATAAATCACAATTTTTTAAAAATTAGAATTAAAACCTGATTAAAATCAACAATTTTAGTGTGATTTAAGATTCTGGTGCAGTTTTGCAAGCCTCATTCTAAGATCAATGGACCATAATAAAATAAGAAAAAATTAAATAAAATAAATTTTTTATTATGTTAGGCCCTTGTCGAGTCTGAGGCCAGTTTTTCTTTTGCTAAAATGATTTCCCGGTCTTGCGTCTCGGTTTGGTTTTTGAGTTTTGTCTTTCTACCTCAAAAAACTATGAACAAAATCATGAACTACGAGTATTGAAAATAGAAAGGAGAACTGGATCCTTTGGTCCAAAAACTAGGGCAGAAATGCAGTTTCGATTAAACCAACAATTCGATCCAGCTAGAAATTAGCCAGGTATTTTATGGTTTTAGTGTCCGTTTTTGTAATATGCGTGGAGTTTGATGCTGGATTTTTGTTTTTGCTCAAATGATTTGCAGTCATATTCGAACATGGTTTAGTTTCATTTTCACATTTTTCTACTTCAAAATCGTGAACCAAATTATGAGCTATGAGTTTTTGAAAAATTTTGAACATAAACCTAATTTACGCTCATTTTTGCATAAGCGAGCCGCCACCCCTCTCTCCGCCTTCAAACACACCCCATTTTTGCATAAGCGAGCCTTCACCTCTTCACCCACCGCCACCGACCCATACCGGTTCACGCCCTCCAAAACAAACCCCAATAAGCCCACCAATTTACGCTCCGCCGTGGGGTTACAGCCCTCCTCCGAGGAAGGGGGTGTGGTGCGTGGCTAAGCCGACGGTGCCGGACGGCATAATTCAAGAGGCGATGGACTACGCTTGCGGTTCAGGCGCAGATTGCCGGGCCATCAGGGTGAATGGGACGTGCTTCCAGCCTGACACGGTGCTTGCCCATGCGTCTTTTGCTTTCAATAGCTACTGGCAGAGGACCAAGTTGGGTGGCGGCACCTGTGATTTCGGAGGCACTGCCATGCTTGTCGCTGTTGATCCCAGTAAGAAAATTTAATCCATTTTCTTATCCTTTTGATTAGTAATTTCGTAACCTGACGCATTGAGTGACATTGTATTATCCAATTTTATCTTAAAATTAAACCAAAATTAGAACTAAGTTCCGAATTTTTAAAACTAAAGCTCTAAAATACATTACGGTTCTAGTTTTTATCACAATTTTATTTTAGATTTTTAAAAAAATTAAAATATATTTTTATTATATTAAATCTAATGTTTAGTGATTATGCAGGTTTTAGAACTGGTTTTTAGATTTATATTACATTTTATTAGCATTTATGTCAAATTTTATTCATTTTAAAGTATTTTTTGTCACGGTTTCAG
The DNA here is from genome assembly GCA_003255005.1 of Begonia fuchsioides. Taxonomy (NCBI): domain Eukaryota; kingdom Viridiplantae; phylum Streptophyta; class Magnoliopsida; order Cucurbitales; family Begoniaceae; genus Begonia; species Begonia fuchsioides. The sequence continues at coordinate 28,564 of QAOC01051305.1, read as the reverse complement.
TTTTACGGTTCTTAGACCTAAAAACTAAAACCATACCATGAATCACGATTTGTTGTACAAGTGTTGAATTTCCCTTCGTTGAAATATTTGTAAAATTGAAAACTAGCTTAAAGTCTAACACTTAAATGATCTCGAATTAATGCTTTCTAAACTTAATAATCTCACTTTGTGCAGGTTTCTACGGTTGTAGCTTCACAATCGACTAATGAACGCGACATCATGATTGTCTTTCTCGCTGTTTTTTGTCGACAATGTTGAATGAGAAAGAGTAATCCATAACAAAAAAAACTACTTAAATAATGTCTTATTTTGGGTTGGATGAAAAAGAAGTCTCAATGTTTTTTAGAGTTTTCTATTTAATTTAATCGTCATTTGAACACTTTTTAAGGACATTTGAATCTTTCCCCCCACTTTAATTTTTGTCTCGAGATTTTACTAAATATAGGAGTGTAACGTTTTGAATTTAGGAAAATTTAATCGAATAAATACTAATTTACTAAATCAACTATAGAGTCGTTTGCAATATATACATCGAATTTTGAAAGTGTCAATAAACATCTTTATCCTAATTTTAATAATACCCTATTGTAGTTGACTATGTCAGCTTGTTTTTCAACTTTTATCAATTTAATTAACTTTAATGAAATGTATAAAAATTAGCAAAACTACAAAAGTAAAATTACTTTTGTTCAGTTTTGTTAATATCCAAAAAAAACAAGCATTTTATAAATATGTAATCTTTTTACTTCGTTAACTTATCCAAGATATTAACCAAATTTACATATAATATACACGTATTTCATAAGATAATTCATAAGATTTGATGCAACTACGGTCATAATTCGTAAGATAATTTACTCATTTAATATTATTTATCCAAATTAAAAAAAAAAGTATTATCCACTATTTCAATGGTTATAAAGTTGGAATCTTAGTTGAAAAATATTATTCCAAATTTAAATATGTAAACTCACATAATTTATTCTCGTAAACTCATATGTTGTTTCATACCCAGCATATGCAGAAGATGTCAAACTATCATACCGAGCAGATGCAGCGGATGAACATCTATTATACCGAGCTGATGCAGATGATAGACATGATTGAACACAAAGTAGATAAGATGCGACGCACACTGGATATAGCCAGAATATTTCGAGTTTCTCCTTCTGACCAAGATCTTCCACAGCCCCCAACAGATTGTGGCGATATTTGGTAGCTTTGTAATTTTATGTGTTGTTATTGTATTTTTTTTTATTTCTTTGTAGTATCATTGTATTTTTCTATTTGTAATGAATGACATTTTCATTGTAAACAATTGTATTTTTCTTCAACATTATAGTTCACTTTAGAATACATTTATCGTATTTTTACTCTTGGGTTACTCATTTCGGCCAGGCTGGCCACCTTCGTAAACCTAATCCATATTTACTTCATTGTTTTCGCTTCATTGACGTTATTCGTCGCTTCTAACCACAAGTTGCTCGAACTACCGACCATTATAGTAGACATAAAAATATTTTTCTAAAGTACGATTTTCAATAGAACAATATGACGAATTTATATTTTTCGGGGGTTCAGACGCATACCGTGTCTCACTCGGACGCATAATGCGTCTGAGTGAGGCATGATTCGTTTGAGTGAGTCACGATTCCTCACTTGGATATATGATGCGTTCAAGAAGTCCAAAATTTATTTTTTCAAAACTCAGAACCGATTTAGCCTATTTACCCGGAATTCATGCCCGAAATTAGTTTTTTCTCTAACAGTTATTGTTGTAATTAAATTAATAAATTATGAAAAAATCATTTGAATTGCTTTGTATAACATTAATGAATTTGACTCTAGAAGCATGGAGAAATCCGGACAAACAAAATAAATTTTAAACAAAATAAATTAATTTAAATGATCTATAATTAAACATAGTTTGCAGTTTTTTTTCTTAAAAGTTTACAATTATGGGATAACTTATTATTTATTTGAATATTGTAATTTTTTTTATAATTATGATCTAAATCATCAAAATAAAGTACACTACAACTAGATTAAGATTTCATATTACTAATGAAAAACTGATTATTTTTTAATCTATAAATAAAATAATATTATTTATTAAATTTATGTCAATAAAGAAACTTGTTGAAGCCCAGAATCGGAGCGGGCACAGCTTTGGTTATTTAAAGATGGCCTAGGGTTATCAATTCCAAATTTCCAAATGGGGGGTTTTACGTCTGAAATTCGACTGGATTTCCACCGGAGGTCCAAGTTCTTCGCCTCAGTTTCACGTGGCTTGGGAGAACACAAAGGGGTTTTGCTCCTCTGCGTTTTCTCTGAGAACGTACAAGGTCTCTCTCTCTCTCTCTCTACAGATGAAGAAGATGAAAAACTGACGTTAAAAGCATCGAAAGTACAGATATCAGTCCATTGACGCTTGCAAATTCATCTGGTTTATGGAGTACGAAGACGTACAAATATCAGTCTATTGATGCTTGCAAGTATAAATAGATGATGTCGACCAAGTTCACCCTGTTTTATGGCTCCTGGTTCGTTTCACTATGAATCTTTGAGTGACGAAGACTGGAACAGACGACTCACAAAATGAGCAATCCTACATCGCTCATCAAAGAGGGTCTGAAAGAGTTTTAACGAGGTATTGATTTACTGCTTTGTTCTTCCTTTTTTCCTCTTCAATTAGTAATCTCTCCTTGTACTGTTTTGCATTTTGGAACAAGAAACACTTTAAATGTAATGTTGTGACACACCCCTGTTTAAGTAAGCTTTGCCATAGGACCCCCTCTCACGAGATTAAAAAAAAACACCAAGGACAAGATAACAAAACAAAGAATATGATAGATGAACCAATAGCGAAAATACAAAATACAAGCAGTGAGAGAGGTTTGATTCTTTCGAGCTCCTTAATGGTGGCTCCCTACCCCGCAAGATAACCCTAATATTTTTCCTTGCCTATAACAAGAAATTAACACTTAACTAATTGCTTATAGAACATGGCTACAAATAAACCTCGACAAATGGAAATGGTAACAAATAATGACAAGTTTCCTAGTTTGATCAGAATTTGTGGTAAAGAAAGCATGAACATGTAGCCTTCATTCCCCATTACGGATCATTCCTTTCAACTTTGATAATCCAAGGAAAACACCATATTTTTAATCTTCTGTAATTCTATGATTACATTATCGATATCCATTCGATCACCCGGAGATTCCATAGAACATGCCACACCGAGCTTTAGTAATGAAGCTAAACAAATTATCATTTTATGATCAGTTGATCTCACAGAGGATAAAAGAACTCTATCGACTATCTCGATCCCTTCACTTGACAAAACCTTATCAGCATAAGAATGTAGGTTGAGATCGCCTACAAATATCATATTTGTCGGTCGTTTCCCTATCATCATTTCCAATAATATTATGCCGTAACTATAGATGTCGCCCTTTGATGAAACTTCACTTCCCTGCCCATATTCTATATTTAAAAGAAAAAACCCATTAAATATGGATGTTTAAATGCTAATATCATTGAAAAATAAAGATTCGAACGACTAGTTTGTACCTGGTGCTGCATATCCAATTGTTCCTCGAATGGCAATGGAACTAGATTCACCAATTTTGGTGTAATTTGTAATAAGTTTAGCAAGTCCAAAATCGCCAACATGGGCAGTCATGCCTTCATCGAGAAGAATGTTGGATGGCTTTAAATCACAATGAACAACTGGAATGTGGCAATGGTGATGAAGATAATCGAGCGCTACAGCAACATCGATTGCTATATTTACTCGTTGGAGAAGGTTGAGAAACATTCCTTCTTCTCGGTCATGGCCTCCATGGTGCAACCATGAGTCTAAACTTCCATTAGGCATGAACTCATACACAATTGCTTTGAAATCATTTCCTTTAAAATCAATGGTGGAGCATGAAGTTATTGTCTTCAACAAGTTTCTATGACGAATAGTTTTCAAAGCTTCGCATTCAGCTGTGAAACTCCTGACTGCTCCATGAAGTTGGAGGTTGAGTACTTTGATGGCGACGGTTTGACCCTCTTGTTCAAGGATTCCCTTATAGACTGAGCTGAAATATCCCTTTCCGATCAAATTTTCAGAAGAAAAGTTATTGGTTGCTTTGAGTAGATCACCGTACGAAACTTCCATGAAAAGAGAGGGTTTTGAAACCAACTCTCTCTCTTTTGATTTCCTTCTCAATTTCTTTGCATGCGTAAAAAAGAGTAAGAAGCATAACAATACTAACCCTAAGAAAATAGAGCATACTGAGATGATAATCTTTAGCTTGCGAGCCAATCGAGGATGTCCCCTTGCTTCATCGGGGCAGATGGGTAGGTTTAAAGACGATGCACCGCCGCACAATTTCATATTTCCGAGCAATGAGACAGCCGAAGCATTTGAGAAAACTCCACCCACTGGAACCTCGCCATAAAAATTGTTGAAGGACAAATTTAGTAAGCTCATGGATAATTCAGAAAAGAAATCTGGAATTTTCCCAGATAGGTTGTTTGAAGAAAGGTCAAGTACTCTAATGCCTTGTAACGACCGAAAGCTTGAAGGAATGAGTCCATGGAAGTTGTTTCCTCGCATATAAAGATATTCTAGGCTCTCGCAACTCCCTAACTCACTGGGAAGTGGTCCTGAAAATTTATTGTAAGATAAACTCAAAGTAGTCAATCTTTTCAAATTATCAATTTCAGGAGGTAATTCCCCACTAAGTTTGTTTCGGGATAAATCCAACAACCGTCCCACTTGCGTCAGGGTAAAAACTTGTTTAGGAATGATGCCACTAAGGTTGTTATTGCGAAAGGACAAGTACATCAACTGTTTGCAATTTTCAATTGTCGCAGGAATAGCTCCATGGAATTTGTTATTCTGCAGGTCAAGGGATATGAAACTCGTCAAGTTTCCTAGGGCCTCTGGAATTTCTCCTGTAAGAGCATTTGATCCTGCATGGAGATGCTTTAAATTTTGAAGTTTGCCTATTTCCAAAGGCAGCTTTCCCGTAAATTCATTCTCGTCTAAGTATAGCCGTGTCAAGCTCACAAGATTTCCTATACCAGATGGTATTTCACCAATCAATCGATTTCCTCCAATCACCAGCCATTCGAGTTGAGTAGATAGGTTGGCAATTGAACTAGGAATAACTGCCTGGAAGCCATTACCACCGAAAAGGAGTTTTGATAGGCGGCTACAATTGGCCAGTGAGTTGAGAAAATTCAGATCGTCAGGATCTCCATTTCCAAGATAATTACCACCAAGAAGAAGACTGGAAAAATTGATCATGCCACCAAAATTAACGCCTACCTTGCCAAAGAAGCTGTTGCCGCTGAGTTCAAGAACCTCGAGGTTGGAAGCATTGGAAAAAGATGGAGGGATAAGACCAGTAAAGTTGTTTTCAGCCACAAGAAAGCTTTTGAGATTGGGTAAAAAGGGGCCAATGTTTGGTGAAAGGCTTCCATGAAGTTCATTTTTAGAAAGCACGATTGTTTCAATAAAGGAAAGGTTGTAGATTGATGAGGGCAAGGTACCTGAAAGTCCACCCTCATGGACTTCCAATAATTTCATGTTTTTTAAATTACCTATGGACGAGGGTATGCTTCCCTCCAAGGGATTAGAGCCAATTGAAAGAATTTCCAGCGAGGTTAGATTTGCTATAGAAGAAGGTATGGGTCCTCTGATGTTGTTATCGAAAAATCCAAGACCTTTAAGCAGAGAGAGAGAGAGAATTTGGTTCGGAAACTTTCCGACCAACTTGTTGCCACTAAGACGGAGATAGATTAGATTGGAGCAACGTGAAAGATTTCCAGGAATCTCTTCTTAAATGAATTGAATCCCAAGAACAAGCTTTGCAGTCTTGTCAAACGGCCCATCTCTGCAGGAATTCTCCCATGAAAGGTATTGTATTCGAGATACAAATGTCTAAGGAAAGTTAGGTTTCCCAAGGAAGGAGAAAGAGAACCCACCAAGCGTTTAGAAGTGAGGTTTAAAATGGTGACTCGTTGATGGCGGCGACCGCATGTGATGCCTTGCCAGTTGCAGAAATGGAGGGAAGCATTCCATGAACGAAGAGCCCCAAGAGGATCATCTTCGACCATGGATTTAAATGCCAATAAAGAAGCAGCATCGGTGGCATTGTTTGCAGAAGCATAAACAAAGAGCTTGTGATGAGGAAGAAGAGGAGGTAGAAGGGTAGCACACAAGAAGAGAACCAGCCGGAAGTAAAGAGAAATGGATTGGACCGCTAACATCGTCGCTTCCTCCATATTCCTAGATCCTTTGTATTTATCTCAAATCTGAGATATGGCGTCGATGGTAGGTCTCACCATGACTTGGCTTTTGGAAATTGGCTCTATAAACACGTTGTCTAAGCCTTATGGTTTGGGGCAAGGGGTCATTTGAAGTCATCCTAATGCTTTGAACACCCTACGGCCAATGAGTCAATGTCTTGTTTTGGGAACTAAAGTAGACTTTTCAAAGTCGTTGAACAGAGACTTGTTTAATTAATAATACAACAACCAAGTTGTTGCGTCACTTGGTGTGTCGAACTTGAGTTAGGATTCGCCCAATAGCACTTTACTCGATAATCGGCTAGAGGCCATAGTCCGAGGAGATAGGAACCATAACAAATTTGTTCTTCAAACATACCCTTTAGCGCATAACATTTTTCTCGCTTCCAACGGTAACTAAGTTGGAAATAAAGATCTTCGAGCTTGAAAAGAATAGTGTCGTTTGCTATTGATGAGAACCTTTTTTAGTTGACAACCAAAATTTAACATTGAACCGTTGACTGCTTTGTTCTTCACTCCATTTTCTATCTTCAATTAATCGCCTTTTCTTCAACTGTAGTGCATATTGGAACAACAAAGAAACCCCGATGATAAGTTTCCGAGATTGAACAGAATTGTCTGAAAGGGGAACTAGACGGAATGAAGAACATTTACCCAGCCAAAATTAGCAGATTTTAAGTTGGATAATTTGCTTGTTTCTTTGTGCTATTTCACCATAGTCTTAAGCTTCTGTAATTGCACTATTACATTACTGATATCCATTCGATCACAGAGAGATACCATAGAACATGTTGCGCCAAGCTTTAACAATGGAACCAAACAATTTACCATTTTACCATTAATTGGTGTCGTGGAAGACAACATAAGACTGTAGGTTGAGTCCTCCTACAAATACTTTATTAGTAAGTTGTTTTCCTATGATCATTTTCAATAATATTCTATCGTAGCATTAAATATCATCATTTGATGAAACTTCACTTCCCTGATCATATTCTATATTTAAAAGAAAAACCTATTAAATATGAATGTTTAAATGCTAATATCATTGAAAAATAAAGATTTGAACGCCCAGTTTGTACCTGGTGCTACATATTCAATTTCTCCTCGAATGACAATAGAAATAGATTCACTAATTTTGTTATAATCCATGATAAGTTTAGCAAGTCCAAAATTGCTAAAATGTTTAATAAGTTCAAACACGTTCAAGTTTATCTAGATCAGATGTTTAGTGATTAGGCAGATTTTAAAACTAGTTTTTTTTTAATTTATATTGAATTTTATGAAGGCTTAGATTGAGTTTTACTCATTTTTTAGTTTTTTTACTAATTGTTTCACAATTTTTTAAACTTAAAGACCATAACCAAACATTGAATTATGATTTTTTAAAAATCGAAACCGAAACCAGACTAAAACTTGCAATTCTGGTCCAATTTGCATTCTCTTTCCAGTTTTGTCCACTCCTCATCTTATGTTCTAGATAAATGATGATTCTAAAATTACTTATTCTCTTACATTCTAGCTTGTCAACTTACAATTAAAGCAATAAATATGCTAAATAGTTATACAATAGATTAATTATATTTTGACATGTCAATGTGCATGATGAAAATATGATATGAAGATAATTGTGTAGTTACTCTTAATTAAAATATTAGTCACTTAGAGAATCATAAAAAAGAGTCATGAGATAATTTCTATTTTAGAAAAGGCATCATTTCTACATTTGATTTATTTTTTAAATTTATTTCCCAAAGAAAAATAGAATGGGCAGTCGATTTATAAATAAAAAGATGCTGTACAAGTGCTGAATTTCCCTTTGTTGAAATATTTGTAAAATGGAAAACTAACCTTAAATGATCTCAAATTAATGCTTTCTAACTTAATAATCTCACTTTGTGTAGGTTTTGATGGTTGTAGCTTCATAATTGACTAATGAACGAGACATCGTGATTCTCTTTCCTGTTGTTTTTTTTCGAAAACATGGAATGAGAAATAGTAATACGTCGAAAAGAAGTTTCAATGTTTTAGAGAGTTTTCTAATTTAATTGACATTTGAAGACTTTTAAGGGCATTTGAATTCTTCCTTGAACTTTAGTTTTTGTCTCGAGATTTTACTAAATTATTGAGCATATGTTGCTTGAAAATGTAATCGCTAAAACGCAAGTGCACGTGTCGCAACGTAGTAATAAAAATATCGATCCCACGAAGACAAGTCAAATCTCTAATTTAAACAATAGATTGCAAAGTATCGTAAAGAATAAAGAATAGCATTAAAGAGTTGATTTTTTATATCTATCTTCTATTCCTAGATTAAACAATTAATTAAAGTATCTAACTAATATCTTAAATTAAGCAGAAAAGTAAAGTTGGTGGTCGAATTGAGAATTCGTAAGAATCTCGACTAGGACTTTCCGTAAATTGATTTACTTGAACTATCATCGGCGGGTATTGCAGCATCAGTCACAACATCAGTTTAGTTCCGGTCCGAACACTAATAAACCAGGCGGATGTTGCCTCCATGGTTGGGTTTAAGAACAAATTGATTTGACCGCATTAGGTTGAAATGAACATGATGAAAACACTCTTAGCTAAACCGTGTCACTCGATGAAATCACCTAATGGTTTTAATACACGTCTTAGCAACACACAATAGTGTATTGTCGTGTTGCCCTAAATAATATCAATGCAAAACAATAATTTCGTAAATAGCACTTAGCAATCACGCAAAGGTGTATTGTCGGGATTGCTCGAGAGATAATCACAGCAAAACAAAGATATATAAGCACTTATTAAAACGAGTTCTAAAAGATAACATGCAATTTTATTAAGAAAATCAATGTATGAAAAATTCTAATTTTAATTCAAACAAAATAGTTCTAAAATAACTATCAAGAGTTCATATAATTCACAGAAATTAAAATGAAAAGCAAAGGGAGAGAATTTTGGTCATCGCTGTCGTGATCGTCGCCGTGAACCTCTTCTTCGGATTTACGCCCGAAGCTTGATCGTGAATCTCGTTCTCCAATTCTAGCACACCTAATTCGTGGTGATCTTGTTTCTTTATGTAGATTTCGTGCAGCTTTGAATTGATTTGGAAAGCTGTTAATATTTTGGAAGAAGATCTGGGTCAGTTTGGAAAGAGGTTGAGATTAGGAAAAATTTTCAAATCTTCAAAGATATTCTTGTTTCCAAATTTGAATGTGAATTAATTCTTCTTTTTTTTCGTAATTCTTCCTGCTTATATCCACATTAATCTTCCGCAATTGCATGAAAACAAAAATCTCGTGATAATAAAAATATACAAAATATCAGGCAAAATCACGTAAAAATAACGTCACTGATACTATACGAAATGTTGTGGCATCGCTTCAACATTATTCCTAAAAATCTGATTATTTCAATTATATTATTACTAATTCCTAGCAATTTAACCACTAAAATCACGTGATTATTACGCCTTTTCGAGACTTAACAACATAAGATTTTGAATTTAGAAAAAGAAAAAAGTACTTCAACAATAGAAAAATTTAATTGAGTAAATATGAATTGACTGTATCAACTATAGAACCGTCTGCAATTTATACGTTGAATTTTGAAAGTTAACAATAAATATCTTTATTATAATTTTAATGATACCCTATTGTAGCGACAACAGTTACCTCATTTTTAACTTTTATCAATTTAGTTAAGTTTAACGAAATATAAAAAAATTAAAAAACTACAAAAAAAATTGCTTCATGTAATTTAATTAATCTCCAGAAAAAAAAACATTTCATACATCTTTTTATTTTCATTAACTTATCAAAGATATTAACAAAAGTTATGTATAATGTGTTGGATCGGCTTGAAATTTTCTCTGTGTTCAACCGTTGGATCGACTTGAAATTTCGACAGTAGCTTCAGAACACATAGAGGTACATTTATTGCTTGATTATTTGGTTGAATTTTATTGATATTGTTGGCTTGGATTTCTTATTCTCATTTAGGACACAAGAACTTGGAGAATTATTTTTCAGGTTAATTATTCGATCGTTTCTCAACATAATGTACATTTATATTAGTTCAAAATATTTGATGCAACTAGCGTTATAAATTATGAGATAATTTACACATTTAATATTATTTATCCAAATTAAAAAAAGTACTATCCACTATTTCAATGGTTCTAAGTTTGAATCTCAATTGAAAAATATTATTTTGAAATTTAAATATGTAAACTCGCATAATTTATCCTCGTAAAAGGAGTTGATGATGTTTATAACAATTATTGTTGTAATTAAATTAATAAATTTTGAAAAAATCATTTGAATTGCTTTCTATAAGATCAAGAAATAAAACTCTAGAAGCATAGAGAAATCCGGACAAATAAAATAAATATTTGCGATTATAAAATTTTTAAGTATTTGAACGTATCAACATGATCATTTGATTATTTGCGCTAAAAACTTGGACCATTTTTCGTGACAACAAAAAAAATTCTATATTTACATTCCATTTTTCTTATGAGTAGAATACACTTAGAAAGAAATTTCAAATTGTATTTATTATCTATTCGCTAAAAATAATAGGAAATTAAAAATGATAAAATTTATTATTATGTCATTCATATAGTCATATTCTTATGAAACAATGGATTACATCTTTCTTTTAATTAGGATAATGCTTTGAAAATAATATCTTGATAATATTAGATGTCCTGTAGATTTAATTTTAAAATTAGTCTAGCCTCATCCTCTAGTCATATTTTTTAAAGCATCATCGCGTGATTGGATCAATTTAAAGGATCTATAATTAAACATATTTTTATAATTTTCTTTCTTAAAAGTTTATAACTATCGGATAACTTATTATTTATTTGAATATTATATCGGAAATTTGACAGGATTTCTACTAGAGGACCTAGTTTCTTTACCTCAAATTCACTTGAGTTGAGAGAACACAAGGGAGTTTTTCCATTTTCAGGACGTGCAATG
>QAOC01051305.1:0-11513 GCA_003255005.1 Begonia fuchsioides | reverse complement strand
AGAAGCCCACCAATTTACGCTCCGCCGTGGGGTTACAGCCCTCCTCCGAGGAAGGGGGTGTGGTGCGTGGCTAAGCCGACGGTGCCGGACGGCATAATTCAAGAGGCGATGGACTACGCGTGCGGTTCAGGCGCAGATTGCCGGGCCATCAGGGTGAATGGGACGTGCTTCCAGCCTGACACGGTGCTTGCCCATGCGTCTTTTGCTTTCAATAGCTACTGGCAGAGGACCAAGTTAGGTGGCGGCACCTGTGATTTCGGAGGCACTGCCATGCTTGTCGCTGTTGATCCCAGTAAGAAAATTTAATCTATTTTCTTATCCTTTTGATTAGTAAGTTAGTAACCGTATGTATAGGTAGACACCATCTGTATAGTTTTATCTTAAAATTAAACCAAAATTAGAACACACTTCTGAATTTTTAAAACTAAAATCGAGAAATACATTGCGGTTTTAGTTTTTATCAAAATTTTATTTTATATTTTCAAAAAAATTAAATATATTTTTATTATATTTATATCGAATGTTTAGTATTAGGCAAGTTTTAGAACTGATTTTTAGATTTAGATTAAATTTTATTAGCGTTTATGTCGAATTTTATTCATTTCAAAGTATTTTTTGTTGCAGTTTCAGTTTTACAATTTTTAGACTTCAAAACTAAAACCATACCATGAATCACGATTTGTTGTAGAAGTGTTAAATTTCCCTTTGTTGAAATATTTGTAAAATTGAAAACTAGCTTAAAGTCTAACACTTAAATGATCTCGAATTAATGCCTTCTAAACTTAATAATCTCACTTTGTGCAGGTTTCTATGGTTGTAGCTTCATAATCGACTAATGAACGAGACATCATGATTGTCTTTCTCGCTGTTTTTTTTCGACAATGTTGAATGAGAAAGGGTAATCCATAAAAAAAAACTACTTAATAATGTCTTATTTTGAGTTGGATGAAAAAGAAATCTCAATGTTTTTTAGAGTTTTCTATTTAATTTAATCGTCATTTGAACACTTTTTAAGGACATTTGAATTTTTCCCCTCACTTTAATTTTTGTCTCCAGATTTTACTAAATATAGGAGTGTAACGTTTTGAATTTAGAAAAACAAAAAAATACTTCAACAATAGGAAAATTTAATCGAATAAATATGAATTTACTGAATCAACTATAGAGTCGTTTGCAATATATACATCGAATTTTGAAGCAATATATACATCGAATTTTGAAAGTATCAATAAACATCTTTATCCTAATTTTAATAATACCCTATTGTTATTGACTATGTCAGCTTGTTTTAATTAACTTTAATGAAATGTATAAAATTAGAAAAACTACAAAAATAATTTTGGGCTAAGTTTTTAGTAAATAAGCCAAATTGGGTATGCGTTTTGGAAAAACAAATTTTGGGCTTTCCAGACGCATGCTCACATGCATCATTTGTCCGAATGAGGCACAGTTAGGACGAATCGTGGCTCACTCTGACACATCATTCGTCCAAGTGAGGTGCAATTCGTCTTATGGTCCATCACTCGGACGACTCGTGTCTCACTCGGACGACTCGTGTCTCACTCAACGAATTGTGTCTCACTCGGACACATGCGTCCGAGCCCCCGAAAATTTGTAAATATACAATTTTTTTTCTTACTTTTTATCATTCTGAAATCGTTGTGAAATTCTGTCAAAATTTTATTTTTTACAAAAAAGCATGCCGGTCGTGAAAAATGCATTAGAATCGTCGGACAGCTTCGCGACGATGATGAGAGATCATCACAGCCCTCAGACGTTAGAGGCCGTCCTCGGGTTCCTGATTCGCCGTTGCTAGTGGATGCACGTCGTGGTGAATTTCGCTCACTTGCAAATGAGAGGATGTTTCACTAAGTCTTCTCGTTACGGTCAGTAATACCTCGCAGACCGGTTATATTTGCAGCATTTGAAGGCTTGAGTATTCGGCGGATGATTGCTGACATCGGTTTGATGAGTATTTTTGAGTTATGTGGCCCATCAGTAGAGCGATTAATTATTTTACGCGAAGCTTGTGGTATCTACGGGTAGCGGTGGAGCGGGAAAATTTATATTTGGGTGAGAAGTGATGATTACACCGGATCACATCAACCGCGTGATCGAATATGCAGATGATTCGAAGGATGAGCATAGCGAGATGTATTACAACACTGCTTAGGTCGCACCTTGTATTTTAGAGGCGGCTGGATCATTATTTTTTAGGTCGATTTAAGCGTCTGATAGTCGACCAGATTATTTGACCAAGTCGAGCGCAAACGAGCTTAATGTGGTCGTTCGATTAAGGCAGAACATGATATCTCACACCATTCTTCCCAGGAACGGACATCACGAGCTGGTAACTCACATGGACTTATATATTATGTATTGTCTTTATACTGAAACCCGGTTTAACCCTGGATATTTAATTTTACGTCACATGAGTGATATTGATAAAGTGTTAAGAAAAACTTTCCATACAGAGTTTTGATAACAAAACTCATAAACATTGCATGTGGAGAGATTCCTCGTGATAAGAAGATGGGGGCGCCCCGGGCCCAAGATGCTTTCGATAGAATTGGACGATACGTGGATCGACATGAGAGACACAGTAGTTGCCCGCATGCACTTCGATCAGGACGTCGATCTACCAACTCAGGATGATCCGATGAATTTTACTCAGACGTCCACTCCTCCCTATGCCGACATAGCAGAATCGTCTTTTAGTCGGATGCCAGAACTTTCCGGTCCCTTGTATCATGATCCATCGTTGGCTTTTATGAGGGAGCAGATGAACTTGTTTCATACCCAACATATGCAGAGGATGGACAACTATCATACCGAACAGATGCAGCGGATGGACATCTATCATACCGAGCAGATGCAAAGGATATGCAGGATTGAAAACATAGTAGATAAGATGGGGCGCACACTGGATACGGCTGAGATGTTTCGAGTTTCTCCTTCTGACCAGGATCCCCCACAGCCCCCACCAAATTGTGGCGATTTTTGGTAGTTTTGTAATTTTATATGTTGTTGTTGTATTTTTTTTATTTCTTTGTAGTATCATTGTATTTTTCTATTTGTAATATATGACATTTTCATTGTAAACAATTGTACTTTTCTTCAACATTACAGTTCACTTTAGAATACATTTATCGTATTTTTACTGTTGGGTTACCCATCTCGGCCAGACTAGCCACCTTCGTAAACCTAATCCATATTTACTTCATTTTTTTCGCTTCATCGGCGTTATTCGTCACTTCTAACCACAAGTTACTCGAGCTACTGGTCATTATAGCAGATATAAAACTATTTTTCGAATGCACAATTTTCAATAGAACAATAAGACGAATTTATAATTTTCGAGGGTTCAGACGCATACTGTGGCTCACTCGAACGCATCATGCGTCTGAGTGAGACATGATTCTTCCGAGTGAGGCACGATTCCTCACTTTGATGAATGATGTATTCGATGATGCGTCCGAGAAGTTCAAAATTTATTTTTTCAAAACTCAGACCCGATTTGGCCTATTTACCCGAAACTCATGCCCAAAATTAGTTTTTTCTCTAACAGTTATTTTTGTAATTAAATTAATAAATTATGAAGAAATAATTTGAATTGCTTTGTATAACGGTAATGAATTTGACTCTAGAAGCATGGAGAAATCCAGACAAACAAAATAAATTTTTTCAATTATAAAATTTTTAATTACTATATCAACATAATCATTTGATTATCTGCCCTCTATTTTTTGTGACAACAAAAAAATGTATTTTCATATTCAATTTTTCCTATGAGTAGTAGTACTCGGAAAGAAATTTCAAATTGTATTTATTATCTATTCGTTCAAAAATAATCGGAAATAAAATAAGGTAAAATTTAATATTATGTCATTCATATAGTCATATTCTTATGAAACAACGTATTATATCTTTCTTTCAATTAGGATAATGATTTTAAATAATATCTTGATAATATTTAATTTTAAAATTAGTTTAAATTTATCTCCTTGTCATAGTTCATCATGTATCTCATTGAATCAATATAAATAATCTATTAATAAACATATTTTGCAGTTTTGTTTTTAAAAGTGTACGACTATAGAACAACTTATTATTTATTTGAATACTGTAAATTTTTTTTATAATTATGATCTAAATAATCAAAATAAAGTACACTATAACTGGATTAAGATTTCATATTACTAATGAAAAACTGATTATTTTTTAATCTCTAATAAAATAATATTATTTATTAAATTTATGTCAATAAAGAAAGTTGTTGAAGCTCAGAATCAGAGCGTGCAAAGGTAAAGCTTTAGTTATTGAAAGAAGGCCAATTTCTTTTTAGTGCATAGGGTTATCAATTCCAAATGGGGGGTTTTACGTCAGAAATTCGATTGGATTTCCACCGGAGGTCCAAGTTCTTCGCCTCAGTTTCACGTGGCTTAGGAGAACACAAAAAGGTTTTGCTCCTGTGCGTTTTCTCTGAGAACGTACAAGGTCTCTCTCTCTCTCTCTATAGATGAAGAAGATGAAAAACTGACGTTAAAAGCATCGAAAGTACAGATATCAGTCCATTGACGCTTGCAAATTCATGGACTACGAAGACGTACAAATATCAGTCTATTGATGCTTGCAAGTATAAATAGACGATGTCGACCAAGTTCACCTTGTTTTATGGCTCCTGGTTTGTTTCACTATAAATCTTTGAGGGACGAAGACTGGAACAGACGACTCACAAAATGAGCAATCCTACATGGCTCATCAAAGAGGGTCTGAAAGAGTTTTAACGAGGTATTGATTTAATGCTTTGTTCTTCCTTTTTTCCTCTTCAATTAATAATCTCTCCTTGTACTGTTTTGCATTTTGGAACAAGAAACACTTTAAATGTAATGTTGTGACACAACCCCTATTTAAGTAAGCTTTGCGATACGACCCCCTTTCACGAGATTAAAAAAAACACCAAGTACAAGATAACAAAACAAAGAATATGATAGAAGAACCAATACCGAAAATAAAAAATACAAGCAGTGAGAGAGGTTTGATTCTTTCGAGCTCCTTAATGGTGGCTCCCTACCCCCCAAGATAACCCTAATATTTTTCCTTGCCTATACCAAGCAATTAACACTTAACTAATTACTTATAGAACATGGCTACAAATAAACCTCGACAAATGGAAATGGTAACAAATAATGACAAGTTTCCTAGTTTGATCAGATTTTGTGGCAAAGAAAGCATGAACATGTAGCCTTCATTCCCCATTACAAATCATTTACTTTCAAATTTGATAATCCAAAGACAACATCATATTTTTAATCTTATGTAATTCTATGATTACATCATCGATATCCATTCGATCACCCGGAGATTCCATAGAACATGCCACGCCGAGCTTTAGTAATAAAACCAAACAATTTATCATTTTATGATCAGTTGGTCTCACAGAGAATAAAAGAACTCTATCGACTATCTCGATCCCTTCACTTGAATAAACCTTATCAACATAAGAATGTAGGTTGAGACAGCCTACAAATATCATATCTGTCGGTCGTTTCCCTGTCATCATTTCCAATAACATTATGCCATAACTATAGATATCGCCATTTGATGAAACTTCACTTCCCTGCCCATATTCTATATTTAAAAGAAAAAACCATTAAATATGGATGTTTAAATGCTAATATCATTGAAAAATAAAGATTAGAACGACTAGTTTGTACCTGGTGCTGCATATCCAATTGTTCCTCGAATGGCAATGGAACTAGATTCACCAATTTTGGTGTAATTTGTAATAAGTTTAGCAAGTCCAAAATCGCCAACATGGGCAGTCATGCCTTCATCGAGAAGAATGTTGGATGGCTTTAAATCACAATGAACAACTGGAATGTGGCAATGGTGATGAAGATAATCGAGCGCTACAGCAACATCGATTGCTATATTTACTCTTTGGAGAAGGTTGAGAAACCTTCCTTCTTCTCGGTCATGGCCTCCATGGTGCAACCATGAGTCTAAACTTCCATTAGGCATGAACTCATACACAATTGCTTTGAAATCATTTCCTTTAAAATCAATGGTAGAGCATGAAGTTATTGTCTTCAACAGGTTTCTATGACGAATAGTTTTCAAAGCTTCGCATTCAGCTGTGAAACTCCTGACTGCTCCATGAAGTTGGAGGTTGAGTACTTTGATGGCGACGGTTTGACCCTCTTGTTCAAGGATTCCCTTATAGACTGAGCTGAAATATCCCTTTCCGATCAAATTTTCAGAAGAAAAGTTATTGGTTGCTTTGAGTAGATCACCGTACGAAACTTCCATGAAAAGAGAGGGTTTTGAGACCGACTCTCTCTCTTTTGATTTCCTTCTCAATTTCTTTGCATGCATAAAAAAGAGTAAGAAGGATAACGATACTAACCCTAAGAAAACAGAGCATACTGAGATGATAATCTTTAGCTTGCGAGTCAATCGAGGATGTCCCCTTGCTTCATCGGGGCAGATGGGTAGGTTTAAAGACGATGCACCGCCGCACAATTTCATATTTCCGAGCAATGAGACAGCCGAAGCATTTGAAAATACTCCACCCACTGGAACCTTGCCATCAAAATTGTTGAAGGACAAATTCAGTAAGCTCATGGAGAATTCAGAAAAGAAATCTGGAATCGGGCCAGATAGGTTGTTTGAAGAAAGGTCAAGTACTCTAATCCCTCGTAACGTTCCAAAGCTTGAAGGAATGGGTCCATGGAAGTAGTTTCTTTGCATGGCAAGATATTCTAGACTTGCGCAAGACCCTAGTTCACTGGGAAGTGTTCCTGAAAAATCATTATCAGATAAATCCAGTGCAGTCAAAGTTTTTAAATTACCGATCTCTGCAGGTAATTCCCCGCTAAGTTTGTTTTGGGATAAATCCAATACTTGCCCTAATTGAGCAAGGGTAAAAACTTTCTTAGAAACGACACCACTAAGGTTGTTATTGCGAAAGGACAAGGATCTTAACTCTTTGCATTTGCTAATACTCGTCGGAATAGGTCCATGAAATTTGTTATTTTGCATGTCAAGAGTAACCAAGCTCGTTAAATTTCCTAGTGTCTCAGGAATTTCTCCAATAAGGCTGTTTGATCCTACGGTGAGACTTCCTAAATTTTGAAGTTTGCCTATTTCCAAAGGCAGCTTTCCCGTAAATTCATTCGCTTCCAAGGATAGCACTGTCAAGTTCACAAGATTTCCTATTCCAGATGGTATTTCACCAATCAATCGATTTCCTCCCATCACCAGCAATTCGAGTTGAGTAGATAGGTTGGCAATTGAACTAGGAATAACTGCATGGAAGCCATTACCACCTAAAATTAGTTCTGTTAAGCGGCTACAATTGGCCAGTGAGTTGAGAAAATTCAAATCGTCAGGATCTCCATTTCCAAGATAATTACTACCAAGAAGAAGTCTGGACAAATTGTTCATGCCACCAAAATTAACACCTACCTTGCCAAAGAAGCTGTTGTTGCTGAGTTGAAGATCCTCGAGGTTGGAAGCATTGGAAAAAGATGGAGGGATGGGACCGGTAAATTTGTTTGCGCTCGCAAGGAAGCTTTTGAGGTTGGGAAAAAAGAGGCCTATGTTTGGTGAAAGGCTTCCATGAAGTTCATTTCCAGAAAGCCAAATTGTTTCAATGAAGGAAAGGTTGTAGATTGATGAGGGCAAGGTACCTGAAAGTCCACCTTCATAGACTTGCAAGAAGTTCATGTTTTTTAAATTACCTATCGTAGAGGGTATGCTTCCCTCCAAGGGATTAAATCCAATCGAAAGAATTTCCAGCGAGGTTAGATTTGCTATAGCGCAAGGTATGGGTCCTCTGATGTTGTTATTGCGAAATCCAAGACCTTTAAGCCTAGAGAGAGAGAGAATTTGGTTCGGAAACTTTCCGACCAGCCTGTTCTTACTAAGACGGAGATAAATTAGATTGGAGCAACGTGAAAGATTTCTAGGAATCTCTCCTTCTAATGAATTGTTTCCCAAGAACAAGCTTTGCAGTCTCGTCAAACGGCCAATCTCCTCGGGAATTCTCCCATGAAAGGTATTGTCTTCGAGATCCAAATATCGAAGGAAGGTTAGGTTTCCCAAGGAAGGAGAAAGAGAACCCACCAAGCGTTTATGAGTGAGGTCTAAATTGGTGACTCGTTGATGGCGGCGACCGCATGTGATGCCTTGCCATTCGCAGAAATGGAGGGAAGCATTCCATGAACGAAGAGCCCCAAGAGGATCATCTTCGACCATGGATTTAAATGCCAATAAAGAAGCAGCATCGGTGTCACTGTTTGCAGAAGCATAAACAATGAGCTTGTGATGAGGAAGAAGAGGAGGTAGAAGGGTAGCACACAAGAAGAGAACCAGCCGGAAGTAAAGAGAAATGGATTGGACTCCTAACATCGTTGCTTCCTTGAACCACATGGGTGCATTCCATATTCCCAGATCCTTTGTATTTATCTCAAATCTGAGATATGACGTCGATTGTAGGTCTCACCATGACTTGGCTTTTGGAAATTGGCTCTATAAACACGTTGTCTAAGCCTTACGGTTTGGGGCAAGGGGTCATTTGACGTGCATATTGGTTTCGAAAATGGCCCGCAAAGCTGATTCTTTTTGGATTTCTGCAGCATGTTTGGTAATTTGAAGTTATTGAAACAAATCGAAATTTGGAAACCCTAATTTCTAGATAGGAGAAAGAATAAAATATAAAAAAGAAAATAATTTTTGTACTCTTATTTTTTTTCTTTTCATTCAACCACTATATATAATACAAAAATGACATAACTAATATTAAAAATAAAATAAAATAAAATAATAATTTTTATTTTTTTTATTTCTAAAAATTCTCATAATAATTTTTGTGACATTTCAATACTAAAACAATCATAACTTCTTTCACAATGGTCGGAATAATCTGAAACTCGAATCAATAGAAACTAGACATTCGGGACATAAAAATCTATAAGTCACATGTTAAATTTGGTGATCTTTTATACTTCAAAAAATAAGTCAAAATCTGACATAAAAAACTGATAAATTTTATTACTATTTATTTATTTATTGAGTTTAATACTCAACCGTCATTCTCATGCTTTAGAGACCCTACGGCCAATGAGTCAATGTCTTGTTTTGCAAACTAAACTAGACTTTTCAAAGTCGTTGCACAAAGACTTGCTTACTTAATAATTCAACAACCAAGTTGCTGTATCACTTTCATAAAATTTATTTAGTGTGTCGAACTTGAGTTATGATTCACTCAATAGCACCTCACTCGATAACACCTCACTAGATTTATTGAGATAGAAACCATTACAAATTTGTTCTTCAAACACACCCTTTAGCACATAACAATTTTCTCGCTTCCAACGATAACTAAGTTAGAAATAAAGATCTTCGAGCTTTAAAAGAGTATATTCTCATAGTGTCGTTTGCTATTGTTGAGAGCCTCTTTTACTTGACAATCAAAATTTGACTCCGTGAACCATTGACCAAATCAAGCTCTTGTGAAGCAACCGAGCCTCGATCCTCTGCATTAGCAGCATCGACTCTTCTAAGGGCCTCCAAACCATTGTTAAGTTTTGCAAAAAGCTTAAACATGATAAATAATTATTTATGACTAAATGATAAAGTGAACAAAATTATATATTGGAAATGTTGTGTCTCTGCATGTAGTTATTTTTTTTTACATATTTTACGTTAAATTTACCTACAGATATTTTGTTATTTTCTAACCTCTTACGATAAAAAAACAATCAAGATATGGAGTTGTCGATCACACAGTTGTTCTGTTTTTGCAGCTCCCAATTCTTCTGATTGTAAAACTTGGAGTGAGAAGGATCGGAAGAAACGCCTCACAAATGAGCTTGAACTGGGTCTAGATTTACCCGCTCTGACTGCTTTGTTCTTCACTTCATTTTCGATCTTCAGCTAATAAACTTTTCTTCAACTGTAGTACATATTGGACAAGAAAGAAATCACAATTATGAGTTTCCTAGATTGAACATTTTATCCAGCCAATATTAGTAGATTTTAAGTTGGATAGTTTGCTTGTTTCTTTTTGCCATTTCACCATAGTTTTAATCTTCTGTAACTGTAGTATTACATTACTGATATTCGATCACAGGGAGATACCATAGAACATTCCACGCCAAGCTTTAACAATGGAACCAAACAATTTACCATTAATTGGTCTTGTAAAAGACAAAAGAAGACTATTAACTATGTTGATCACTTCACTTGACAAAGTCATATCAACAAAAGAATGTAGGTTGAGTCCTACAAATATCGTATCAGTAGGTCATTTGCCTATGATCATTTTCAATAATATTATACCTAGTACTGCATATCCAATTGTTCCTCGAATGACAATAGAACTAGATTCACTAATTTTGGTGTAATCTGTGATAAGTTTAGCAAGTCCAAAATTACCCACTCGGGCAATTATGCTTTCGTCGAGAAGAATGTTGGACGCCTTCAAATCACAATGAACAACTCGAATATGACAATGATGATGAAGATAATCGAGTGTTAGAGCTATCTATGGCTATATTTACTCGTAGGAGATGGTTAGAAACCTTCCTTCTTCTAGGTCATGGCTTCCATGGTGCAACCAGGAGTCTAAGCTCCCATTAGGCATGAACTCGTACACAATAGCTTTGAAATCATTTCCTTTAAAATCAATGGTCGAGCATGGAGTTATAGTGTTCAGTATGTTTCTATGACGAATAGTCCTCAAAGCTTCGCACTCAGCTGTGAAACTCCTGACTGCTCCATGAAGATGGAGGTTGAGTACTTTAACGGCTACTGTTTGGCCCTCTTGTTCAAAGATTCACAGACTGAGATGAAACATCCTTTTCCGATCATATTGTTAGAAGAAAAGTTATTGGTTGCTTTGGGTAGATCCCCATAGGAGACTTCCATGAAAAGAGAAGGTTTTGAGACCAACTTACTCTCTTTTGGTTTCCTTCCTAACTTATTTGCATGCATTAAAAAGAGTAAGAATGATAATGATACTAGCCCTAAGAAAGCAGAGCATACTGAGATGATAATCTTTAGCTTGCGAGTCAATTTGGGTCTTCTCCTATCTTCGTCCGGAATTCTGAAAAGAAATCTAGAATTTTTTGAGATAGGTTGTTGGAAGAAAGATCAAGTACTCTAATTTCTGATCGAATGATTGAATGAATGGGTCCATGGAAGTTGTTTCCTTGCATAGAAAGATATTCTAGGCTCTCGCAAATCCCTAACTCATTCGGAAGTAGTCCAAAAAATTTATTGTAAGATAAACTCAAAGTAGCCAATCTTTTCAAGTTACCAATTTCAAGAGGTAATTCACCACTGAGTTTGTTTCGGGATAAATCCAACAAGTGTCTCACTTGCGTCAGGGTTAAAACTTGTTTAGAAATCATGCCCACTAAGGTTGTTATTGCAAAAGGACAAGTACGCCAACTATTTGCAATTTTCTTGTTTTGAAACCAAACTTTACTTTTCAAAGTCATTGC
>QAOC01051293.1:0-42599 GCA_003255005.1 Begonia fuchsioides | reverse complement strand
TACCAATTAGCAATGAAGCTAATAAATAGTCTTTGTGGTTTTACGATGATTCATGTTGGCCGACGAGTTTTTTTTAGAAAGTCTTTGCTTTTAAAATTTACTTTCCTTAGTTAGGGCAGTTAAGGAACATAATTTTTTTTTATTTCATTTAATAAAGAAAAGATTAACGTTGGATTGAGTTGATACCTTCAGGTTCTTGTGCCAATTGCTGATGGTTCTGAGGAAATGGAGGCTCTTTACATCGTTGACATCCTAAGACGAGCAAAAATGGAAGTAGTGGTGGCTTCTCTTGAAAATAAGCTAGAAATCCTTGCTTCTCGTATAGTAAGAATAGAGGCAGATTTACTTCTTGATAAAGCTCTGGAACAGTCTTATGACCTGATAGTCTTGCCGGTAAGTAATCTTGTTTCTTCTGGAATCGCTGTGTCTGAATGACCAAATAAAATCATCCATATATTTGCAGGGTGGACTTGGTGGCGCCCAAGCTTTTGGGAAATCCGATAAGCTGATTAGTTTGCTTAAAAAACAAAGGGAATCAAACCGACCATATGGAGCAATCTGTGCATCCCCAGCTCTGGCCTTAGAGCCTCATGGCTTACTCAAGGTGGTCCTTTTGTTAGTTTCACATTTATTTTGCTTTTCATGCAGCCGTTTTTCAATAGTTGAAGTAGGATTAAAACTGAATTGTAGACTTGATTACAGAAACATATCTGAGTTTTTTGCAAAATTATTGTTAATTTGTTTAAAATTATCATGTTCTTGCATTTCATTTAAAAGGTCACGAGTATGTCAGAGATTTTTTTTATCTTTTGAAAAAAAATTGTTTGTAAAACTGAAAAAAAGAAGTGGAAACAAAATGTGAACACTTTTCTACTCTTTCCCGATATCACATTGTCTAAGAATTGTCGACACAGTTTGAGAACCGATGGGGAAGTTTCTTTCAACTATTTTAGGTTGATCCATTTTTAAATATCGAGATCAGATGTTTCCATCTTCATGTTAACAATTTTTCGGTTTTCTTTGATGGCAGGGCAAAAAGGCGACTGCCTTCCCCGCAATGTGCGACAAACTATCCGATCAAAGTGAAGTTGAAAACCGAGTGGTGGTCGATGGCAACCTCATTACGAGCAGAGGCCCAGGAACTTCGATCGAGTTTTCTGTAGCGATAGTGGAGAAGTTCCTAGGACGTCAAATTGCAGTGCAACTCGGAAAGACACTTCTGTTTATACGGTAATAAAGGTAACCCCGAGTTATAAATGCCGGTCTCAAACTGAAATGAAAGGTGCTGGATTCATTTTATGAAATGTATTCCATCACCTAGCTGAGTTTAACGGAACTGACTGTGTAGAAAATAAACGGTTGGAGATATCCATCCGTGTCCAGGCTCACGGTTTGGTCGTTGGTCGTCGGTCGTCGTATGTTTATTTGTAGCTCATTTGCTCTTAATCTCGTCTCAGTAGATTGTATTGTATATAGGTCAAATGAGTGGTCCTGATCCAAACTTTGCTCGGTTTGATTTGCGAGTCGAGGTTGTGGGATTGTAGCTCGGTTTGGCCGTCCTTAACTTGGGCGAGTTGTCAAAGGTTCAAGTAAACTGAACCGGACTGATGATTTTGGTTCGGTTTGGTTCGATTTGGTCTTTATATTGTAAAAACAAAAGTTTTGGTTTGCTTTCAAAAACCGGTCGGAATATTATGGAACCATTATTAATTTGATAAATTGAAATAAAAAGAAACCTATCAAAATTAGCTCCTAAAATTGATGCTAAATGGAAGAATCCCAAAACACGAACTAGTCTTGATTAAAAAAGTAGGTAATGTTTTTGTTGGGTTTCGAATACTAAGATTTGAACATTGAACGGCCGGGACTGATATTCTGGTATCGGTCCCACCCTTGATCTCGTAAATATGCTTCGATCTGTACATTGACATCCTTTAATTTAATAAGCCGGTAAGCCATACCGATCCCGATCACCGATAACACGACAGACAGTAACAGCTGAATCCTGTTCTTAATAATGAAATAATTGACACGGAATTCATATATACATTAAATAATCATAATTTTTTGAAGCCGGCCATGAATTAGTCTATTAATTATTGTTCAAGCCTTTAATTGGAATTAAACTATGATGTCATGTCCTTAATATATAGTTTTACGTAATTTAAATTTGAACTATTTAAAAAAACCAAAATACGCAAACTAAAATCTTAATTGTTTTTAACCTAAGATCGTTGAAAATTAATAATTATATCTATATTTTTTAGCCGAAGCTATTGTACTAAGTTGACCGAGCGTCAACACAAGGAGCTGCTCGTTGCTTTTCCTCCTCAAGTTCATTGACAATTCATTCCTGACCCAGCTTTGAACTGGGTTTCTTGATTTGAATGAGTAAATTCTTTTATTGAACTCCATTTTTTTTTAATTTGATTTCCTGCTTATCCAGAAAAAGGAGAGGAAAAAAGCGTGCCGAAGTTCTGTCCAGATGAGTTGATTAACTTCTGCTGGTTACAATTGAGGAACATGGACCTACTTTTTGGTAGGGACCGAAAAGAACTCGCGGGTCTCCACTGTTGTTTCGATTCTGATAATATTGTATTTGATAGCTCTGATGTCCGAAGTCTGTCGTGCATCTTGTTGAATATCCTTATCACTGTACCCCATGGGAGATTTTGATAACTATTGGTGATAAGTTAGTTTTTTTTTTAAATTTTATCTCTGGGTATCGAATTTCGTATTCAAGCTTCTGGGAAAAAGTACAATGGTGCTTGAAATCATAATTAGTGGGCAATTTTCAGTGGTTGTTGGTAAATTGTGATCAGCTTTTATATTCTATGTTCGACATTGTTATGAGAAGGTAAAACCTTAATATTGGATTCTTGGAGCCTACTTAGGCTCATATCACTATCCAGTTGACCTTTGATAATCTCATATTATTTGGGCAGCTATGGTGTTTGAAAGATTCAATCTACTAACATAAGTCCCATCTCTCTTATTTGACATGAATTATTAGAAATCTATGCTGTTCTCTTTTGATGTTTATTGTTCTTTGCAGTAAAAATTAGCGTCTGATTCCTAAAAAACTCGTACATGGTTGGTTCGGTATATAAATTGTTTTTCTCTTACTGAAATAACTCCAGATTACTGTTTATAACTTCTGTGATATTTTTGAAAACTAGATATTTGCTTGTTATTTTCTAAGAACTAAAGTTTTGTTGACATTATCCAATTGCAGGAATTTGAAAAATTGGAGATAGTAACTGTGATGGCTCGATTCTGCTTTTGTATTCCGAAAAGGGGAGCTTCCTCCACAAAACAAACTGTTGGATTTGACAACATTGATAAAGGTATTGGACAATTACATCATAGCATATTGACCTACCTTATAGTATAATGCTTATATAGAAGGCCAATTTCTTGTCTGTATTGATGGTGATGGGCATGGAATTTGAAGTAAACTGTATTAGCTTTTTTTCTTATTTCCTCACCGTAATTTTCAATCATTCCCGTCAACAGAAAGTCTATATTGATTTCGCGATGCATTTTCATTTCAAAATTGGTTTACATATGATGATCATTCAGGCTCTGTAGTGCTATTAGAACTTATAAGGGTTTGAGCTGAGATAGACCAGGGGAAAAGGGTACATACAATAATCTTTTTTAAAACTAAAAAAAAAACTTACATGACTCATGTTTGGACAAAGTGTCTCATGGATTCATGTTTTGCAGAGGTTGGTAATATTGAAAATGTGCGCTTATACTCTTACAAAGAACTAAGGACGGCCACTGGAAATTTTTCTTCTGCAAATAAGATTGGCCAGGGAGGTTTTGGCCCTGTTTACAAGGTAACAGCTTTGAAGAAACAGTTTTATCAAATTTTAGTTAGAAATTACAACTCTTGAAAACGATGAATAACTTGTGAATTTCATCCTGGGATATTGATTATCCTCAAAAATGAAATAGGGAAGGCTCAAAAATGGATCCATGGCTGCTATAAAGGTACTATCTGCAGAGTCAACCCAAGGCGTAAGAGAATTTCTGACAGAAATCGATATAATTACTGATATTGAGCATGAAAACCTCGTTAAATTATACGGCTGCTGTGTTGAAGGGAACAACAGGATCTTGGTTTATGGTTATCTAGAAAATAATAGCCTTGAACAAACACTTCTTGGTAAAGATTGCCTTAATTTGAAGCTCTTTCTTATGAAAATACAAACGCAAACATATAAATATTTAGGCTGTGATTTTATCCCTCAATTGACATAGGTAAAGGCCACAGTAGTATCCAATTCAATTGGCAAACGAGGCATAAAATCTGCGTCGGTATTGCACGTGGGCTTGCCTTCCTTCACGAAGAAGTTAAACCCCGAATCATCCACAGAGATATTAAAGCAAGCAATATTCTGCTCGATGAGAACTTTATGCCAAAAATTTCAGATTTTGGTCTTGCAAAGCTTATTCCAGACTACGCGACTCATATTAGTACGCGTGTTGCTGGAACAATGTGAGTTAGAAAATCCTCTTGTACATGCATTGATTATGAGAATTCTGTTGGTTAAGTTCTTACTGTTGCAACCAAATGGGTTATTTTTTGCTTGAGATCTTTTGCATCATTGTCAAGTTATAGGTATCTGCAGTTGGTAAATGACTAACAAATCTGAAGAATTTAAACGTGTAGGCCGATAGAAATCGAACTATTTATGTTATATCTCATTATTCTAACTCGCATACACACAGGTCAAAGATTGTATGTGGGTCGTTTAAGGGTTAAATTACTATAGAAGATATTTGAATTTGAGATTCTTGATTTGATGCCATCACAAATTACCAAAAATTCAAAAAAATTAGGTTTTTACTCTAGTATTCTTATAATTGAAGTAGTTATAAGATCAACCTTGAACATATGATAATGTTCATGGAGCTTTTTTATTCGATGGACTATATGTTTTTGTGTAGGAAATTCAGGTCCATTATTAGAAATATCTAAGTTATGTTTTTCCTTCATTTTATAATCTTTTATATTCATTTAAAGATTTTTTTCCTATTCTTCATGAAGTGGTTATCTAGCTCCAGAATATGCCATAATGGGACATCTAACGAGAAAGTCGGATATATATAGCTTCGGTGTTTTATTGATGGAGATAATTACTGGGAGATGTAACACAAACAGGCTATTGCCTGCTGAAGAACAGTACCTTCTTCTGAGGGTAGGAGTTTGGATTCATTTCAAAAGAATCTTATTACTAAATGAACTGACAAACTTTTGGAATTGAATTAAACAATTCATTTTTCGTGGAGTTTTAACTTGTATCTCATTGAATATAATACACATTCTCAGGTATGGGAGCATTATCAGAAAGGGAATTTGGATGAAATGTTAGACTCATCGATGAATGGAGATTTCAATGTAAGTGAGATGTGCAAAGTTTTAAAAATCAGTCTACATTGCACCCAAGAGTTTCCAAAACTCCGACCATCTATGTCAACCGTTGTCAAGATGTTAACAGGCGAAGTAGAATTTGATGATAAATCTATCTCAAAACCAGGATTACTTCCTGAGTTCCTAATTCAAAAAGATGAGGAGGGCAAGAAAAATGAGTTTGACTCTAAGGGGACATCTAGCTCTACTGGGTTAGGGAAGCTTGTCAATTCATCAACTTCTTCAGAGAACACCACCACCATAAGGGCACCTTCAAAATTCAACGCTTGAGGGCAACAGAGTCAGTAAAATATCTTTTGGTAAACTGTTCGCAAATGTGGGAGTGTCATGATAAAGTATTTTCTTGATGGTTGCAAATATGTTTATTGAGTGAAGCTTTTGATTGGTTCTTATATATTTTATTCTTGGATACATACATAAATTCTTTCTTTTTTTTTATTTGTTTAAGTTATTTTATGAATGTGTATGAGTTTATTGCAATCAAAAGAGATTATCAATGCAATGATTTGAGTAGAGTTTGAAAGCCAGACGTTTTCTTTCCGTAAAGGCTTTCGGATTCACCAGATCACGTTAAACTCTGGATCATGAATTTACTGGAGAGAGCATTGCATCGAAAGTGGTTCTTTGATCTATCAATCCTTTCATTTCTGACTTATTAAAGCTCTCAATCAAATACTGAGGCTGGGTTTTTATTGGTCTGGATGGTGGTCAGGAAAG
Organism: Begonia fuchsioides; assembly: GCA_003255005.1. Lineage (NCBI taxonomy): Eukaryota > Viridiplantae > Streptophyta > Magnoliopsida > Cucurbitales > Begoniaceae > Begonia > Begonia fuchsioides. The sequence goes on along the minus strand of QAOC01051293.1, from coordinate 36,439 downwards.
ACATTATTGGTCGGAATGCATAGAATTGGAACGGATAAGACAATGCAGAGATTCTTCTTTCTTTATTGTGACTGCTTTAGGGAGATCTAAGACAGAAAATAGAGAGGAATTCTCTTGTGATCTAGTTGGTATATTTCGCTTCAGACTTATATTGTATCCAAAGTTTTCCTTCAGTAACCTGCTTGTTCATTATTATATTTTTGCATTATATCTTGAAGATGCATATCCATCTTATAACATTGTATTGTCTCATAAATAATTCTTTCTTGTCACATTTTTTTCATAACATTTCTTCTTTTATTCTTCCACAGTTATTTGTTAACCAGAGTTCTGAACCAAAGGAGGGAGATGATGTGAGATTGTTGCCCAGAAGTACAAGTCAGAGCTGAAAAAAGGGTATTTTCTACTGATTATATGATGAACACTATTTCTGAATTTTTGCTATAAAAGCTGTCATAGAATTCTAGAGGAAATACAATTATTAAATAAATCAACTTTGAATGTTTTTGAGGAACTGAAATGAAAAAGAATAATAGAAAACGATCTAGTTTCTGTAGTTTCTCCAACATCTGTACCATAAAATGATGAAAGATAGAACTCTATACCCAATAATGAAGCCTAGCATGACTGCCAAATTGCTCCATTTCTGTGACTCTTTTAGTCCTTGTTGGCCTAAGAATTCTCCTCCATTGAGTCTGCATTGCCCTGCCTCAATTTCTATGCACTTTCTCCTCCCCCCTTCCCCTCCTCCATACTCATTTATCATAAAACACTCAAATGGGTACTTGAAAAGACTCAAATAGTGCATGAAAATCCAATAACTAGGTATGTTTTGCTTCGATATAAAATACCCAGAAAACAGAAAGAATGATCCCATCAACCCTGCTATGATTGAGGTACCCATTATGAAGTTTGGGACAAGAGCGCTGCAGCAGGCTACCAAAGAGTTAGACATCAAAACCACCATCCAGACAACTAGACAGAAGTAGAGAAAGCTGAAAATCTCCTTTCTTAAGCCCACTAACCAGTAAACTGGGGTTGCATAGAAAAGGCTAACCATCAATAGAAATGGAAGAAAGACTAGTGTATTTGCCAAAACATAAGATGAAATTCTGTATGCTCCTCTTGATGTCTCTTCCATAATGATTCTTCTCTCTTGTAGGAAAATCGGTAAACCTTCTGTTGTCGAAGACAGCAAGAAAGTGAGGCTGAATGCGAAAAAACCGAGCCTGGTTTGCAATGCTAATTTTCCGTGTTCATTGCCGTTGTTTAGAAATATAGTTCCTAGGATTAATCCAGCTACCGATGCTTGAATCATTCTCGTGGCGAAAAGTTGTTTGGTTCTGAATATGTTTCTGCAAAATCTCTGTCCTAGAATGAGAATCTCTTTTGTCTGAGGATTTGCATAGGAATAAGGGCTTTCTTTGTTGTTACTAGGAAATGAAGATTTGGTTGTGTTCACTTGCAGGGAACTCGGGTTTTGGAGAGGAACGGCTGGAGAATGTACGGCCAAGCTGTCCAAAATATCCATGGAGTATTCGAGAGCATTGACATGGTGAGGTATAATATGACCAGCCAGTCGAAGCCTTTCTTCGAGACAAGATAGAGAATCGTTATGGACGACAAATCCATTCGATAGTAGAACGAGTCGATCGAAGATTTGAATGATTCGAAAACCGGGCTGATGGATGGTTAGAACTATGGTCTTGCCTTGAGTTGCTGTCATTCTTTTAAGCACTGATATGACATGAAGAGCCGAGACTGAATCCAACCCGGACGTTGGTTCGTCGATCAGAATCACGGGTGGGTCGTGAACCAAGTCAATCCCGATCGAAACTCTCCGTCTTTCGCCTCCTGAAATACCCCAGTTCGATCCCCGGCCGATTTTCGATGCTGCAACTTTCTCGAGCCCGAGCTCCTTGACGAGTTCTCTCACTCGAAAAACTCGTTCGATCTCTCCACCGTGAAGCCTCAGCTGAGCACTATACATGAGAGTTTCTTCCACTGTAAGTAGAGGGAAGAGATCATCATCCTGGGTGACATAGCCTAAAATTCTTTGAAATCTTTTCTCATTCACTGGCCGATCATTGACGAGAATTTGACCGGAAACGTTCTTTTCGGATGCCTTTCCACCGAGAATCTCCAACAGAGTTGTTTTCCCAGCCCCGCTCGGACCGACTATTGCAGTCATCTCGCCGGCATTGGCCTCGCAGTTCACATTCTTCAGAACAAACTTTGAGCCTATCCTCGAAGACAAGCCAGCCCAAAACAATTTCGATTCCCCAGTTATTTTGTAAGAAAGATTTACTGTCTCTATTCTGTATGGAATATTCCGGTTGCTGGAGCCGGAAACGGGCGGGCTCGATATCGGCAATGCCATTGAAACAGGCACTGAGGAAAAACAGGAAATAGAGAGAGAAACATAGAGAGAGAGAGAGGTATATCTAAGATTAGTGAAGAAGAGGAAGAGCAGGAGATGAGCTAACTCACCAAACTTGAGGAAACCATGCAAGTCAAGTTAATGAAACTCGAGTTACCTTTGAAATAGCTGTACTATTCCAAAAATAATACTCGAAAAATGTTAAAATTCAAAATTTTCCAACAATATTTCTGAAATTTGACCAGATAACAACGGTGAGTTTGGTGGGGTTTGGAGAGTTAGATAGCTTGAAACCCAAAAACCCAAAAATAAAAAATACAAGAGATGTTTTATTTTTTCAGGTGAGCTACATTGACCGTGGTGACTCATTGGTGGTTGCCTTATGCCTTGCCATCTACGAGTATAAAATAAAACCGGCCCGGTCCGACTTATCTTTTTTTATCAAAATTTAGACCGGACCTAACCGACCCGAGGCGAAAACGATGCTCGATCTTTGAATTTGGGCTGACTATGAGCTTGTAACCAATAGGATACGGGCATATTTGGCATTAGATTATCTTCGCCCCATTCTTACAAATATTATACCTCGACTAGTTTGTGCTGCAATTATCATCACGTTGTCACGAGTTTGAACTTTTCCCGATCAAGTTATTCAGTGACGCACAAATTATATGGTCTCTATTTTTATAATAGGTGGACAAAACTGGACTGAAATCGTAAATTAGATAAGAACTGGCGGTTTTAATCTGATTTTGGTTTCAATTTTCAAAAAATCGTGATTTATGGGCTAGTACCAGTTTTTAAGAATAAAAAACCATAAAACAAGATCTGAGACCGTAGATAAAAAAATTTCTAAAATCGATTAAAATCTGATACAAACCCTAATAAAATCCTACATAAATCTTGAAATTAGTTATAAATTCGCTCAATTACTTAAAACCCGACCTAAATATAATACAAAAAATATTTTATTATTACATTTTAATTTTTTTAATATAAAATAAAATCAGATTAAAACCGGAACGGCACTGGAACTGTTGGTTCCAGTGCCATTTTAAAAAATCTGGAACCTCGAGTTTCGATTCCAGTTTTATTTTGGGATAAAATTGGACCAGACCGGCCCGTGCTCACTCCTAATTTATATATACGCTTTGAATTTTTATCTTATGTGACAATTAAGTGATTTTAATAATTAAAATATAAATAATCAATGGAAAAAAAGAACACATACTTGTATTTGCATAAAAATGAAGAAATAATAAACAACTTGTGGTAGAGTGTTCATTAAAATTTTGTAAATTAAAAAAAAAAGCTATTTTTAGAAACAATTAAAAATATGATCTTAAAAAATGGAGGGCAGAAAGAGAGCGTTATATAAAACCCCTTAAAAACCCTCATCCTTTCATTTCCAAGGGTTTCTTCTCGTCGGCTATGGCGTTTCATCGCCTTCTCCCCAAAACCCTAGCCCTCACTTCATCTTCCTTTCTCTCTCGTTCTTTCTTCTCTACTTCTATAATTTCCAGTTCTCCCGCTGCTGATCGATGCCTTCTTTCGCTTATTCGACGCCTTCGTCCTCTCACTGTTGTTGCTGATTCACTCAGGGTCTCAGCTCCCCCTGCTGCTCGTTCCTTGGCGACTCGCGCTACATCTTCCTCTCTCAATGATCCGAATCCGAATTGGTCGAACCGTCCTCCTAAGGAAACGATCTTGCTCGACGGATGTGACTTCGAGCACTGGCTTGTCGTCGTGGAAAAGCCTGAAGGAGAACCTACTAGAGACGAGATCATCGATAGCTATATAAAAACCCTAGCTATGGTTGTCGGAAGGTAATTTTCTTCCTTGGCTGTGTCTGTTTTCTATCACTTGGTGGAAAGCTCTTTTTTTTTTTAATGTAAAGAAAGAATCGAAGTTAGTATTGTGGAATCATTTTTACTTATTTAACTGTAACCTACCGTTTCTCATTTCACTTGTATAGAAAGTTGAGATACCATAGCTTGCAGAATGGGGTAATTGATATTAATGGAACACCTATTCTGTTAGTTTTATAAAATGCATATTTTGAGGTTAATAGGAATAGTTCATCGAAAACAAATGAAAAAAAATCAAAGGCTTAACAAAATGAAGAATGTTAGAGGGGAGGTAGTTGCCTATGTTTGTGCTTATCCCTTCATTTCACGTGGTTACTCCAATTCTGTGTAATAAATTTGTGAGCATGCTTCAATCTTATAGTGAAGAGGAAGCTAGGATGAAGATATATTCTGTATCGACCAGATGCTATTTTGCATTTGGCGCTCTTGTGTCAGAAGAACTTTCGTACAAGATTAAAGGTATATTGCTAAGTCTGGATAGTTGTATTATTGGTTGATTTGAATATATTGCAAACATTGATGATCATCGTTCCTTACAGAGCTTCCCCGAGTCCGCTGGGTTCTTCCAGATTCATATCTGGATGTCAGAAACAAAGATTATGGAGGTGGGCTAATGATTTTTTGACTATACAAAATAATATATTCTACTTTTTTGTAATTGGAAACTAGTAAGATAAAGCGTTTGTTTGTCTTTCAATGATGTTGAAGAAGGCCTAAAAATGTTTTGTGCTGTTTTGCATATGCTACCAGGGAAGTTTAAAAGTTGCTTTTTCTCATAAGGCATAAACAATGTTCTCCATCAAGTATAGACTTGGTTCTCTTACTAAGGAACTTGTAGCAGTTCCCAGCATTCAAATATATTTTTTTAAACCCACTCCTTTATTGTTCAACTTTTACTGATGTAATTCTTATGTTTTTTCCGGCTTTTCATTTTTGTAGGAGAACCATTTATTAATGGTCAAGCAGTTCCATATGATCCCAAATACCATGAAGAATGGATCAGGAACAATGCCAGAGCTAATGAAAGGAACAGGCGTAATGATAGGCCTCGCAATTTTGACCGTTCAAGAAACTTTGAGCGTCGGAGGGAAAATATGCAGAACAGAGATTTCCAGAATCCTAGTCAAGGTATGCAAAATCCTGGACCCAACATGGGTGGAGCACCTCCAAACATGAGCGGACCTCCACCTCCGAACATGAGCGGGCCACCTCCTCCGAACATGAGCGGGCCACCTCCTCCGAACATGAGCGGACCACCTCCTCCGAACATGAGCGGACCACCTCCTCCGAACATGAGCGGGCCACCTCCTCCGAACATGAACCTGCCACCTCCTCCGAACATGAACGGGCCACCTCCTCCGAACATGAGCAGACCGCCTCCTCCGAACATGAACGGGCCACCTCCTCCGAACATGAGCAGACCACCTCCTCCGAACATGAGCGGAATGCCGCCCAATTACATGGGTGGGACACCGCCCAACAATATGGGAGGGGCTCATCCTGGGAATTATGGTAGAATTCCTCCAAGCAACATGGGCGGAGCCCCTCCGTACAATATGGGCGGAGCCCCTCCGTACAACATGGGCGGAGGACCTCAAAACAACATCAGTGGTGGTATGCCACCGTACAACTATGGAGCAATCCCTCAACATAACCGGGTCAATGCGCCCCCTCCACCACCACCAATGAACAATTTCGGGGGCCCTCCAAATAATATGGGTGGAGCAGCACCAAACTACGGGGGAATGCCAACAAGAATGCCTTCTAGCAATGGACCAGCTGGTAACATGCCCGAAAGAGAACAGCAAAATGGCTACCAAGCGAATGGGAGCACTGGGAGCTTCCCGGGTGGTAATTCCTATTCGTCTTGATTCAAACATTGTTGATAAAAGATGATATGTTAATTTGCGGAGTTTTGTCGACTATGCTACTGTTTAGTGCTTTTGTCACCTTACTATTTTCTTTAATTATGGAGTATTTCTTGGTTTAATCCTTCTATGATTCTAGGCTACTTTCAGGCTTGAAATAGTGATGACCTATGAGTTTGAACTAGCGATGTTAACTAAATATGGACAGCTCTTTTTGGTATAAAGCAGATAACTCGCCTTATCACAGACCCATTCTCCTTCGAAAACATTGCATTCTTGTCAATTCGATCCTCCAACGATATAACTATCGGCAACGTATGATTATGGTCTCGTCCTTGAACTTTTGAGAAGTAGCCGGGCTGCTCCGAGAAGAAGAGCGGTCAACTCAAAGGGGAAGATCTTGAGAAAACATAGCATTCTTTTTTCATGTTGAAATGATGATTAATTTGCGGATATTGATCCAACCACCAGTTGGTGTGGTTGGATTCTAAGTTGCTTGTTTAATTTTTCTTGCCACTTTTTATTTTATTTTAATGGCAAAGAAAACTAGTCCGGGGATCGACCCAAAATCGAACCGCCGATGCGGAACTGATCCAAATTTGAGATCGGGTCTGTAATGTTTTGGGTTAGTTTTTAAATATTTCAAAATAACATTCTTTTTAACTTAAATAAAATAGTAAAGTCATTTTTAATTTATTGAATTATCAATTTTTCAGTTAAGTTTTCAAGATGACCTAAAACCCCAAACATTGAATTAAAAAAAAACCACCCAATTTATATATTGTTTAAAAAAATATCCAAACTAAAATAAATCGATACGATCGGTTAGAGGTGACTAACGGGCAAGTTGGCTCATTTAACGGGCCGAGCCGAGCCCTAATTTTTAAGTAAACGAGCGGGCATGATGAGGTGCCCTAATTTTTTAGTGATGTTATTATGATTGATAAATTTTAATTTTAATTTGTGTTATTAATTTTTGTGAGAAAATTATTTAAGGAAAAACAAGAGAATTCGACCAAGACTTTATCAAATATATAGTTCGGTTTTTGTTTCCAATGATATTATTCCGGTCCATAAATTTTAAATTAATTATTTACGAATTAGTATACTTTTAAAAAATCTAATTATATATATAAAATAAATAAATTTATAACTTAAAAAATAGTTGATAATCAAGAGATCCCTTGGGTTCTCTCCCCCGCCATTCAAGTCTAAAACCCTAGCATTTCCTTCTCCATCTCTGCCAAAATGAGGGCTTCGATGGTTAGATCCTTGCGTTCTGCTGTGGTCAAGGGTGCGAAATCGGCTTCTAATTCTCCATCGCGATACCTTGTTGGTCGAGGGTACGGATCGGAGGCCGTCCCGGAGCGCAAAGTGGCGGTGTTGGGAGCTGCAGGTGGGATTGGACAGCCTCTCGCGCTTCTGATGAAGCTTAACCCTTTGGTTTCCAAGCTTGCTCTCTATGATATTGCTGGTACTCCGGGTGTCGCTGCTGATGTTAGCCATGTCAATACTAGATCTGAGGTACCCTTTTTCTCTAAGTTTGTAGTTTCATGCTTGAATGAATTATTTTGATTTTAGCTCTTTTTATTTTGTGTTTTTTTCTTGATCTAGCCTCGTTACAGGTTGTTTTGGACTTGAATTATAATTTGGAATGTTTTACCCTTAATATGCAAGTGCATGCGACCTCTTTTGATCTTACAGGATTACACTGTTTACTATACTTCTATCAGCTGAGAAATGTTTTTTTTTTTTTGCCTTTGTCTGGGACTGCCTGTGTTTCGTTTTTTGTCTGATGATTTCCGTTCAGAATGAGATTTGTGAGGCACTGCCTTCTCTCTTTTTACAGTATCTTAAAGTTTCTTTCTTTTGTGTGCTATTTCAGGTCACTGGATATGTGGGTGAGGAACAACTCGGAAAAGCCCTAGAGGGCTGTGACCTTGTCATCATTCCAGCTGGTGTACCGAGAAAACCTGGGATGACTCGTGATGATCTCTTTAACATCAATGCTGGCATTGTCAAATCTCTTTGCTCTGCTATTGCTAAGTATTGTCCTTATGTAAGTGTCTTTTATTCCATTCATACTTGGAAGCTGTGATAAATTTTTTGTGGAGCTTTGGTAACATCTAATTCAGATTTTTTGTTCTGTTCGGTAGGCTCTTGTAAATATGATCAGCAATCCTGTAAATTCAACAGTTCCAATTGCGTCTGAGATTTTTAAGAAAGCTGGAACATATGATGAGAAAAAGTTGTTTGGTGTCACTACCCTTGATGTGGTCAGGGCTAAGACTTTTTATGCTGGGAAGGCTAATGTCCCAGTTGCCGGTATTACCACCTTCTAGAAGTTTTTTTTTATTATGAGAGAAACATGTTTAAGATATTTGCTCGTAAGTTATTTATTGGGGTGATACATCTTTGATTGAGGTATGCTTTAATGTTTCGGAACTTCTGCATTTTCTTGCAGATGTAAATGTACCAGTTGTTGGTGGACATGCTGGCATAACTATTCTTCCATTATTTTCTCAAGTACATGTCTTCCCTCATTTCGCTTACTTTAATTTATATCCTATTTTTGAATTCCAATTTCATTAGTGTCTGCAGCCTTGTTGCTTCTGGATTGTTGGCATTTTTATGTTCTCTGATTCTCTATCGTTTCTGAATATTTATAGGCCACTCCAACAGCCAATCTGTCTCATGATGTAATTGAGGCTTTAACTAAGCGTACACAAGATGGGGGGACAGAGGTTGTGGAAGCAAAGGCTGGAAAAGGATCTGCTACCTTATCTATGGCGTAAGATTCTATTGTTTAGTTTTACCCCATGTCATAGTGTATCTGGCTCGAATTTTTCCCCTGGAGGAGAGTATGATCCTTTTGATGGGCAATTGAAAAAAAAAGAATTATTTAAAAACGACCACTATTAGCATTATTTTGTAGACGACTGACTTTTGTGGTAACCTTTGTTTTAATTGGTGACAACTTGAATTAACATTGAAAGTATGGAAAAGAGCTACGCCCAACTCCTCAAAAGAGTTAGACAAATGACTTCCAGAGTTTTATTTGTGAATTAGAAAAATAAGAGCATGTCAACCTATAAATTGATATGGAACTATGATAGATCGTTCAGCCGTGATGAAGTTTTGTGGGTCTTTTCTTGCGATCCATAGTATTTTCTCAAAATAGTTTTACTTTAAAGTGTTTTTTCTAGGAAAAATATAAAAAGCAATTACGTTCTTCTACGTCTTCTTATTCTTTTTATTCCATGCAGCAAGCTTGATACTCTTCTATGAACTTCGTTTCTTAGCGATGCAGTTTAGTAAATTAACTTCGCGCTCTTTCTGTTGCAGCTATGCTGGGGCCATTTTTGCTGATGCCTGTTTGAAAGGATTAAACGGTGTACCAGATGTTGTGGAGTGTTCTTTTGTTCAATCAAGCATCACTGATCTTCCTTTCTTTGCTTCAAAGGTTATTCATTACATTAATTTGATTCTTAAATCCTTGTATTCCACTTCTATAAATCCGGAATGACGAGTTTGAATGTGTGCACCAAGTTTGCTATGGTTCGAGTGATTTCCAAAACTTTTATCAACAATCATAAATCGGTTTTGCCACTTCCAGGTGAGGCTAGGAAAGAATGGAGTTGATGCGATTATGGATTTGGGTCCCCTATCAGATTACGAGAAAGAAAGCTTGGAAAAGCTGAAGCCGGAACTCAAATCTTCGATTGAGAAGGGAATTAAGTTTGCCGGTTAATCGGACGGACCTGAGTCTATAAAAACGGGTAACTGGAACTATTTTTGAACCATGATCTCCTCCATTGCTGCATCTGAAGCTTTGGGTTTCACGGGATGTTCGATTTTGATTAGAGTATGGCTTTTCTTGTAAGCCAAAAGAGTTTAGCCAATGAATTTTAAATTCAAACTTGATGGAACTATGATCATTGGTGAACATTTGTCTGATTAAATCACCCTTTTATTTCTTTCCATGAACTATGATCACTTCATGTCCATCTCCAAACCTACAAAATCGATGTTTTCTCAAGCCATTGCATACTTTTTTTTATTTTTTAGACTTTGAATTCTCGATTGAAAATAAAAAAACCGACAAAACCCAACAAAAATAATCTGGATGTGTTGGAAAAGGAGTTTTTAAAATAAATATAAATAATATTTTAATTTTTAATTATTCAATATACTTTTTTAATTATTTCTTCTTAAAGTCAAAAAATAATTGGTACAATTATAATATAATTAAGAGAATAAAATAACCGCTTCTTTATTACATTGACCGTAAAAATCAGTATTTGACACGCCAATATGTATTTTAATCATGTAGAATAAAAAATAAAATTAGAATTATCTTTCTTCATAATACATATGAAATATATAAACTTATAGCTGTCATAAATATTTAGATGGCCAAAAAGATAAAAATATAAAAGCGATGAGAAAAAGAATTTACGATAAGAAATTTATTTTGGTAACCAAATATTCGGTGTAAAATAAGAACGGTGTTACGTTTGCTGCGTGTTCCTATTCTCTATTTTTATTTGCTTATGGTTTAGGGTGTGTTAAAATGTAATTGATATACTTAATAAGTTATTTTACTTAAATTAAATTTATTATTTTAATTACTTCAAATGAATTTAATATTTTTCATTTTATGTAGTCAAAATTCAATGTTCATAATCTTTAGAAATTAGAACCTAAACTTGTATTTAAAAAAAAAATTAAAATCTATTGTCAAATTATTAATATTTTGGATTCTTCGGAACTTTAATTCTGTAATAAATTAATAATTGAAAAATAAATTTTTTTGATAAGCAGCTCGATACTTAGCGAAGACGCGGTTGCTCAGATCACGGTTATGTAACTCTTTTTACTCATTCTTGCTAACCTAGGCTGAGAGTGATCAAACAAATGGAAGTATCCAACTTTTTTTTCATTGCTTTTGAATATTCTCGGTTTGGTTTGGTTTTTGTTCAATTTTTTCTAGTTTTTATTTTGATTTTGTTATTTTTACGAGAAATTGGTTTGGTTTAATTATGATTTTCGTTGTAAAGACGAAAAATGAACTAAAATTTTTAATTTGGTTTGGTTTAGTCTAGTTCTAATGTTATTTTTTATAATTAGAACCGAACTAAAAATGACTCAGTTCGGTTTTCAGCAAAAAAACTAAACTGATTTCATCCCCTAACCACGAATTCTAGTCATCTCGTCCAATTACAATAGTTTAGTTCTATACTCGTTCTAAACATTTATGTATACAAGCTCCCAAAATAAAAATGTTTTCTATACAAGAAAGGAAGCTCCCATATTTATAGTTGAAGCAGCCTTTTCAAATGCGCTTATTATTGAGAGAATTTAGAGGCTTCAAAGGAGTTGAATGACGAAGAAAGTTTAGAGCTAGTTGTTCTGTTTTAGCCGAACCTCTAGCAACAATTTATAACGCCATCGCTCCTCGTGATGAACATCGACGAACTGCAGCCATACGATAGAAAATTGAAGCTTGATATTGAATATGGTAAAACCTGAGAACGAAGAAAATACACCAAAGCTCAAACGGTTGTTGTAGAAGATGAAAACTCAGTATAATATATGGTAAAAACTTTAAAAAAAACCAAAAGTATTAAGAAATAGGTTAAAAAAATCATAAAATTTGAAATAAGCGAAATAATTCCTATGTATTTTCAAAGTTCAGGGTTTCTTTAGCTTATATCATAACACTTTTTTAACGTTTTACCCAGTAAAAAATTATAAACCAGTAAAAAACTCTCGTAATAACTTTTCCTGCAAAGAAGAAGAAGAAAAAACTTGGATAAAAATAGCTAGTAGCGATGAGGATCAGGACCTCCAAGACTGAGTCCCTTAGACACCAAATCATCCCAACATTTCTCTTCCATTTCAACTCTTGCCTTCAAAGTTTCTTTCACATTTTTCAAGGACAGCAAGAGTAAAATACACAGCAAACACATCAATAGTTTCATTACTTCAATACGAGAAAAGAGATATCACAGATTAGGGTTTCACTGCCATATATATACCCGTCAATGGCCTTTACCCTTTTCATTAAAATAACAATATAAATTTCAATGCCAAAGTACATATTAAAAACCATATTTTAAATATATCAATTGATTGTGATAAGATATCTTTTTTGGTTGGTGCCAGGGTTTGCACTAAAAATGATATGATCATTCTTTTGGTTTGGGGTTAAAGAGTTGGGAAAATTGAAGCCAACAAATTAGGGTTTATCAAATCAAAAGATGAAGATGTGATATATGTTGTGAGCTGCAATCTTTCATATTGCACTCCATGTCATTATCTTTATTCTTTTGTGTTTTTTATTTCTTTCCATGAACTATGATCACTTCATCTCCATCTCCAAACCTACAAAAACAATGTTGGCATGCAAGTAATGCCAAGATAACGATAAAGAGAGCATATTTTAATAATCTAATAAATAACGTATTAGATGAAGTGATCATATCACTTTATTAGGGTTTATCAATTCAAAAGATGAAGATGTGATACATGTTGTCAGCTTCAATCTTTCATACTGCACTCCATATCATTATCTTGGCATTACTTGCATGCACTAAAAAGAATGTACACATTCTTACCAATCAAGCTAAACTAGTTGTGGCTTCTCGCTCAGCCTTCTATCTTAGGAATATAATATTTTTTTTAATTTAACGTTTTACCAAAAACACATTTTTATTAATAAAATAATATCCAAATAGCTTGAACTTTTCATCACACATTCAAAATAATATATGAAACTGATCTAGAAAGTTTTAAAAATTTTCAACATTTGTATGATTTATTATAATTTATTTATTACAAAAACAAAATAGTTTGTTAAAAATATCTATTTCATTGAAAACTTTTAAAGTTTGCATGATAAACTCGTGCATTATTGTCATTTGAATTTTTGAAACTATGTTGGAAAAATCTTCAGACGTTCCTCCAAAATCATTCAAATAATTTTGTAAGATGAATCTTTGAATGTTTTTCAAAATCGTTTCGCAACTTCAAAAACAGTAGTGTACGAGTTTATCTTGTAAGTTTTAGAATTTTTCGATGCAGTACATGTGTTTAGCATTATTATTTTGTTATTTGCAAGAAAAAAATTATAATAAATTGCAAAAATGTTGAATCTTTTTAAAACTTTCTAGGTTTTTTATTTTATATTATTGTAAATGTGTGCTAAATTATTCTAATAATATATGATCAATAAAAACTTTTTTTTGTAAAACATTATATTTTTTCAAATTTAGAGTTTTTTAGCAAAAAAATATGTATAATAATATAAAATAAAAATTATATTTAATCGTATTGTTTAATAATTATATGTGTCGACCATCATTATTCTTATTCACGTAGGATTTCCCGATTAACACGTACAAGTCATCCTCCATCGAAACAAGCCTTAATCGTGTATAATTCTTCTAACCAAAGTTCATATTGGTTAATCACATTTGTAATCCATTTTAATCACTTCAACTTGGTATTTAACTATTTAACAACCCAAACAAAGCCGATTAAAGAGCGAATTGATATCCAATAGCTTTGAAACTTACAAATTATCTTCCATTAAAATGACTCTTAAGTTCGTATTAAATCAGAACCCAAGTGCAGCAATTTTTATTCTTATCGTACTTGTCTCGAGCTTATGTATTTTACAAATTAACACTAACCGAAGTTATTAACTTATATAAGTTAGGATCTATCTTCAATATCACGTCATATTGTTCTTTCTTATCATTCTTATTCAAAAATTTTAGCTAGCGACAAATGTGAATGGTGCGACTGCCGGCTAGAACTAGGGGTGGGACCCACGGGTTCGGTTCTGTTATTTTCTAAAAAAAAACGATCCGGCGGGTTCGGGTTTGGAAATTTTTAACCCGAAGCGTATCCGATCAATTTTGATATCCGACTCATATCCGACCCATATCTGACGGGTTGAGTTCGGTTAAGATTCGGGTTGGGCCTCGGGTTTACATATTCATGATATGTAATTTGAATTAATTAGAGAGTTGTGTTTTATAACAACAAAAATATTCATATACATTTTAAGAGCTCAAAAAAAAATCCTAACATCGACTAAACCTTAGGTTTAAACTGAACTATGCAGATCGAGCCTCTTTGGATCGGTTTACAGTTTGGTCACAGTTTTGAAAATCAAAAACCGTGAAACCCTAAGCAAATCACGTAATAAATATAATAAATCTAAATCTAGTTAGTCCGACTCAATCCCGGTTAAAACCCGACAAACTTGAACTGCCGAATAACCTAATAAAAAGTTTCGCAACCAAACCAAAATACATTTAAATAAATTTATAATTTTATTATTTCAGTTTTTATAAAATCAAAATCGACAATGAAAATCAGTTGAGTCTCGATTAAATTACTAGACCCAATACTCAAGTAAACTAGAAGTGTACGGCCCGATTCAAAACCATGGTGAAACTAAACTGAAACAACTAGTGTTTGTTTGTCTTCTCTTGTGATTTATTCTAGGATTTCAAAAGTTTATTTTATAAAACTTTGAGTAAACAAATAACATTTTTACGAAAAACGGGTTGGGTCAGGTTTTAGTAAAATTAATTGAAAATCCCACATAAATTCGGCTAATCATGGGTTGGTTTTCTTCGGATTTCAACGAAAAAATAACCATTTGATAACCGATTCAATCTTCGGGTTCGGGTCGGTTCGCGGGTTGACTCAATCCAATTATCAGCCCTAGCTAGACCTATGATAATCATCCACTTCTTTAGTCGGCTAATGGGTCATTAAGTTCATAATTATTTTTATAATACATAAAGTGATAAAGAGAGCATATTTTAATAATCTACAAGGTCAAACACTTAATTAAATAAATAACATATTTTTTAATATGATTATTTTATTTAAATGCGGCATTATTTTACCCATTGTTAGAATATGTAATAATTTAAATCAATGACTAATAATTTGATAAATGGTCAGTCGCAAGATGAACAATCAAATGTTTTCTCTAAGTCATTTTGCAACTTTAAAGAACAATAGTGTATGATGCAAGTTTTACAATTTTTCGATGAACTACGTTTTTTTTACAAATTATTTTGTTATTTGTAATAAAAATTATAATAAATCTTAAAATTTTGAAAAAAATTTAAAATTTTATATATTATTGTCTTATATTATTATAAATAAAATTTTATATATTATTGTCTTATATTATTATAAATGTGTCGTAAATATTTTAAGTTATTTTGATAATATATGATTGTAAAACTTATATTTTTTCAGCAAAAAAATGTAATTTTTTATTAAAAATGATTTTTTTCTCAACTTTTCCACGTAAGCTTCTTTCTTTTTTGTCATACATTATCCAATAACCATGCATTCACACATAAAACGACACTCATTTATGAGCAAAACGACGAAGTCCAATAGCTTTAAAGCTTACAAGGCAACCTCCATTAAATCAAGGCTTAATTGTATTGTTTAATAATTATGTATGTAGACCATCGTTATTCTTATTAGCGTAGAATTTATAGTTATGTCGATTAACACATACGAGTCATCCTCCATCGAAACAAGCTTTAATCGTGTATTATTCTCCTAACCAAAGTTCATATTGGTTAATCACGTCTACTTGGTATTTAAGTATTTAACAACCCAAACAATACCGATTAAAGAGCAAATTGATATCCTATAGCTTTGAAACTTACAAATAATCTTTCGTTAAAACGACTCTTAAGTACGCATTAAATCGGAACCTGAGTGTGGTGATTTCTATTTTTATCGTACTTGTCTCGAGCTTATGTATTTTACAAATTAACACTAACCAAAGTTATTAACTTATATAAGTTAAGATCTATCTTGAATATCACGTAATATTGTTCGTTCCGAGTTGAAACAAAAGAATTTAAAACATGTGAATTTACCGATGTAGTCATATTGTTCTTTCTTATCATTCTTATCAGAGAATTTTAGCTAGCGACAAATGTAAATAGTGACATAGATCTATCTCTATTTTAGTCTTGAACAAAGTTTACAACTATTTTTTTTACGAATTTCAACCAATATTTTAATCATTTAAAATAATTTTTTTTTAAAATAGATGAAGGGTTTTTTATAATAATAATAATAATAAGGTGATATTTTAATAGCATTAGTTCAACATTTTCGTACCATAAATAACAAAAAACAAACTCAAATTATAACATCATTATCATACTCACCCTTAAACAATGCTTGCTGATAAAATTATGATAAAACTAAGACATTTTGATGAAACAACTCTATTTGTAGATGTCAATTTCCCTACTTGGGTTTCCGCAGAATCGAAGAATCAAAAGTGTTCTTCGGAAGTGCAGGGTGTTGTGGAAGCTCAGGCAATTTCAAATAGCGTGTAAGCTATTGTACTAAAAAATCACACTAAATAGATTCTCAGGTAAGAGAGGTGGGTCACAACGGACTACTTAAGAACCAAGTCTTACATAGCCAGAATTATCTTAGTAATTTAATAGTACAATAAATAACAACAACTATATTCGACAAAATAACAAACGGCTATTAAATAAAGCAATAAAAGAAACACCAAAATTTAACGAGGTCCGGCCAAATATGCCTACGTCCTCGGACACCGCAAAATATATTTCACAAAGAAATATTAAAAAGAGAGGAGCAGTAAAACCAAAATTACCAAAGAGATATAAGTAATTTCGGAATGAGATGATTAGAATGGAGGGAGGATGAGTTAATTTATAGGGTTTAAACCCCTCCCCCCAAGGATATCTTCCCGATGTAGGTAGAAAAAAAATGTCAAATACAACACAGGCCTCGGAAAAAGCCTTCAAATCGGAGGTTTGTTTTTAGTAACAAAACCTATTTTTAGAGCGATTTGATTACGAGTTTAGTGCCAAAGTGAATTTGTTAAAGTAATCATAGTTTAAGTTTCTTTTTTTAATTTCAACATTCTTTTAATTTGAGTGAGTTATGACTCGTTTTACCCAGATCTATTTATTTATTTTCCAATTAAAAAAAATTATAAATTCATAATTTTATTGGATAAAGTTTCGCAATTTAATATTTTCTGGCAGTTTAAGGGAATTAAATATATATCACAACACTGCGACTACCGGCCTTGAACTATGATAATCATCCACTTCTTTAGTCGGCTAATGGGTCATTAAGTTCATAATTATTTTTATAATACATAAAGTGATAAAGAGAGCATATTTTAATAATCTACAAGGTCAAACACTTAATTAAATAAATAACATATTTTTTAATATGATTATTTTATTTAAATGCGGCATTATTTTACCCATTGTTAGAATATGTAATAATTTAAATCAATGGCTAATAATATGTTAAATGGTCCATTGGAAATGTTCCCGCTATTAGGTCAAGTTGATTAATAATTCAAATAATATGGTCTATCACCACATCTACTTCTGAATTATTTTCTAAGAACAAAAGAAAAGATGAAGGGTTTACACATGAAATAATGCAAAGAAAATACGATTATTTGACGATGTAAAACTTGAATTAGGGTTACAATCAATTCACAATAATAAAAAATCTCGGACTCATTTTTCCTTCGAAGAAAAAACTTGGATAAAAATAACAAGGGGTGATGAGGATCAGGACCTCCAGGAGTCTGTCTCTTAGACACCAAAACACCCCCACATTTCTCTTGCATTTCAACTCTAGCCTTCAAAACTTCCTTCACATTTTTCACCACCTTCTCATTTTCAGAAATGACCTCTTTGAGCGAGCATCGGAGACAGAACTCAAGGACAGCAGGAGTCAAATACACCACAAGAACTTCAATAGTTTCATTACTTCGATACGAGGAAAGAGGCATCACGGATTGGGGTTTCGCAGCCATATATTTAGCCTTCAATGGCCTTTACCCTTTTAATTAAAATAATAATATAAATTTAAATGCCAAAGTTGAAGAACTTTTGAAGGCAACGTTTTGGAGATAATAGTATTAGTGCAATGTCTATTATATATATCCAAGGTCAATATAGTTGACATCTGTGATGCAACGCATTAAAAACCATATTTTAAATATACTAATTGATTGTGATAAGATATCTTTTTTCTATAGAAGAAGAAGAAGAAGAAGAAGCAGCAGCAGAAGAAACTTGGATAAAAATAACTAGTGGTGATGAGGATCAGGACCTCCAGGACTTTGTCTCTTAGACACCAAAAGACCCCCACGTTTCTCTTGCATTTCAATTCTAGCCTTCAAAATTTCCTTCACATTTTCCACTAAAGCCCTTCTCTTTTTCAGAAATAACCTCTGAGCGGGAGCATTAGAGACAGAAGTCAAGGGCAGCAGAAGTAAAATACACAGCCAGAAATTCAGTAGTTTCATTACTTCGAAACAAGGAAAGAGACACTACAGATTAGGGTTTCACGGCCATATATATAGCCTTCAATGGCATTTAAGGGTCAAAGTTGAAGAACTTCTGAAAGCAAAAGTTTGGAGATAATATTATCTATCAAAGGTCAATATAATCGACACGTGTGATGCAAACATATTAAAAACTATATTTTAAATATATTAATTGATTGAGATAAGATATGCTTGTGATATTCTTCGGTTGGTGCCAGGGTTTGCACTAAAAATGTTATGATCATACAAAGAACGTAATTGGGTGTTCTTAAAAGTGCCTAATTTTATTCATTTTAGGGTTTTCAAAGACAAAACTTTGTTTTTGGGTTAAAAAGTTGGGAAACTAGAAGCCAAAAAAAATTAGGGTTTACCAAATTAGAAGAAGAAGATGCTAAATATGCTGTCAGATTCAATCTTTTGGGTGGCACTCCATGTCATTAATCGCTTTTTTTTATATCATATGCATGAAAAATAATCGAGAAATTCCGGCCAGTTGTTTCCTAGTCAAACATGGTTTTTTAGATTCTTAATGAGATTAAAAAAACATAAGTATTTGTAATTAAATGAGAGCCGAAAAGGGGAAAAAAACACAAAGATGATAGTTAAAATTCACAATGGTAAACCCTAATAAATAATGAAACAAATTTAGTAAAAAAGAGAAATTCTTCATGAGTTGAAATACATATAAAAGTTTCTATAATCTATATTACGGAAAAATATAAGCTTAGAAAACCTAGGACCAAATTATGAAATGTTACCATACAACGAATTTATTATATCGGCATATGTCCAAAGCATATATTTGATATCCAAAAAATAGCATAAGTCTACAATTAATCTCTTATTATACACTATAATGTATTAGACATCAATTGATATAATAAATAATTATTATTTTTATTATATTTATTGTATTTTGATTGAATCAATAGATATTTGACATCCAACTGTATATAATAAAAAAGTATTATGACGAGCAGAAAATTATAACATTAATTTTCTTTAATTTAAATGTAAAATGGGTGATTTCCACCTAAGTTTGCATGCACGGACTATAGCGTATATTCTTAAATAAAATTTCTTCAAAGTTTCGGAGATAAAAACAATTATCTCTACCTATGTGAATATCTAATTTTTCATTTAAGGCATTCTTAATTTCATTTTTATTTTGTTATTCATTAATATTTTGATAAATAATTAATTAATTAGAATAATTGACCCAATGTCTAAACATATTTCTAGTGCCTTTACTGGAATTCACGTTAAAAGCCTTGCTTTTCTATCTACATCTAAGAATTATAATTTTGCAAAGCTTCAATTTTTCAGGTCAAATAGTGTTTTTTTTCTCTTTTTATGGTTTATATTGCTTTTAAACGACATTGAAATTGGACCCTAATTTTAAAAAGAATGTAAAATAAATAGTCACATATAAAGTTATCGAGTTTATCACCAGCTTTAAAGCGCACACTATTTAAAAAATAAATAAAAATCCTTTCAATATATTTTGATAATAATATGTGACTAATATGATTATATTTTTATTTAACTCATTAAACCTTAAAAATATAAGAATTTTCATAAATTTATAATGTTTTTCACCTTTGTATTACCATTTACTCATAAATGTATTAAAAATGAATAAACATAATTAAAATTAACAAAAAATGTGATCACATGATGTCTGCTGTAATTATACTAAAGTTTGAGTTAATAATTTTGAAAGCACAAAGTGTATTACGACTATCCTCATAATTCAGAATCAAGGTATAAATTATTATTTATCCTAAATACTAAGACTAATCTCATTGATGATCTCGAATCTCGATTGATGGAACCTATTCCTCTTGGCTTCTTTCTATATATATATATATAAGAATTAAAGCATTGAGAAAATAATATGGCTGTTCATTAATATTTCCTCTCAATTTCCATATATACGTTGTTTATCGTAGGAAAATTAATAAATAATATAGTTGTGCATCAATATCATGAATTGTGCTATAAACACAAGTTCTTGACTTGAATTTTGGAAAGTTTCAATTTTCTCGTAAAATAGTGTTACTTTTTCTCTTTATGGTTTATATTACTTGTAGAGAACATTAGAGTTCGACTTTGATTTTATAAAATGTATGGTTAAAACCACGTGCAATAAAGAAATATGTATAAAAAATTTTGAGCTTTAAAAAGACAAATTAAACCGTATCAGATGTCCCAACAAGAGTTGCACCATCTAGTAAGGTCGTTCGTACTAGACGGTTGATTTTTTTTTTTGTTTTATTTAATTTGGTTAAATAAATATTATCATAATGACAAAAAAAATTTATTACATATTTATAACATTATCAGAAAATACTTTAGAAATTTCATAAATTTTCAACAATTATATGATTTATTATAATTATTCTAATACAGAAAACGGGAAAAAACATTCAATTTTCTTGTTTTCTAGATTAAAAAAAATAAATCTTAAAATTGTAAAAAAATATAGTCTTACAATATTATAAATGTGTGGTAAAAATTTTAACAAGTTTTTTTATTAACTTGCGGATTTTTTATTGAATTTTTCATTTTTTGTATTAAAAAGTATAATAAATAGTAAAAATGTTAAGATTAATCTCTTCTATTTTTTTTTGAATGTGTGATAAAAATTACACGTCATTCCGATACTATTATCTTGCTCAATTGAATAAATATGGAAATTTTAAAAACAAATCGATTGTCCAATATGATTTCATTTACTTTTTTTAACTCAGGATTTTTTTACCTATTTTAAAATTTTTAATTAAATTTTAAATAGCATTTATTCCAAAAAAAAATAAATAGCTTAATTCAATAAGTTTTTTGGGACAATATAGATAACATAAAATAATAAGGAAGCATATTGATTGGGCCATGGATCACCTACCTAACTACCATACCTTAAATAGATTGAATATATATTTTTAATTAAATTTTAAATAGCATTTATATGAAAAAATAGGCTTAATTCAATAAGTTTAGTGAGACAATGCAGATAACAATATAAGTAACATGAGATAAATAGGGCCATATGGATCAGCTACCTGCCTACCATACCTTAATATATAATAAATAGATTGAATATAATAATAAATCCCATTTTTGGAGTCATTTTTTTCCTTTAACAAATAATTAGAGATATATTCAAAATTTAATTATTAAAAAAATAAATCGTGCCAACGGAAAATTACGTCTAAACATGACAATTATACATAAGTAAGACTGCTAAATTTTTGTTATTTTAACGTGTTTGAATAATGTTTCGGCTGATAATTCCATATCCAGTAATTAATTATAATTTAATAGGCATAAATTAATTATAATAATAATCTTGTTTCTATATTTCCAAATTCAATCCTTTATATAATTAATCTCAGAAGAAAACTAATTGTTACTTGATTTTTTTTTTCAAATAATCATAATAATTATTGCATAATGAATCATAGTTTTGATAATATAATAAAAAAATAGTGATAAAATAAATTCATAATTATTTATTTGACATTGACAAAGTAATAATATATTTATTTTTTCTATTTTTTCATGACTTAGATTATTGTCATTAAAGCAATTACTTAATAAATTATAAATAATTAATTGATTATTAAACTGAAATAATTGGTCAACTCAGAGTTATTTAGTTATAATACTTGTAAAAAGAGTTTTATTTCCTCGTGATCTTTTGGGCCATTGTTTATGGCCCATTAGTTGAGTGTCCATCAACCAATAATGTTGAAAAACAAAACCTTTTTCTCAAATAATATTTATTTAAAATAATATTAATGCTTAACCATTGACAACAATAAACATGTCTCAAACATTATGTTTTCCTAAAATATCTAACCATAGTTTTAATCATTTCAAGGCACATGATGTGCGCAATTTATTAC
This sequence comes from Begonia fuchsioides, assembly GCA_003255005.1. Taxonomy (NCBI): domain Eukaryota; kingdom Viridiplantae; phylum Streptophyta; class Magnoliopsida; order Cucurbitales; family Begoniaceae; genus Begonia; species Begonia fuchsioides. Next base: position 14,015 of record QAOC01051293.1, on the reverse strand, counting down.
CTCGGCTAAACATCGTTTATGTCCCGTTAAGAGCCCCGAATATACGGGGTTGGTTTCAGCCTTGGGAGTTTTTATTCGAGTGACAAAATAACTCGAGTTTGACTTTTCTCAGACTTAGGGTTTGTCTTGCTTATTTTCTCAAAAATTAAGGTAAATATTTTGTTTTATCCGGACAAAAATTATTTTTCATCGATAAATATGATTGCCTGACGATTGAAGGCGGTGTCCCATCGATAAAAATTAGTTTTGATGGTCTATCATCTCGAATAAATTTAAGCGACATGTACATGATATTTATGTTATCAGTTTGGCAAGCTTGTGACAAAATATGATCAAGTGTTCGATTCTCCTTCCAACTTGCTTTTATATTAGATATTATTGCACGAATTCTTCAAATTGCTCGAAAATTTGGTGTAAATGACATCTTTCCTCTCATTTCATCGCCTATATTTAATTTAATAGTCAATCATCTTTTTATTAATTAGCCAATGTACTCTTACATATTTGAAACTTTTCACTAATTCAAACTAAAAATTAATTATTAAGTAATGTAGTTTATACTCATTTATTCTTACATGTTTTTTTTCACTTGGGTTCTTTTATTCACCTTTTTATTTCACAATTTGCATTGTTATTTATTAATACTATTGAGAATTTCTGTATTTAAATGTAGTAGGATTATAAATAAATAACTAATTGTAATTTACAAAAATTATTTCATATTCATTTGTAATTGTTTTTGGAGTAAATACTCATTTCTATCATAATAAGTAATAATCCTAGTTTAATTCGATGTTCATATATTTTAACTTAGACTAATATTGAAGAGTAATTTTTTAATTATCTATAATTTTATTTTATTATCAATATCTATTGATATTTGCTTCGCCGATTCGATCCACTTTGGAACAAACGTGTAGGGGTGGGCAAACGGGTATTCGGGCCGGGTATCGATGCGAGATACCCGGCCCGGACCCGGTAGGACGCACTGCTACCCGGAACCTTAAGGTTCCGGGTCGGGTTCGGGTAATTTCGGGTACCCGGTAGGGGTGGGCAAATGTATTGGTTTTTTTTTTTTATTAAAAAAAAATAAAAAACCCGATACCCGGACTTAATACCCGATACCCGTTCGGATTTTCAGCAGTTTTTTTATTATCCACGGATATTAAACGGGTATCGGGTATTTCCACAGTACCCGATACCCGGACTTAATACCCGTTTACCCGGCCCGGACCCCTAAATTTCTACCCGTACCCGGCCCGGAGCTTAAGGTTTCGGGCCAAACCTTAAGGTCCGGCCCGGGTTGCCCACCCCTACAAACGTGGGATTCCAAGACTAGAACACAACCATCAAGGGTAGCCACTTTTCACGGTTCGGTCTCAATTCTCGTTCAAGATAGGGTTTTCAAAGTTTAAGCGTATATTATTTTTAATTTGATTTGATTTTATGGTAAAGCGATATCTAGTAATCGCATATTTTTTGCATCTAAAACCATAGCTATTATCATTGACCGTTGACAGTCGATCACGGGTCATGAAGATTCGGGACCGAACCGGGATTGCAGGATTGATTCAACCGCGGTTAAAAATAACCATGGTTGAAACCTAACCGCGGTTAAAACCGGGCTGCTGAATTGAGAAAAGAAAAGAAGAAATGAAAATGAATAGAACAGTAGAAAGGTGCGAGGAAGAAGGGAAAGAGCAGCAGAGTGAGTGATGATGAAATCAGAAGAACTTTAATCTGCTTTTCTGATAAAGCTCTGCAGACCCACCACTGCCACTATCAACCTCGCCTACTCACAGTTTAGAGAGAGAGGAAAATCTAGAGAGAGAGAGAGAGTTTTCCTCTTCCCCATATCCCCCTTTTCTTTTTTGTGCGCCTACAGCGAAGCACGGCCCCCTATTTCCTCCCAAAAAATCTCGAAACAAGCCCATCATTTCTCTCTCCGAGACCTGTGAGTAAATTGAGAGAAAGAAGGTCGAGATCGAGAGACGGGGTTAATGGGTTAGGGCGGAAATGGAGATTGAGCCATTTGGGTGTTTTTGTTTTGGTATTGTCGATGATGTGGTTGTGAGAGAACTTGAATGGCAGAAGCTTTGCGAGGGACAAAAAACACCAGTTTCAGATTTCGGAGGTGTGTTGAAGATTGCAGAACCGAAGAGAAAAGGAGAGAAGAGTTTAGAGAGAGAGTGAAAAAACTTGAATCTGCTGAGCTAAAGTTTACTCCGTTTAAAGCTGGAGGAGGAAAATCGGAAGAGCTCGAGTCTGGATCCTCACCATCAACGCCAGATTTTCAGTTCAACCCAGGAGGAAGAAGAGGAGGAAGAGCAAAACCATTTCTATGGAGGCTTAGAAGCAGAAAGGAAGCCGAAACCCTCCCGAGCACCGAAGAAACGTTCTTCGTCCGCCGTCTTCAGCGGAGGAAGCTTCGAATATGGCGGAGAAATGGTAGATTTGCAGCGCGAAGCAGCAACGTCGTCGAGAATGGGGATACGAGGGAGTGGAGGAGAGATTGTGGAGGTTCAAGGAGGTCACATTGTTCGTTCCATTGGAAGAAAAGATCGACATAGCAAGGTAATAGTCGTCTCTGTTTCAAGTTTTTGTTGATTTTTCAGAAAGCTTTTGTCACCATTTTATATCTCCGACAGGTCTGCACGGCGAAAGGGCCGAGAGATCGCCGAGTTCGCCTCTCCGCCCACACTGCCATTCAGTTTTACGACGTTCAAGACCGCCTCGGCTACGACCGACCCAGTAAGGCCGTCGATTGGCTCATAAAAAAAGCCAAAACCGCCATTGATAAGCTCGAAGAGCTTCCGGCATGGAAGCCAAGTACATTCAACTCAATTGCTCTGCAACAACGGGACCAACGTTTGAGACAAGATGGAGAAAACCACCCAGATGGTGCTTCTAGTTATCTGAGATTAACAATGGCGGGTAGTGGAAGTAATGCATTGCAAAATTCGCAGTTCTTGCAAATGGGAGAGACCCCAAATGACAGTACTTCTAGTCTTCTCCCCCGGTCACTGCATTCAGACTCCATAGCCGATACAATCAAGTCCTTTTTCCCTGTGGGTGCCACGACATCACCGGAGATATCTTCGTCGACGATTCAGTTTCAGAGCTACCCACCTGTCGGAGATCTGCGACTCTCTTTGCAGTGCTTTAAAGACCCACTGTCACTCCATCATCATCAAGCTCAGCACCATAATCATCAAAATGAGCACCCGTTCTTCTCTGGAGCTTCTCCTCTGCCGGTGTTCGACGGTGGCTCTCTGCCATCACACTGGCCGGAGAACAGCAACTCCGCCCACCCATCGCCGGAGATTGGTCAATTTCAGAGAATGGTTTACGGTTCTGGTGCAGAAAGTGGTGGAGGCGATCAAGAAGGCGGCGGCAATGGAAGCTTTATCTTCAACATCCCTTCTAATCCACCGCCCCCACCTCCGCCGCCGTTATTGCAGCCGTTGTTCGGTGAAACCCAGCTTTTTTCTCAGAGGGGACCCCTTCAGTCCAGTTACACACCCATGTTTCGCGCTTGGATCGACCCATCATCCATTCCTTCCTCAAACCATCAGATTCCATTGCCATTCCACCAATCTCCATTTTCTGGCCTCGGATTCGTCTCCAGTGCGTTCTCCGGGGTTAGAAATCCAGCGCAGTTTCAGGGTGAAGAGGAGCATGATGGCATCGCTGCCAAGCCGTCCTCTGCCTCCAATTCCCGCCATTGATGGAGATCAAATCCGGCAATCTAATATCTCTTCCTTAAAGGTGCTTGCTTTTAAGCCCAATTTCTCTAATCAATCTATCCATTCATCACAAATTTGCTTTTAAAACTTGCTCAAATGGCTTATAACCGCACGGATTATATTTGCTAGCTGATATAGGACTGTTGTTTTTTCTTACTGAGCAAATATTTTCTGATAATCTATTCCCGTTGAAGAACACATACAAGATTCGTCACTCCAAAAAGAATAATGGTAACTCCACACTATTAACTACATCATTTATGAATTTCATAGTAATAGAAATACATGTCCTACCGAGACAGAATGTCAAATATCTTCACAGATGGTCTGACATGGTGCCAAAGTGTTACAAATCGCTATAATGTTTTGTTGCAAATCTCGACAACCTTAATAGTTTCATATTTTTTTGTATGAAAATGATCTGATTTTTCGATTCATTGCAGAGCAAAAGCTTGGAGGGAGGAGATTTCTAGTTTCTTTATGACGTTTACAATGGCTCATCCTCAGTGGGAAGTAGAAATCTATGCATTTCCAGGTTCTTCAAAATCCCATTTTGTTTCGTTTCATTCTGTTTCTTGTTTTTCCGAGTCCACGTGTGAGCTTTGGGACTGCTTTCTTAGGCAGGCTCTCAACTTTTTATGCACTTTGATCTTGGTTTGGATTCTTGCTTTGTGTTCTTCACTGCGGACTTTTTAAAATGACATGGCTTTTGCATTCTAGAATTGCTTAGCAATCCACTAGATTTTCTTCTGCTGCCTGAAACTTGATTCGATTCGCATCAAAACTTTAGATCTGATGCCTAGAAATTGAATCCCTTTTTGGGTGTTCGAATTCTGGGTCGTCGCTATTTGATGTTAGGTTTTGATGGTGAAAAGTGAGAAGAAATATCCTTCATTCTGTGATCAAGTAGTGGAAGAATCTAACTTTTTGAGTGTGTGGGTTGGCTGATAGTAGCAAGAGCTAGTGGGCAGAATCTTGCTAGAACAAAACGAAAAAGTCATGGTTTCGGCGTCGATTTTACTTCACTTTTAGTTGAGCTTATGCTTTAGTTAACAAATTTTAAACTCGGAATCTATTGTTCCAAAAAGGGCGAGTGCCTAAATTCATTTTGGAATTCAAGAAGATGGACGATTCCTCAAGCAGATGTGCTAGACTTTGTCGATAATTGTATCCTCTTGCTGCACTCCCTTTCTCGAGAAAAATAATAGCAAACGGTATTGAATCTTTTGATTTGTTTATCTTCATCGCATTTTTATAGCTTTCCTAATTTTTTAATATTTGTATGATTTATTATTATTTTTTATCTATTTTTTAATATATTTTTACGATTTATTACAATGAATTAATGTTATAATAAATTGCATAAATAGTTAAAAATCACTATATCTTCTACATTATCTTCTATTAATACAGTAAGCATGCAAACATTTCATGTTATTGTCGGGGATGATTGTAGTCTATCTTGGGTAAAGTTTGAAACTGGTTCCGCTAAGCTTGATGCATTCGATCACAGCTCTTTAATTAGCCATTGAAATCTCTCCGACGCTAGAAAAAAATACTCGTGTAAAAAATGTTTTTTGGGTGATGCTCGGAAATAACTGCTGCCTATCGAAATAAGTTGCTATCATAAGAAGATTAAGACATTAATGGAGAGTTTTCCGATCGTTGGGCAATGCTTCTTGAAAATCGACCGAGTTAAAGATGATTTCTCGGTAAAGACATTGTTGTTAAACTATATGAATCGGGAATTCATGTACGATCGATTCCGGCATTTTACACTAGAACCTGGTCCCGGCGGGGCTCAAACCCACCTGGCTATCCTTTTATCGAGATATCCACAAATGGAACCATTTGTCTTTTCTTCGCATTGATCAGGTTTTCGTGCTAGTTTTAGTCTTTCATCAATTTTCCTATTCGGCTTAGAAAGATTGATAGGAGGTAGTAAATTACCGAGTATTTAGACTTGCAAGGTGGTCTCCATCGTTGCTGATTCACAAAAGATTTAATCTAGTGAGAATCAGCAAAGTTTCAAAATTTATTCATCAAAAATTTGGTTGTCGTATTTTCATCGACTCAATCAACCCCAATCAAGCTCAAACGAGCTCAATTTTGTTCGATCTTGGTCGAGCTTTGAACTGCAAACGATAATAACTCTAATGCAGAAGATTAATAAACTATATTATAGACACTTACCATTGTCAAAACATTGTAGAAATCCCCAGTGAGCTCTGCAAATGAGCCTGTAAGAACATAACCAAATCCCTGTTATTTTGAGTTTCTAAATGACTACAAGTCTTCACGACATACTCGTAGTTTCTGCCATAGATGTGCCCTGCACAGGCTGCTTTGTAAGTCAACATCTCCAAATTGCCTGCTTCAAGAAACACGCATTCTCAAGCTTATTTCTAATTCCAAAATGAAGACATCCAACTAAGCTCATACTAAGTACAAGTTATTTTCAAGTTCATTCCCAGAACTTGGTGAATTATAAACGACAAGAACGTAAATTCAACTCATGTTATTGCCCTCCTAGCCTACCACTCGGGATAACTTTAAGCATAGGATTTTTTAAACAGGTCGAAAAGCAAATTTATGGTTGAAGTGGCGTTTACGACCGAGATTAAAAAAGAAGAATTGTAAACTTACCAGATGAAATTTCTGATGCAAGCATTTTATGGCTGAAATGGCGTGTCCTCCACCATCGACATCGCAGTCTCCAAGACTTCTTGTATTTTCCTTCGGTTAAGAATTTGAGATTCTTGTTGACATTAACAGCAAGTTTCTGGCCATCTCCATCATCATTTCTCACACGACATGTTGATATTCTATCTTCTTCATATTGAGAAAGCTTCAAAAAACACAATGCAAATTGTCTCCATACATTGTATTCTGCATAGGTAGCATCTAAGTGCGAAGCTATCATTTCCAAAAGAGATTCAGGACTATAACAGCCTGCAAAGCAATTATAAAAAAACATTAAAAAAATGTAATGTAATTACTTGAGAAGTTTGGATAATTGAGTTCAGTTAAAAAAAATGTTTATTATCTTATTCTACTCTTTAATCGCACTTACTAATGTGTTAAACAATAATTACTACAATTATTGTAATAAATAATCTAATTATAATTTATTATATAAGTTACCTTTTAACTGCACAAATGATTGTTTCTCGAGTCATTCAATTGAACATACACATGTTCAACAATTCACTGAGGTAAATTTTGTATCTTACATTTTCCTTCAATTAATTAACATCATTGCATATTTTAAGTAAAATAGTTTCCCAATTTGTTATATGAGTGCTATCTATCCTTCTAATTTGCGCAAAATGCATGTCTGAGGGAAAAAAATATAATGTCTTAAACACATACCACTTTCATACAATATCAGAAGTTTTCCCAGTGAATTGCCGCAAGTTGGGTCCTTCTTAATGATTTGCTCGAAACAGGATGCAAGCACGGCATTGTTACTATGATCAAAATGTTCTACCAACATAGCTCTCAATCTGCAGATGTGTTAGCAATGAGTTAAGGCTTAAATAGAATCAATCATGGACATAATACAATCTCAACTCCAAAAAGAAAGGAAAAAATTAATAGATAATCAAGCTAAAATCTCTTTCCATAATTAATTAAGCTATAAAGCCTAACATAAACACCCAATCAAAACAACCTAAGCACCAATACAATAACAAAATGAAAGAAGTTCGTTTTCAAAATAAACAACCTGATAGGGAGTGTTGTTTTGGGATCATTGCAGAATTCCTCAAGCTCGTGCATGACCTTGTCAAATTGACCTCCAATGAGCAACAACTGGCGTTTAATAAGATGGTTAATATTATTTACTCAAGGAAAAACAAAAATAAGTTCTCAAGTCTACCCAACAAAACTTGTGTCATAGCAGTAAATGAGATAGAGAATGTGTATAGTCTCCGGACAATAGTAAGAACGTATGCTTATAAATGGTTGGACTGAAGAAAAAGTTGTAAAGATAGCTTTTTTCAAAATTAATTCAAATCTTGATTAAGTACTTCAGAACTTTTGCCAGTTTGCCAAGGAACAAATCAACTAGATTGGAAACCATATAAATCCATTGACATCATAATTCTACATCTAGTACTAAACACATGCATATATACTCAACCAAACAGTGAAAACAATATGGTGTTCTCCTAGTCCAGAATCTCTACCTGTATCAAAGGAAGTAATGCCACCAACACAGGGGATGAAGAGTGAAGAGCAAGGTGTAAATGCTTCACTGCATTCTTGTAATGGTCATTGAATAAGTCCCCATGTGCGTTGATTATATCATCCCAATTTTCAATAGAATGTGGCAACCGTAAGGGCAACATTAGTGCATCCAAGCCCTCTGACCCAACAAAGAATATATTACTTTTTACCACTCAAAAAACTTAAGCTGGTATGACATGATATCTAAAGAAATGCAAAGTTAATGTAATTAAGAACTCACCGAGACTAGCAAAGGTTGACGCATATTGTACATGATCTACCTCACCATTGAAAGATTCTTCCTTTCCCGTGCTAGCTGAGTTCAAGTAAAAAGCTTCAGGTTCAAAATTTTGCAGGTGGCTTTCCTCTTGCATGATGATATCAGCCACTTCTATTTGTTGATTAATATCGGCTTCATCAGATACTAGTCTGTCATTCATAACAGAACTCTCTGAATTACAAGGGTAAGTGTTACTGGGCCCATGAGAGTCACTCACAGAACCCCATTCGGAGTTTCTAAGCAATACTTTTGATTGTTGAGTGATAGTGTCAACAAACTGGTCTGAGCCTTTACACTGCATCTCCATCGGGACAGAAGAATACCACAACTGACGGAATGTCAAACCCACAATCATATTTGACATTGGATCAGTCTCAAAGTCATGAGCTTGCATAAGCCTGAGAAAGAAATATCTTAACTAATAGGTTGTGGCTGTCAACCAAGCTTTTGTTGGGTGAAAAGAAAGGAAAAGTTTAATGAGCAAGAAGCACGAAGCAAAACCACAATTTACCAGATTTACAAATCATTAAGAGCATAAAGATAAAAGGAAAAGGGTATTAATCACTAGCTTAAATGAAGACAATCAAACTCAAGTTGGTTACAGAAAGGTGAACTAGGAAAAAGGACCTTAAAATAAAAAATATTTTTTTCATCTATGTAAATGTTTAAAATGTAATATTACCACACACGAATTCCAGTTACTAAGTTTATTAAGGTAATTATTTTACTTAGAAACCAACTTTCTTTAAGAATTGAAGTTTTTCCCAGAAATAAATGGAAGACAATACCAAAGGGCAGCTTGATTCGCATCTTCAATATTTCCTTCAGTAAGACAGAACAGGATAAACTCTACATGGACAGCAAACCTATCCTGCCACCAAGAAAGAGTTGGTAAAAAAATTAAGCGATTATTAAAAAAATGAACAATTGATTTAACAAGTTTTCTTTATTTTATAAATACAAAGAATCCATTGTTTTAGCCTCTATTCAAGATAAAAAAATATAAAAGAAGGTTTTGAATGGTGAAAAGGTTCAAATTCTACAAAAACAATTCAGTTGTTATTTGCAAGGAAATTTTAGTTTGTGAGGCAGTTATGATGAACCGACAGTCCCTCATGCTCCAAAGCACAAAAACCTATGACTAATATCATTTACTTTCTCATTTTCTGAACATATCTCAAAGATTATATTTTCCAATCAAAATACAATTGAAGTTAAATTTTGAAATTATAAATTAACATAATCATTGTAGAGAAAAATGAATGAATGATCATGAATTATGGCATATTTATCAGCAAATACAGAATATTATAAAAAGATGTTTGCATTGGTATACCTGTACAGGCCAATATTTCATTGAACCAATTTTCCTCATCCAAGTGTCATAGATATGCTTGATTCGATTTGAGTTAATGTTGTCACCTTCTATATGCTTAAGAAGCTCCATTGAAACCTAAATTGATAGATAGTTATCAAAACGATAAATTTCATCAACAGAAAAAGAAAACTAAAATCTAACTCTAGATAGAGAGATAGATATACACTCGCTAACTATCAACAGAAAAGTAAAAAAAAAAAGCGAGATGATAAAATAGTCCATTTATTCCTATATAAAAAATATAAAGTTGTGACTTTTATGCTTATATCAGTAATTTCTGATCTAAATTGAGAAACAAAAACAAACTCTAGGAGCTATTACTATACCATGTAAACTATTTCTAGCTTTAGTACATTACTTGTTCCCAACCTCCACCTCATTCTGCCAAAGGAAAATAAAAACAACTAAACCAACCAACTAATACAAGAATTACTTTTTATGATGATACATGGTTACTCTAATAGCTAAACAGTTTCTTCCAACCAAGGAACCAAAACATTTACCTGCTAGTAATGACAAGAACAAACATTCAAAACAAAGGCGCCCAATTTCACGTATTTTTTTTTAATAAAATGTGACAAAACAAGATTCAAAACACAAAATTATCAAATGAGTGTTAAATATAAAATCCAAAAACATGAAAGTTTGAGAGCACTAATACTTACTGAATACTTCAAACGATTCTTCATTGGAGAGTTTTCCTTCAAAGTGCTTTTCAGTAGCATGCTTAAGACTCCGCTTGCTTCTGTCCAATTCTGTTGTTTCAGAAGTTTGCTCAAAAGAGCACGCAATCGATCACGATTTTCAGCCCTTACAATTTTCGATCCACATCCTAACACATATGATGGCTTTGTCAAAGATAAAATGATTCTCTTCATTAGTGCTTCTTGTTGGGCATCACTACTACCATCACCCTCTACATCAAATTCTCTTTCTATGTTCATAACTTCTTTCAAATCAGATTCAGACTTCATTTCATGAGCGCCTGCCATCAATATAGTCAATAAGTCATGCAATTAAGTTATAACTTAAAACAACAAAGCTTTAACTTCAACTATTGCAAACAAATTATCTATGGCCTTACTAACTTGAACTTACATTTGTCATCTATCTTTCTTTTCATCGATAATGTCACAAATTTCTCTGAAAATCTTTGAAAAATATATGAGAAAACTTTTCTTAGAATCACTAGCTATGGATGGTTATATGCATGACATGTGTTTTTTTCATGTAAATAATTCATGATCCATCTCTCTTTCTTTTTTTTTGTCCTATAACAATACTTTTCAGTTATTCCAGGTAAAAGAAAGGTAAAGTACTGCAAAAAAAATGGCATCATCAATATCCATCCATTAAAAAGGTGAATTAATATAAATAATTATAACAAAGAGGCTGATCTTTCAATTATGCAAGCAAGATTGGTTGGACTACCCTACTCATCTTTCGAGTAACATATTTACTTATGCAGCTTTTTTCATTGTTTCTATGACATGAATATTGGCTAAATCCTCATCCCTTACAGACCACATAAAATTAACTTTCCAACAGAAGATGACCTCCTTTCCTATGTTTAAGATCATATGCACATGACACAAGCCAGTCGACACCCTACTTTAAAATTACATTACAAAGCCAAAAAATTGGCAACCTTAACTAATTCATAGTCAATCCGAACTAATAGAAGGCCCCACACATCCCATTGATTAACCTGTGTTGGGAAGGACCCAGTTCTGAACTAATATCAAATCTTCCTCTCCAGATAAAATTATTTCTTAGACTAATCGATGAGGCACTAAGCAGACTTCCACTCGCGCCATTCCCACCAATATCAAATCCTTTCTTCTCCATATAGAAAGTAGAAACCACTATTCCAGACTCTCCAATGAACACCAAAATAACTCGTTCACCCTATTCATCAAAACCCCTTTGTTTCTCCACCAATTTAGCAGAGAAAAAAGAGCAGCAAAAATCTCACCAACCTTCCTAGTTGGACTAAATCAGTGGTGCGATTGAACTGCGCAACATTTAAAAATAGAAAGAAAAAAAAAACTTACTTTCCAGCCTCGGGTCGACCTCCATTCATTCACTCACTCAAACAAAAACAGCCAGGCACACTGATCAACGCCTGTTAATTAAACCGTCCTAACCTTCATCGGAACCCGCCAAACCAGCAACCCACTAGAGGAGACGACTAGATACCCAGCAACCTTGCGAAGGCTTGGGTCGGGTTTCGGGAAAATTGACCCGACAGGCTACAGCAACTTCGGACGGGAAGGCACAAGATTTCTGCTTTCGTCGAAGAGCGACGCCGGCTTTCCGCTCGGTCGTCGGCGAACGAAAGCAACGCCGGGAGAGAGAGAAAGTAGGGTCCGAGAGAAAAAGAGAAAGTAGAGAGGTAATGGTGGAAACGCAGCAGGGGCCAGAGAGAGAGAGGTAGAAGATGGAACGTGGAAAGGTTTTTTGTAATTACTATTCTTTAAGGAGAGTGCGGGTTGGCTAATCGGGTTTTAGAAATTTGATTGACCGAGCTGCCCACCCAATCACGTGTGACCCGATCCAATCACGTGTGACCCGATCGAATTTGCCCACCACTACTCTGTACAGTATAATGGGTTATTGGGCCGATTTCTGTTATAATAGTTTTTGCCAATAAAACCAACAATCGAGCCGGCATGTCCGGTTTTATTACATTTAACCTTAAGTATATTTTTCTTTATACAAAACCAAACAGAACCGTACCTTCAGTTGGTTCTAAAGTTTGGGTCGATTTTATTCAATCCTAGTGTTGAGAATCGAACGAAGACTGAAAAAAGAGGACAAGACGTGAGACACGAGCTTTACGTCGAAAAACTCTATCGAAAAAAACCCACGGGCAGAGGAACATATCTATTACAAAAATCAAAATATAACTGTTAAGTTTTACCGTTATAGCTCACATTAATTTATTAAAAAAATCATAATTAAATTCTACCATGAGTCCACCTATGTAGTTTAAATATAATTCAGGTCACACCGAACTCTAACGATCTTTAATTTGACATGAATTGTATGAAGAAGATCTATGGTGCATACTTGTCAATCCAGTATAAGACCAATCTACACCTCAAATCAAATTACGTCAAAATAAATATATTTTCATAGCTTTTGTTGGGTCTCATCAACCATTGAAGTCGACCATGCTTAAATGTATTTAAACCTCAACCATCACATTTTCAAATCTTATCTCATGTCGTCAAAATTTTCCTCGGTATCTCTCGCATCTCGGCTTGTCATATTAAATTTGTTTTTAAAATCTTTGTATTTCTACTAACCATAATGATATCTTGAATCTCGATTGAAAATATTGAAGATCGCTTCCAAGATCTCATTGCATCAAAAAATCTATTTTGCAATATCTCGTTAAATCAAGTCGTCCAAAATACCACAATATTGCTAAATTGGCAAAAGGAACAAATTTCCCTACTTTTGTTTCGCCTCTTTTCCAATCTACAATTTTAGTTTTAAAAAATGGAACCATAAAATTTGTTTGATTCGAGCACAAAACTCTAAACATTACTCTGATACCATTTGTTTAGAATCCTTCTAAACAAATACCAAAAAAATAAAATTTAAGATTTACCATTCGGGTCGGTTTAACCAAGCTTATTACACTTAGAGCTGGCAATCGAGCCGGCTCGTCGAGCCTGCCGAGCTATTCGAGCTGAGCCTGTCGAGCCTATTCGAGCCGAGCCTGTCGAGCTTTTTCTCAAAAAATTTGGCTCGAGCGAGCTATCGAGCCTCGAGCCTATTCGAGCCGAGTGAGCCCAACTCCCGAGCCCAAAATGATTTATAGTTTCATATGCTAAAAGATTAAAAAAAATGTGATAAACACATAATAATCGGATAGAAGTTATATTAGCTTTTTTTGCAAGAAAAATAAACATACTTTCATATGCTAAAAACTATTTTTAGTTAATTTTGCTAACTAAATCAAACTTTTGACGACCAATTATCGTCATTTTTGGCGATGGAAGAACAGATTTATGAACAAAGACGACGTTTGGAATGAGAACGAGTTCAGTTTTGGCTATAGTGCCAAGCTTACGAGCCTGGTTCACGAGCCTGGCTCGAGCTCGCGAGCCTGAATCTTGGGCTCAGCTCGCTACAGTGTCGAGCCGAACCTGGCTCGAGCTCGCTACAGTGTCGAGCGAGCCGGCGAGCCAGCTCGCTCGTTTCCCAGCTCTAATTACACTCATGCTGCTTACCGCGGCCCATCTGAGTTATAGCAGAAGCTAAACAATCACAAATGGATAGAAGAAACTGCAGTTCACTAAATTCCTTTAGTTAGTTTTCAAAAATGCGACACTTGTTGGACTGCTTCGCTAATTAAGTAGTGTAACCA
>QAOC01051268.1:0-113469 GCA_003255005.1 Begonia fuchsioides | reverse complement strand
GAATAAAATGAGATAAAAATAAAAACGAGGGTTGTTACAGGACTGTAAGATCAAACAGACAGAAGAAACTTGTCAATGCAATTCTCGATGATGCGAAACATAGATTTTGTTTCAGACATTTATATTTCAATTTCCAAAAAAGCTTTTGTGGAGAAGTATACAAACAGTTTTTATGAAAATTTACCACGACGTGCATCCACCGACAATGGCGACTCAGGAACTCGGGGATGACCTCTAAGGTTCGAGGGCTTTGATGATATCTCATCATCGTCGCGATGTTGTCCAACGATTATAATGTATTTTCCACGACCGGCTTGATTGTTGTAAAACTAAAAAATTTTGGCAGAATTTCAAAACGATTTCAAAATGACAAAAAGTAAGAAAAAATGTCATATTTATAGTTTTTCCGGGGTTCAGACGCATACATTGCCTCACTGGGACGTATCATTCATCCGAGAAGCCCCAAATTTATTTTTCCAAAACTCAGGCCCGATACCTGAAACTCACGCCAAAAATTAGTTTATTCTCTTAAATTAAAAATAGAGTAAAAATAAAAAAACGGGCATGAGTTTCAGGTAAATAAGTAGATTCGGGCCTGAGTTTTGAAAAAATTAAATTTGGGTTTCGCGGACGCATCTCGGACGCAAGTTGCGTCTTAGTGAGAGTCAGATGCCTCACTCGGATGGATGTGTTCGAACCTAATTTTTTTTAATTTTTTGTTTTGATTAATTTAGATAAACAAATTTTATCGGATAACTTAAAATTTTTACCACACGTTCACAGACACAAATCTGGAAATTTTTAATTTTTTTTGATAATTTTACGATTTACTATAATTTTTTTAATACATAAAAAAACAAAATTTGTTAAAATTACATACGGCAATAAAAATTCTTGAAATTTTGGTCACACATTTACAAAAATGTAAGACAATATTCTACAATGTTTTGTTATTTTTTATTGATGTACGTAATTTTAACAAAGTTTGTTAGTTTATGTATTCAAAAAATTATAGTAAATTGTATCATTCTTGAAAATTCACTAAAATTCGTGACATATTATCCTATAGTTTTGTAAATGTGTGACAAAAATTTCAAGAATGTTTATTGTCGTATGTAATTTTAACAAAATTTATTTGTTTATATATTAAAAAAATTATAATAAATCGTACAAGTGTTGAAAAAAATTAAAAATTTTCAAATTAATGTCGTTTATTATTTTTAATGTTCTAATAAGATTTGCTTAGTCAAAATAATTAAATACAAAAAATTAAAAAAAAAAATTGGCTTCGGAGGCATCCTTTGAGTGAGGCACCTGAGCCTCACTTGGACGCGCAATTGATGCGTCTAGAAATTTAAATTTTTTTTTTTTTTAAATTAGATCTAAATAGATCTATTTTTTTGAAACTCCTATATATTTTTTGTTTTTACCCTTAAAAATAATACAACCCTAGGAGACTCACAGGGAGGGTCCTTTTCAACAGTCATGCATGGTATGGATGACCTGGCAGAGAGCCCACCATAGTGAATCGTGTCATAGCTGATTGGACGTCAGTAAAATATTCAATTTTGGCTGTGGATTTAACGGCAAGCTTACTCCATTAATTTCGTACAGCCTCTAGTTTGTAGGTTCACTCACCCGGCACCACTCTGGCACCACTCTGGCACCACTCCGGCATCACTCTGGCATCACTCCGGCACCACTCCGGCACGAATCTGGCATCATTCCGGCACCAGTTCGCACGACTCCGGCACCACTTCGGCATCACTCCGGCACCACACTTGCACTTAGGCAGGGATGTCTTTTGGTTTGTATTTAGAAAAAATAAAATCAAAGCAATATATTTTTATTCTAAAACTTTTAAGACCATGGTCAAATGTTTAACCAGATTAGATTCTAATTGGATACAAAATTCTATTTTTATTAGATTTGGTCTTAGTTTTTTCTAGTAAAATTGTTTTAAATTAATAAAATCTAATAACATTTAACGTAATTTTAATTATAAAATATGTAGATGTTTATTTATTTTTTATTTTATTTTATTACTATTTATAATACAAGATGACATAAATATTATTAAAAACTAAATTAAATTAAATTGCAACTTTTAAACTTTTTACTTTTAAAAACTGTCATAGTAATTTTTTTGATTTTTTTTTACTAAAACAATTATAATTTCTTCCTCGTTACTCAGAATGATCTGCAACTTAAACCAATGAAAACTAGACATTCGAGACATAGAAATTCATAAGTCTCACATTAAATTTGTTGACCATTACTCTTTCAACAAGTGAGTTAAAATTTATCATAAAAATTGACTATAGCGTGGATGAGCTTTTCTCCTGCTCTTTTCTCTTCTTTTTCTTTTGTGCTATTAATAAACAAAGTGACATAAATAATATTTAAAATTAAATTAAATTAAATTGTAACTTTTAGATTTTTTACTTTTAAAAACTGTGATAACAATTTTTTTTATCTTTTTTTTATTAAAATGATTATAACTTCTTTCACATTACTCGGAATGATCTACAATTTAAACTAATGAAAATTAGATAGTTGAGACATAAAAATTCAAAGGTTTCATGTTAAATTTGTTGATCATTTACTCTTCTAAAAATCAGTTAAAATTTACATAAAAAATTAACTATGGTCGATGAGCTTTTCTCGGCTTCTTTCTCCTTTTTCTTCCCTGCCATTAATAAACATAGCAGAACCATTACAAAAACACCAAAAAACAAGAAAAAATCTTCCAGATTTTCAGATCAAAACCCAATTTTGGTTGGTGGGTTTTTCTTACCTTAGACCGAACCGAGCTACAAACTGAACCGCTCGTCCTCTTCGCTCTTGATTTCATCTTCTGGGTCACCTGCTCTCCGCTTTCTACTTTGTCCACAACAATGGAGGTCTCGCTGCTTTGTTTGTTGGCTAAAGAACTATCATTTCCAGGCGCTTGTGTCTCTCTGATGAGGCAGAGAGGGGTAGGCTCCAGAGGGTGGTCGGGAAACTGAGAAAAATCATCTGCGGCGGCGTCAGACGTTTTCGGCGGCGTGCTGCTGCTCGGAAAAGGAGGAGGGTGGCGCAGGTGGTGATCGGAAAAGGCTGCCATTGGAGAGGTTGTTGGAAGGTGGGAAAGGCTTACGTTGACAAGGCTCTGGAAACAGAGAGCTGCAGAAATTCTGAAACTTGTGCTTCATTGGACTGCATTTGGAACGGAACTCAGAGGGGGTTTGTTAGGTTTGGCAAAACCGGAACGGGTCTAGTTGATATCTTGTTTTTATTTTAATTTTTCAAAAAAATATGATTCATGAGTCCGTCTTTAGAAGTAAAAATTCGTGAAACCAGAATCGGAATCGGAATTGTGTGTCAGAAAAGTTTTAAAATCGAGTAAAATTCAACTCAAATCCTAATAAAATCTGATATAAACTCAAAAATTAATTATAAATCTGCTCCATCACTTAGTTTTTATAATGAAAAAATGAAAGCAAACCGATTGATATTTCAGATTATAGGGTTGGTGTAGCTTCGGTTTTTTGTTCAATTCGCTCTATTTTTTTATGTTGGCTTTGGTTAGTGCTTCGGTTTTTATACAGTATATATCACATAATATATACTTAGGGCTGGGCAACTCGAACCGGACCTTAAGGTCTGGCCCGAAACCTTGAGGTCCGGGTAGGGTAACGGGTAAAAATATAATTTTGGGTTCAGGTAAACGGGTAGGAAGTCCAAGTATCGGGTATTGTAAAAATACCTGATACCCGTGTTTAACACCTGTTGCCCAGCCCAGCCCATCCTAGCCCAGATTCTGTTTTTTTTTTTATCAAAATCCAAAAATACCCGGATCTTACCCGGAATACCTGGATCCAGGTAAGCAACATTTCAGAAAGATTTAAATTTTGGGTTAGACCAAAAAATACCCGGATCCTACCCGGGTATTTTTCTATTTTTTGGATAGGTCAGGATTTCAGGTACTGCTTCATACCCGATACTCGAACGGATTGAGTATTTTTTTTAAAATACTCGGCCCGTTAACTGTTTGTTCACCGCTATATATACTATACAACTCATTTTATCGCAAAAACTATAACAATGTTAGTTAATTTATCATTTTATGCAAATATTAATTAAGAATTAAAATGAATGAAATATTAAGTAAATAACTAATATTAAATACTAAATATAGTCTTTTATATGCTATATTTTAATTGTACAAGTTTATCTAATATATTACTATTTTTAATTTTAAATTTGTTACTGATGTTTTTCACTTTTATTTTAAGTAAAATCAAATACTAAAAAATGATGAATTTTAATTGACTTAGTGCCTTTGATGGTTGCTAAGTTCAAATCGAATTGATTATCACCCCTAAATATATAAGAATTAATTTTGAAATAACTTATATTATATCCTTAATCAACATTTTAAGCAACTAAACTTATATCCTAAAAATAAACTTTGAAGTTTTAATTTTCTAATAACAAAGTCAAATAAATTTTAATTTTATTAGTTTAATATTTTATTTGGTTCGGTTTTGTTTTACTCTGGTTGTTGAGAATTAAAACCAACAATCAAACTGAACATATCTGGTTTGTCTGGTTCGGTGTGTTTTGGTTTTTTCCACATTGAAACCGTACCAAACAAAAACGTTTTCGGTTTGAAGTAGAAAAAATTAAAAATTTTTATTATAAAAATCATCTTTTTAGTTAAAATTTCATTTTTAATTAAATATTTTTAGCTAATTTCTATTTTTTTAGGTTTTCCATTCGGTGTTCAAATCGACCGAAGAACCTGAAAACCAAACCAAGAAAAAGTACCGACTTGCAAACTAAAAATACCAAACTAAGTTGCAAAAAACCAACCCGAAACAAATAGGTTAGCAGGTCACATCGATTTCGCTCACCCCTACTGAAGATGACTACCATCCGAACATATATAATTGATCTAAGTAGTCAATCGTTATGTTTTGAAACTGGTGCTAGACATTTTCCCCGATTTAGATCGATTTTTGAACTATTTCATACTCGAACTATGCAACCGTCACTCGACAAAATGTCTTCAATCGTCAAAATTCACTTTTAATCAAACCAATACCGTAATTATTCTTTAACCGCCGTTCAACGAGTTATTTACTTATTTATCGTTCTGCATCGTATTTCTTTGCCTTGTGTTGATTTGGAAAGTTTACACATTCATCCTCCTCGGAGTCGCTTGATGACCTAAGCTCCTTATTATCTATCGTGATCTATGTGGAATGGACCTCGATTTCAAGCTCAAAGTCGTCCAACTATATTAACTAAGTTGTGTACGGACAAATTATATTTCGTTCCCACGCTATGATATAATTAAATTATGAAATTTCCATGTGACATCCAGGCATGGAGAAATCAATAACAATATATATATATACTAAACTATATTAAATAAATTGAGTAATGAATAAGATTGGCTAAAGTATCCAACTTGTTCAAAGCCATTAGCTCAAACCTCTTTTGGAGTCAAGGTTTGACCAACACTTCTATATGTTGATCTGTACGCTAGAAGATTCGGCCGTTGACTCTTAAATTGAATCTTTATTTTTTTGGGATTTTTGAAAGAAACAGGTTTGACCCACTTCTTGACTAATTTATTATATTAGTTAGCATTGTTTACAAAGAGATCTTGAGATTTTGATCATTAGACTTCGGGTCGAGCAACATCGACGTTGTGACTACTCGAATCCGTATTATGGAATGGGTGCCTGATCCCACATTCTCACAGGAATGTCGGATTTTTCAAGTGAGTAGATTGTGACAATTCGACTCGTACACTCTCTGTTTTACGAAAAAAAAATAGTGACATTGCCACTGACCAAAACACACAACAATATGAATGGAATCTATCCAGCTCGGTTCGGTTTGGTCGTTGAAGGGTGGAACTAAAGTTGGTTAGGAATCAAATTGTTAATCATCTCGTTTTTTTGTATAGGTGCAAGTTTGTTTTTTGGTTTGGTTTTCTCAATTTTTGGTGTCCAATTCATATTGAATTGGCTTAGGGTTTTTCTATTTTGGGTTGGTTTGGACTTTAGATTTTTCGGCTTTTGGATTATTTTCTTAAGAGTAAAAATAAATTTCAGGCCTGAGTTTTCGAAAAATAAAATTTGGGCTCGTCGGATACATACTCGGATGAATCATTCGTCCTAGTGAGGCACAATTAGACGAATGAGGCAAGAATCAGATGCATCATTCGTCCTAGTGAAGGACAATCAGAAGAATGATGCATCTTATTCTAGCCTCATTCGTCTGATCGTGCTCACTCGGACGAATGATTCATCATATTAGACGCATCTTTCATCTAATTCTTGTCTCATTCGTCCAATTCATGTTTCACTCATATGCATTCATTCGTCCGAGTGAGACATGTTATACGTCCGATAGCCCAAAAAACTATAAATTTGCCATTTTTTCTTATTTTTTACCTTTCTTAAATCGTAGTGAAACCCTGCCACAAAATTTTCATTTTTTTGCAAAAAAGAATTTTGGTCGTGGAAAACGCATTAGAATCGTTAGAGAGAATCGTGACGATGATGAGAGGTCGTCACAGCCCTCGGACGTTAGAGACCGTCCTCGGGTTCCTGATTCACCGTTGTCGGTAGAAGCACATCGTGGTGAATTTCATTCACTTGCAAACGAGAGGATGTTTAACGAATTCTTCTCGGTACGGTCGGTAATACCTCCAAGACCAGTTGTATTTGCAGCATTTGAAGGCTTGAGGATTCGGCAGATTGTTGCTGACATCGGTTTGCTCGGTATTTTTGTGTTATCAGTTGGCGCACGCATCCACTGCATAGCGGAGATAGTACATCCTTAGGTACGTCACCCGATCATAGTATCGGTGTACGTTTTGATCGATTGACGCGTGCATCCACTGCATAGCGGAGATACACAAAATCCATGTCAGTTCTCATCTATAACCGTTGTAAGTCTCATTTCTCATATTGACGATAAATTGCCTCGTGTCATTGCTAACTTCATACATGGCATTTCCTGAAAACATGGCACTTCAATTCCTTGCATCTCGGGTAGCTTGATTTAAGATTTTCCTTATTCTTGGGCATAGCATATCCGAACTTTGAAGCATCTTCTCGTGTCTTTACACAATACGAACAACTATTGATTTACATATTATTTCTAACATTGTGATGATGTGTTTGTCTCTAGCTGCGAGAATAACGTTGTTGAATGACTCGCTGAGATTATTCAAACTCATTTCACATTTTGGGTTCGACGAGAAGACATGTGCTGCCCATGTTTCTTTCGGAATGACTCTTAAATATTCAACAGTTCAAGAAACCAACTCCATGAATCTGTGTACTCTTACTCGACTACTGCATATGCAATAGGATAGAGTCCAATGTCAAAGTCAATACCGACGACCGTTAGAAAATAGCTGAGACACGCACCTTTCAAGTGATAACCATCCAAACATAAGACTGGTCTGGCGAATTCGACAATTGCCCCCACACATACAAAAAGACATACATATATTCGTCCAAACTGACAGACCGGTCTTTCACCTGTGCCGTACAATAATTTGGCTTGGATGCCGATTCTACTAAAAAGGTTGGATCGTAGGAGCTCATCTCCATATTGTCGAAGAAATTGAAATTGTTCTTCACCAAATCCTTCATTCAAGCGTCGCGCTTCTAGGCGACTGTTAATTGCAATATCTGAAGTTATGATAATATTGTGATCTTTACGTATCTTCTCCATTATCGATGAGATTTCCCACATAGGCTGACTCTTGAACCTGTCAACATATGTGTTCGCCACCTATTTTGCCGATGCAAGTCGATTTTCCAATACTCGAGTGCAAGTATGACTATCAACGAAAGGTTTAATTTGAATTATTTCTTCCCCTTGCATCTTTGAAGCATGAAGACGCCATGGACATCCCTCTACACATATTGTTGTTAGTCTATTTAGATCGCCTCTGTTGAAAGTGATACCATATTTATTTGATAATGCATTCTTCGTTATTTCATCTTTCAAATCTTTAACAGATGAGTACCTTTTACCGAGATAAAGCTCGCTCTCGGTCGCCTCTGAAAAGCTCAAAACTTCGGCTTCATCTTCCTAATCTGATTCATGTTGCGTAGTCAAAGCCATCATATTTGCCTCATCTAAGGAAGATTAAAACCTCTACATCATATCCACAGTCAAAAGGTTGCAAATGAGAGACATATGTATTAGGTTCGTAAACTCAAACTATATTTGATTCTCTTTCTTGTGCTTCATTTTCCTCGTTATTCGTCATTTCTAACCACCAGTTGCTCGACCTACCAGCCATTATAGCAAATATAAAACTTTTTTTCAAATGTGTGATTTTCCACGAGAAAGAAAGGCGAATTTATAACGTGCCTCTCTCGGACGAATGATGCATCCGAGTGAGGGACGATCGAATGAATGAGGCAAGAATTAGACGAAAGATGCATCTGATAGGATGAACCATTCGTCCGAGTATGCGTCTGACGAGCCCAAATTTTGTTTTCCAAAAACTCAGACCTGATTTGGCCTATTTCTCGAAAACTCACGCCCAAAATATGTTTTTACTATTTTTTTAACCGTTCTTCAATGTTAGATAATAAAAATTTATCAAAGAAACTAAAATATAAATGAATTTTTTAATTACCGTTTTGGTTCTCTCGATTTGGTTCGATCTTTATGTTTTTGAAAAGTAAAACCAAGCATTGAGCCAAAAATCTTGGTTCCGAGCAATATTCAATTTCCATTAGTTACAAATAGAACCAAACCAAACCCAAAAAACGGGAAGGGTTTGAAACCGAATAGATTTCCAAGCCTACACAGCAATAAAAACCCTAATTTCCTAATCAACAGACGTGTCTTTTTTCACAGCCTGTTCTCTGCAACGTCCTTCTTGCTTCTCTCTTGCAAGTTATGTTCTAGTTAGAGAAAGAGAATACCATCAATCACCAACCAAATTCTGCACGTATCACCATCCATCGTCTCCAAAACTCACGAGGTTACGCATGCAGTATTTAAGACATTGTTTTTACAAACCCTAGACCCTGCAAGTTTGCTCATTTAAGTTCTTTTGTCCATTCCATTTTTTTAATATTCCTATTTTATCTTCGTCGTGGTCCTTCCTCCAACTTGCCCATTCTTTGTGTTCTACTCACTAAGTCGTGTTCCAAGTAAATAAATTCATTCTTCGAAACAGTTCGAACCGCGTTCAAATTTTGAATTAATCGAAGCTCGGCGAAATTTCTGTCTTTGCATATTAGGTTGTATCCGGATGGATCTCTCGATAGTCGTTCTTTCTATTTGCATACTCTTGATCCCGAGATGGTTGAGATATTGTTCTTGCAAGCTATGATATAATATGTAACGTTATTTTGACATTGTTTCATAGGTCGTGCGTGAAATAGAACATATCGACTGCAATATTACGCATGCATAATTGAGTATAGTTAGATCTTCTTGGAAACGTATTAGATTTCATCCTCTTAAACTTATCTTAGAACATGTATTTATTATATATTAATATATGTGTATATATAGATAATTCTATATTACATTTTTATTTAAACTTCTTATACTGCACGTTTACTTGTTTAATATTATGCAAAAATTGATAAACATAATAAATAATTCTATATTTTTAATGTATTAATAATATTTTATTAGATGATCTAACATTTTAACACAGCATGTTGAATAAGCATATAGATAAGTAAATAAATTTAACACTACTATATATATATCATAACATTATTGTGTTACTAATGAACGAATGATATTCCACATATAATAATATGGCAAGAAAACTTAGCTTATAAAATTGATGCTTCTCGTTGGCAATCATTTTGCTGTCCGTTCTTCGGTAATAATCATATTTCGTTGTTTCCGCGTTATTTCCATTGAAAAAAACAAACATACCGAATTGAGTTGGGAATTTGAGCTACACATTCGATTGCGATTGCAAACGACGAATCCCGCACGTTGAAAATGAACCAAATAAAACAAACATCATGTGTGGGATCCATTGAAATGCCAAGTTACTTTGTGAACTCAAGAAACGTACTCAAGTTCTTGGGATTGACCTAGGGATTTTATGTTCTTGTTATTTTTCTATGTTTATTTGTCAACAACCAAATTATTGTGAAGTTACGTAGGTTTATTCGTTTACAGCCTTGTGTCCTATGAATATCAAGGGGTAAAACTAGATTAGAATTGTAATTGGACTGAAATCACTAATTTTAATGGGTTAGGTTCTAATTTTTAAAATTGTGATTTATGCGTCGGTGTCAGTTTTTAGGAGTAAAAAATGGTGAAAACGAGACTGTGAGTCAAAAAGTTCTAAAATCGAGTAAAACCTGAACAAAATACTAATAAAATCTTTAAAAATTATAAAATTGGTTATAAACTCATCTAATTACTTAAAATTTGACACAAATAAAATAAAAAATATTTTATTATTATATTTGAAATATAAAATATAATTAAACTATAATAAAAACTAAAACAGTTTTATTTTAACATAAAATTGAATGTAACGCTTCCATCCTAGATGTTGATGGCGCTTTGAACGACAACAACTGTGGCGTCAGTTTGCGATGGAGGAGTTTGTAGGGCAGTCTAGAGAGAGAGAGAGAGGGTTTGATGGGGAGGTAGGTGCGGTGAAGGAAAGGGTTCACGAGAGTCTTGGGATTGATTATTTGATTACCTACGCAACTCGGCTTTCCCTTCTGCATGGCAATCCATTCCCGCTTACTTGATTTGATTCGAGAAATACTAAGATAAATCACGTCGAAGGAGTAAGGATTTGACGACATAGGGTGAAATCCTGAAGAACAGATCATGGTTTTGACGATGATTTCCAGATCATTCGACTGAGTTCACCCTGCAATCTGACTGGGTCGGAGTCATCGTTTTTGTTTTTGTTTCTGTTTTTGTCTCTGTCTGTTTTTGTTTTGGAGAAGGAAGGTGAAGAAGAGATCCTTTTTTTACAGTCGGAAAAGCTGAGAACTGAAACGAGAAACAGATATGGAGAAGAAGCAAAATTCCTTCGGCCATGGCGGATGATTTGAAGACGTTACAATAGCTGTCATCAAACCTCTCTCTCTCTCTCTGCAAAATCCAAAATTGCAAATTGGCTTTTAAAGCGTAACGCTTGGCCTCCTGCTGACAAAACCCAGAAACCAATCTCAGGAAAAAGATAAATCCCCTTTTCCCTTCTCTCTCTGCAACCTCTCTCTCTCTCTTGCCCTTTATATTCGCCTTTCTGCGAATCTGGGTTTTCTACTGAACCTCTACCTCTGCTTAGCAATGCTGTCTCGAGTGAACGGAGTGGTTTGGATGGACGGCGGGGGCGGAGAAGACGAGGACTCCGCTTCGTGGGTTAGAAACAAGGGTGTCTCCAGCGGCGGCGATGGGCAGCTCAACGCCGTCCACGGCGGTGATTTGGAGACCAAGGAGGAGATGAATTCCCTCTCCACTTTCAAATCTATGCTTGATGTTGAAGATGAATGGTACGTTTCGTGTAATAATCTTCAATCTCGTGGAGAAATCAGAGACATTCCGTTTTCGCAAACCCTAGCTGATCCAGATAATCTTCTTCTCCATTCTGTGGATTCTTCGTCTTCTTGCTCGCCCTCTTCTTCCATGTTCAACAATCTAGACCCTTCACAGCTGCATTATCTTCTGCCACCGAAACCTAATTTAGCTTCTCTCTTCAACGTGGTTTCTGCTTCTCCTCTAGACCATGGATTTGATTTAGATCCTGAAGTCGAGTTTCTCGAAACCCATCCTTCGAATCCGGGTAATTTGCTCAACAGAGGAGCTGGGGTTCTAACTGGGTTTTCTGAAATCGGCCCGAACAACCCAATGGGTGCCCACAATTTGTACTCGGACCCTCAATTCACGGCCACTCGAATGCCCCGAATGCCGGAAAATTCTACTGTGTTCGCCGGATTTCGTAGTTTCGAAGAGAATTCTGGAAATGACCTGTTTCTGAGCAGGTCGAAATTGCTGAGGCCCCTTGAATCATTCCCCTCGGCCGGAGCTCAGCCAACTCTTTTCCAGAAGAGGGTGGCTCTGAGAAAAAGTCGTGGTTCGAGCGAGATCGCAGGCGATAACAGCGAGATCGAAAAATTTGTCGAACTGAGAGATCGGAAGAGGAGATTGGGCGATGGCGACGATTTCGAAAACGGAAGCATTGATGGGTCAGGCTTGAATTACGATTCCGACGAGTTTACAGAGTTCAAGGGGGAGGAGAATGGTAGAAACGGTGGGAACAGCTCAAATGCCAATAGCACTGTCACCGTCGGCGACCTTAAAGGGAAGAAGAAGGGTCTTCCGGCGAAGAATTTAATGGCTGAACGGCGCCGGAGAAAGAAGCTCAATGACCGGCTGTACATGCTCCGATCAGTAGTTCCAAAAATAAGCAAAGTAAGAATTCTTTTTCAAACTATCAATCATTAGTCCCTAAATTCAAACAAATCTTCCAATGAACTAACCATGGATAATTGATAGATGGATAGGGCCTCAATTCTTGGGGATGCAATTGAGTACTTGAAGGAGCTCTTGCAAAGGATCAATGATCTCCACAACGAACTTGAATCGACTCCTCCTGGCTCGGCCTTGACCACGCCCTCGATGAGATTTCATCCTCTAACTCCGACGCCACCCACCTTGCCGGGACAGATCAAGGAGGAAGTTTGTCCGAGCTCGTTGTCGAGTCCGAACGGCCAACCGGGGAGGGTAAAGGTTAGATTTTGATGGTCACCCATTGATGGAAAGTTATTGATGGATTATATTGGTTGTTGGTTTAAGGTCGAAGTTCGGGTCCGGGAAGGAAGAGCGGTGAACATTCACATGTTCTGCGGCCGGAGTCCCGGCCTGCTACTGTCAACTATGAGAGTGTTGGATAATCTTGGATTGGACATCCAACAAGCCGTGATAAGTTGCTTCAATGGCTTTGCCATGGACATCTTTAGAGCCGAGGTAAACCTCATTTTCAATTCTCTTGCCATGAATAGAAGTGAACAAAACTGACCCGACAGAGCAGAGTAGACCAAAACTAAAGTTAGGAGTTGATGAAACTGACTCAAACTGATGGATCAGATTAGACCAAACTAAAGTTTTTTAGCTCGATTTTGGTCAGTATTAATCATGCCTCGTGTTTGATTTGTGATGTGTGATGTGTGATGGGCAGAGCAAGGAGGGGCAGGAGATCCATCCGGAGCAGATCAAAGCCATATTGCTCGAGTCGGCCGGGTTCCATGGCGTGATTTAGGAGGGGGGGTTTCTTGTTTTGGTGGCTGGCCGGAAAGGCCTTCGCCGGAAGTTGGTTGTGAACGTTATTTTCCCTCGTTTCTTCCTAGGAATAAAAAGAAAACAAACCGCCGGTGTAGCCTTAGCCTTCAAAGATTTCGGTTTAATTGATCATCGCGAATTATGAATTGACATTTAGTTTCTCGTCACTTTACTCGAGCTAGTCATAGGACCAGCTGGTCAAGGCAAAGCGCCGACTGAATTTTGTTCGTCGGTTCTTTTTTGAATTTAAACTCAAACCTAACTAATTACAATCTAACCAAAAATCAATCCAAATTTTAAATTAATTTTCATTCAAGTTTACATAAATAATTTGTTCCCACAATTTAAATTCAAATTTGCAAAATTATGATCCTCAATTCACTTCATGTTTGTTAAAAAATTTAGAGTTGGATGAGATGATCGACCCAATCTAACCAGTCAACTTAAAAAGTTGAGATCAGATGAATTTGGATAACTGACCCGAACCGAAATTACAACTCAAAATTCGCATCGATTTATTTTGAAAGTTCAATCCAATTCAACCGAAATAGTTGATTCAACTATTCGGGTAGGTTATGCTTAGCCAAATTAATTCGATTGCCACCCCTGATTCGCGCAGGATAAGTGGGATGAGATCCAAAAAATTCATCTCCCTTTGCAATAAAACGAGTTACTACTCAAAAAACTCTTCAACTATCAAGGGCTATGAAACCCAACGTTTAAAATTTCAAGCCAATCAATTAGACTCATTTTTCGAAACACTATGGCTAAATGTCGGTATTACCTCGATCAATCGTAGAATCAATTAGTCATTTAAAATGTCTGAACACACGTATTATAAATATTAAATGCTCTCTTTTAAAGAGTATTTCTTATGAAAAATAAATGATTAAATTAATCATAAAAATAATAAAATAGCTTATTGGATACTCAATAAATCAACACTTCAACATTGAAGCATTCTCCGAAGCAAAAATACCCGATATAAATAACGCAATTTCTCTATTGATTATTGAAAATCACAAACGTATAAAGATAAGGGTGTTGAAAACACAATGAGCTTCGGTATACCATCGTATCCGCCCGTCGTTTCTTGCAAGCTCACGGCTCTCGTCGGTCGGTCGAACACATAAATTGTTATTTACCTTGTTAATTACACCGATCACTAATAATTTAACTAAAAGTTAAAAATTACTCGCACAAAAATTGAGGCCAAAAGAATTAAGACCCGACTTGGATACGTTCCTTTACCTCGTACGGTTCGATCTTGGTTTTTTTTGGAGTTCGTCCGTTTTTAGCCGGAAATTGGTACGAACCATTCTATCGATGCTAGCTTTGGGCCGATTTTGATTTGTTTATAGGCCCGGCCCAATAATTTGGCGGGCTCATTTGTTATATCATCCTATGAAGTGAATAAGAACCATTTCCCCTACTGGATTACTTGTGAGTGGTGATGCTATGGAAGGAGGCGAAGAAGACGATTCAGCGATCGAGCTTATGAGGGATCGCTTTAAGCTTTCCACAATCTCCATTGCCGAAGCGGAAGGTTAACTCTTCTTTTTGTTTTGTTCATTAACTTGTAGTTTTCTTTCTAACTTTGTTTAATCTTTGAAAGTTTAATCGTTAAAAGGACCACTTCCGATATCAAGAAAACGAATTCACCTTATGTTCTTGATGTTCATTGTTCAAATGGTCGTGTTTCGATTCATGTTTCAGCTAAGAGAAACGGGATGGTTGTATCTGAAACTGTAATGGCTTGCATTACGGATTTAGCGTTCAAGTATACAGGTTTGTTATACACTCATTCTGCGCCGAAGTAACTTTCTGTTTTCCTCGTTTCCTAAATACATTTTCATTATTGCTTTACCTATTTTTCTTTTGTTTTACTAACCTTATGACCTTAGCGTGTGCAAAAATATCTGTGAAACTGACTTTTGATTCATCTGAGATTTTCAAATTATGGAAATCGTTTTTTCCCTCCAAAGGCCTCTAGCTTTTGTGAGAAAATATTGTGTTTCAAGGTGAAAATGTTGGATACTGTACTGAATCTAGTAACTCTTCTGGATTCACTAAAGAAATAAATGTCTTAAATTATCTGAGCGGAATTCATAGACTGACCAACTTAAGGTTATGTTTATTTGCAAGTAAAGGGAAATGTATGCAATAGCAACGTGGTGAGAATCAGATATTCTTGAAATTGTTTAATTCCAACTCCCCTCTTCTTCCTTACATCATTCTTTAAAGTTTCATTTTGTTATAATAATCCCTGATTCGTATTCGTATATGCCATTAGATCATGCATATTTCGTGTAGTATGGATGAATATGTCAACTCGTGGACTTTTTACAATGGATAAAGTGGTCTTATTCACATTGAATTAGTGGTCATTGTTATCAAATATTGTTAAGGGTATTTTGGTTGATGAAGAAGTTCCTTAACCCATTTTCCTTATGAGAATCAGGCAAATGCTTCTAAGAGATATATCCTTCTAATGCTTCCTCCATTCTCATTGCTTTTTTTTCGCATTCTACTTCTTATTCTTAGTGGTAAATTCTTTTAAACAGTTAAGTGAAATGCTAGATATTTCCCCTTTTGACGGCAATTTCAATTGTACTTGATTCCATGCAAGTGAAAGCCAACATATTGGAAAACTATCAAGTAAAAGAGCTTTATTTGTTTTTTTTATATCTGAATGTTATCCTCTGTGTTTTTTTTATCTTCTTTTCTTGTTTGAATTTGATTGCCAAGGAGTTGTTGAGCATTGTATCCATTTCTGCTCGATACTTTTCATGAAGCAATGGCTACTTGGCTACCTTTTTTGATTTAATTTTAGCTTGATTTCTTTTAAAACGTTGGATTAAACTAATTAAGTAGCTATTTTTGTGAGAGCAGAACAACTGGCCAGGGATCTGGAGCTATTTGCACAGCATGCAGGTAGAAAATCTGTGAACACGGAGGATGTGATCCTTGCAAGTAAGTTTCCATGATTTTAGTTTAAAGTTTGTGAGGAGTAAATAGAAACTAGATTTGTCAATTTCTTTCTTCTAGTATAGTTGACATTTTATAGGTTTAGTATTGTCGCAGCCCATAGAAATGAACATTTGGCTACCTTATTGAAGTCTTCATCCAATTATCTAAAAGCCAAAGAGCCCCATTCTGATAGAAAGCGAAAGAAGGTGGCTAGAAAGAAAGACAAAGATTCAACTGGTGAAGTAGATATCGACCAATCTGAATCATAGTTCATCTTCTCCAGGTTAGACAAATCTCTGGTTCATGCTTTGGAATACTTTAGGAAGAACAAAGTTTTTTATTTTATAAATTTAATTTTGACGAAATAGCTTTGGAAAGTTAAATATAAAAATGACTTACCTAAAGATAGAACAATTTTTGCAAGTTAAAACAAATGTAGTTTTTAAAATTTGATTTACTAATATTAATTTAACATCCTAAATTTTCAAATGATGAAATTGATAAATCATCTATAAGAAGTTAGTTTCAAACAATTTTTGCTATTCTCGTATGATTATTTAAAAAAAAAACAAATTTTGATTATCGAAAAAGTTACAACAGTACTAAAGAGATGTATTCACTTCAACCAAGAGATGATTGTTGAAACTTGAAAGTCATTGTTGGTAAATTTCTATCTACTTTTCCATATGCAAATTAGAAGATAAAACCTATTGAAATCACACGTTCTATGGTTTTATTAAAACCCTCTAGGAGTTGCCACAAAACATGTCACATTTCTTGTCTGTTTTTCCCTGACTGGAACTGTTGGATTTGATCTCAGGGGGCCGTAGTAACAATGAACCAGAACTGTCATTGACAAGAAGCTTTAGATAGGAATAGAAGCATTAGGGTGTAGGCCTGAAGAAGAAACTTCTTCCATCCGGGTTGAACTAAATCTACGAGTGAAGGTATCTTGAACTATGTGAGTTGTTGTAGATGATATATTTTGAACTTTGAAAGTCCGATCGACAATTTAACTTTACCATAATTTTAAGAATTAGTTTAGGCTTAAATTCTTATCATATCTTCTCACGTATCGTCGTATGATCAGATCAATTCAAATGCATTTAATGAATAATTATTTATTATTTAAATTGATCTAATCAGACAGTGACACGTTAAGAGATATGCAAGATGTTATGACAAGAGAATAACTGTAGACTTATTCAAATATTCTGTTCAAGTACTTTTTGAACAGTTAAGTTTAAAAACTGCTACGCTTGCATAATTTTGAGTATGGTCTTATTGAACGAGATTAAAATTAGCTTTGCTTTCGTAATATGAAATTAGAAGTATTTTGTGAATAAGTAGAAACACGAAGAAATATGTGAAGCCAACAATCTATAAGGGTTTCGATGATCAAAACCATGAAACCCAAACTAAATCACGAGCTTAAAAATCTGCCTAAACTCAATTACAACTCGATCACAATCCGTTGATTGTTAAGAATAATTATGATGAGCATCGATAAACGATGCTTAAGCCCTACATCATAATATAAGATTAACGAGTAAATGTATTACGAATTTTAATAATTATAATGAGAACCTGTTTGATTTTTCTTGCTCGACTTACAATGGAAGCACCCCTATTGTGCTTNCCGTTGATTGTTAAGAATAATTATGATGAGCATCGATAAACGATGCTTAAGCCCTACATCATAATATAAGATTAACGAGTAAATGTATTACGAATTTTAATAATTATAATGAGAACCTGTTTGATTTTTCTTGCTCGACTTACAATGGTAACACTCCCATTGTGCATTCGGAGCTCGATCCTTAGAGCGTTTCGGTTTAGATCGGTTGGAGCTTTGCAAATGCTGTCTTTTATGGTTTTCTTCCTCCACCGAAAGTTTTCTCGTCTTCTTGATATTTCTAGTCTTCGGCGCGACTTCTCCTTGTATTTTCGACCTACTTTCCACGGATATTTCAGAAGTTGAAGCTGTTGCTGATCTAATCGGGATGATCTCTGTTGCACTTTTTAGCGTCGATTCGATCTCTCGAAAACTGCAACAGATATTCAAAGCTCAAAATGATAGGATCCAAAAGTATCTTATTGAATTATTCAGATTAAAACGTAAAGAAATATACAATTTGAAAGAAAAAAAAAAGCATAAATAACTTTTAAATCTTTAAAATATCATGCGAATTACGGCAAAAACGTTCATAAAGCTCGGTTTTGTTGCTTACACTGCATGGATGCGATCTGCCCTGGTAGCCATGTATCAAGAGCGGTTGACCTCACTTGTTTAGATGTAAAATAAGTCAATATTTTGGTCATTTACAACTCCATCTTTATTATCCATCAACTTATATACTTTTTTCTCCTGTGAAGGGAGTCAATCTAACTCGAATCAGTTGAGAAAAAGGCTTGTGCTGAGCTTAGACAGAAGCCTATTCCTTGTGATGTTGTTCGTAATATAATCATCAATTCTTTGAAGTTTCGCTCACGAATTTGCGATTTCTTAGGCATGGGAAACTCGTTGAAGCTCCGGAGGTTTTCGAGAAATTGTCATATGAGGATGTGGTCGCTTGGAATGCTATAATGGCTAGATATTTGCAGTTCTTTCCGTCGAATTCGCCCATTTTTTTTCGTTGGATGAATTTCGGAGGAGTGAAGCCCGATAACTACACTTTTGCTAGTGTTCTTTCAGGGGTGGTTTCACTTTTTGATTTTGAATTTGGAGGACGAGTTCATCGATAAGTTACGAAAAGTGGTTACGTCGAAGAAGTATGCGTCGGAAACTCGGGATTAGAAATGCATTGTATGAATTATAAGCTGAAGGAGAGCTTCAAAGCCTTCCATGAAATAGAATCAGAATTGGAACTTGCGATTCTGAATTTTTGAAACCGGCACCGGAACCAACTGTTCCGGTTTCATTATGGTTTTATTTTATATTTAAAAAATAAATAAAATATAACAATGAAATATTTTTTTATTATATTTTTTGTCGAATTTTAAGTAATTAAGCAAGCTTATAACCAATTTTAAGATTTCTATCAGATTTTATTAGGATTTGTGTGAGATTTTACTCGATTTTAGAACTTTTTTACCTCACAGTCTGGTTCTGGTTTCATGGTCTTTTACTCTTAAAAACTGGCACTGAGCCATAAATTACCGTTTTTTTAAAAGTTAAAACAAAGACCAGATTAAAACTGACAGTTTCGATCCAGTTGACGGTTTCAGCCCAGTTTTTCTCACCCCTACCTAAATTGTGGGAAGTTGATGTCTGCGTAGATAATGTTTTGCTTGATATGTACTCGAAAAGCGGATGCATGGATAGTGCTCGGGCCGCCTTCAAGTCGATGAGCGATCGATCAGTTATTTCATGGAAAACAATGATGATGGGTTGTGCTCGAAATGGCAGGAAGAAAGAAGCCGTCGAGATTTTCGACGAGATGAGATCGGACGGTGGTGTCTAGCCAAGGAGGATTAGTTAGTGAAGGGAAGGAGTATTTCTCTTCCATGATTTCGAGCTACTCGATTCCTCCTTCGCAAGAACGTTACACTTGCATTGTCAATCTCTTGGGCCGAGCCGGGCATATTGAAAAAACCGAGTTTATACGAAAAATGCTGGTTAAGCCGGGAGCTTTGGTCTGGCAAACTCTACTCAGTGCTTGTGTATTTCATGGCAAAATCGAATCGGCTAAGCAGGCATCGGTATTGGACGGAGATAATCGGCCATGGATGCGAGCAAATGTTGGATTTAGTTAACACAATATCATTAATAAATGGTAATAAAAAAATACTATAGACTTACAATTTTTTTTTATAAATTTAAATGAGTTAAGTAAAAATATAAATTTATTATTATATTTTTATTTTTTGACAATTCTTTAAAAATAATCAAATTGACCCGAATAACTAATTAAATTGAGTAACATTCTAAAATAAAAAAGAACATGATGATATAATGTCTCTGCAATTATTTTAATAATTAAAATATACGCAATTATTTTAATAGTTTAGTGGGTAAATTGTTATTTACCCCAAAATTTGAAGGAATAATAAATTTCTTAAGATATAATGAGGGGTGAAATTCGTTCTATTGGAGTTGGTTTAATGGGCCGATTTCAATAAAAAACCAAAAATTGTTAGACAAAGTTAAGAGACGCGTAAGCATCTCATTTCGATTCTCGACCCTATTCGACAAATCAACCAAAGCATAATCAAATTAGATTTATTATTTCTGCAATTTCGTTGAGCAAGAAGCAAACATTGATCAAACCCGAAGAAAACCGATAAAAGATGATCGGAACATGGTCATATCAATGCAACGGTTCTTAGAAAATGGAAAAAACCGATCCGGTTTTAATTTAAACCAATCCTAGTTTGGCATGGGCTATTGCCAAGTACATGTACAAATATACCAAACTCTACATATGTTTTGCGATGAGATTAAATAAATTCATAATTCTATTATGATTTAATTCTAAAAAATATATAAATATGATTTACCCAAAACTATTTTTGAGGTCTTCATAATTTAGAAACTATTTCTAATTTTGTAATAGTAATTGAAATAAACACAAATTAAGATAAAAATGCCTATTTGATCAATTGGCATTTATTTTGTACCACGACTTGAATAAGAAATTATCAATTTTTGCAATAAAATTAATATAATCTAATTTATTAATAATTATGTATAGTTTTTTCAATAATAATTTAAGTATTTATTAATGTGTGAATGAAAAATTTTATTTAAATTTGAAATTCAATGACACTATTTATTTATTTTACTTTAATTCGTCGAAGTAAGCATGTCGTACAAGTCACTATAGCTGACAATCAGATCAGATCTACCTGCTAAACTAACTAAAGTTGACTTTTTAGTCAGAGTGGATCAATTTTTAATTTGAAAAAAAATTAATATAAATTCAAATTAAAATTAATTTAAAATTTTGTGTCAGATTTGGCTTGGATCGAATTTATAATTGCAATGAGTTTGAGTATAATTTTACAGGAATCGACATGTCAGTTAACCAATCAAATTTATAATTTATGAAAAATAATTAAATTTTTATTAGTTTGAATTGATAATTCGTGAGTCTGAATAAAATCATATGTGAACATGAGTTTAAATCAATCCAAAATTTTAATGGGATTGAATTAGATCGATTATCTAATTAATTTTAATTTTAATTTTAATTTTAATTTAATT
This sequence comes from Begonia fuchsioides, assembly GCA_003255005.1. Classification (NCBI taxonomy): domain Eukaryota; kingdom Viridiplantae; phylum Streptophyta; class Magnoliopsida; order Cucurbitales; family Begoniaceae; genus Begonia; species Begonia fuchsioides. Next base: position 91,982 of record QAOC01051268.1, on the reverse strand, counting down.
TTATAAAATTTGACCTTCCAATGAAATTTATTTTAATCAAAATGACTGTGTTGGCACCGTCGCCTGTTCATCCTTCGTTCACCCGTAAAAGTGTTGGGCGTTGACCCAAGATCACGCCCAACCCCAATCCCTATGCAAGAAGCCTACTGAAACTCATCCTTCCTTCTTTTTGAACGACCGATAAAATCCCTCTCCCTCTTTTGTGCAGGCATAATGGAGGAAATGGGAGCGATGGCGGTCCTCGCCGTTCTCATTTTCATATGCTGTTCGCAGCACGTCGCCTCTGATGCATCCGATCATCGCTACAAAGAAGGCGATCATGTTCCTCTTTATGCTAATAAAGTTGGGCCGTTTAACAATCCCAGGTTAGTCAACCAAGCCATCCGTCTGATTTTGGGAAAACTAGAAATTTCTTCATTAGTTTTTGGGCTAATCGATTAGTGTAAACATTTGTTCTTTTTTTGGTCTGATTTCTGTTTTGAATTTGTTTTATTATAATGGGTTTAGATAAGAGCAGCATTTGAACTTGTTCACATTGCGAAATTCTTATGTTTTTCCCCTTTTAAACCTTGGATGGTTGGCTTAATTTAGTTCGTTGACCTTGTTCTTGTTTCAGTGAAACTTATCGCTATTTTGATCTCCCATTCTGCGTACCAGGTTTGAATCTTTTCCATTTGATTTCAGTTTGTTTCCTTCACGATGTTATCCTTTCATACCATCTAAGAAAAAACTTAGTAATCCATTTCCTTGGGGTCAGAAAAATTTCACGTCGAAGATAAAAAGGAGGCCTTGGGGGAACTTTTAAACGGCGATCGTCTCGTTAGTACTCCTTACAGCCTTGACTTTCGCCGTGAGAAAGCGTCCGATGTTTTGTGCAGAAGAACTCTCTCAAAAGAAGAAGTAGCCCAGTTTCAATCTGCAGTAGACAAAGATTTTTATTTTCAAATGTACTATGATGACTTGCCTATTTGGGGATTCATAGGAAAGGCTGAGAAGGAAGGTTCTGATCCCAGCCAATACAAATATTACCTCTTTAAGGAAATTGATTTCGAGATTCAGTACAACAAAGATCGTGTAATTGAAATCGATGTTCGGCCTGGCCCGAATACTGTCGTGGACATTACAGACGATAACGAAGTTGATGTTACATTTATGTATTCTGTCAAGTGGAAGAAGACAAACACCCCATTCGAAAAGAGGATGGATAAATACTCTCAAACATCGTCTTTGCCTCAGAATTTGGAAATCCATTGGTTCTCGATTATAAATTCTTGTGTGACAGTCCTCCTGCTCACTGGGTTTCTCGCCACCATTCTTATGCGAGTTCTTAAGAATGATTTCGTGAAGTAAGAACAACTTTGACTGTTTTCTAAAGTTTTTTTATGTTTTTCATTTCCTTTTTGTTCTATCCAGATATACCTATGATGAGGAAGAATCACTTGAAGACCAAGACGAGAGTGGATGGAAATTCATACATGGAGATGTTTTCAGGTTCCCTAAATATAAATCTCTCTTTGCTGCTTGCCTTGGTACCGGTACTCAACTATTTACCTTGTAAGTATCTAATCCATCCTATCAGACCTACAAAAATTGGATGTCTAATTATTGTGTAGTTGAATACCTTAGATTTGCTTCATCTGCAGAACTGTATTCATTTTCTTACTTGCTCTAGTTGGCGTATTTTATCCGTATAATCGAGGGGCTTTGTTTACTGCACTGGTAGTAATATATGCACTCACGTCTGGCATTGCCGGTTACTCTGCAACCTCCTTTTATTGTCAGCTAGAAGGAAAAAACTGGGTACATCTTTCGTCATGAAATCTAGCTTTTTCTTCTGATTTTGATCAATCAGCATTGTGTTTTCTGTGTTCATTCGATGACAGGTTAGAAATTTGCTGCTGACGGGAGGCCTATTCTGTGGACCTCTGTTTTTGACATTCTGCTTTCTGAATACTGTAGCCATTTCGTATAGAGCTACGGCCGCCCTTCCGTTTGGTACAATTGTTGTTATAGTTCTTATTTGGGCTCTTGTTACGTCACCTTTGCTGGTCTTAGGCGGGATTGCTGGAAAGAATAGCCGGGCTGAGTTTCAAGCACCGTGTCGGACTGCCAAATATCCAAGAGAGATTCCACAGTTGCAGTGGTATCGCAGGACGATTCCGCAGATGGCTATGTCGGGCTTTTTGCCTTTTAGTGCTATATACATCGAGCTCTCCTACATATTTGCTAGTGTATGGGGTTACAAAATATACACCATATACAGCATCTTGTTTATCGTATTCATAATTCTCTTGATTGTCACCGCTTTTATCACCATCGCATTGACCTACTTCCAGCTAGCTGCCGAGGACCATCAATGGTGGTGGAGGTATGCTTCCATTGAACATACATATATTAAATGGTGATGTGCAATTTAGATTCTTATATTGAAATGGTTTGTGGAACTTGAGTTGGATTATAGCTTAGGGTGATTGTGGTACGTGTTAGTTTGAGTTTTTTTCTTAAAATTAGGACCAAACCATTAGCATTCAGTCCTAAATTGTTTGGACCAAGACCAAATCATTAAAAAGACTTGGAACGAACCAAGGATAGACCATATATTTGGTTTTGGTTCATGGTCCAATTTTGGTCTTTCCCGTTAAGTATTTTAAAAATAATGAAAATGAATATTTTTAGTTATACTAGTTTTCATAGCATTGTTTAGGGATGAACGTGATCTGGTTCAATTTTTTAAAAAATATAATCAGATTAATATATTTTTTTCTTGAAATTTTTAGACCTAAACCATAACCAAAACCGAATGTTACAAGAATTGGACAATAATCGGGCGAAAATTCGGTCTTGGTCTGATCGAGTCTTGGATTTTTCCATTAAAATAAAATAACCAATTTCAAATTAAAAAAATCTAATTATATGCAGAGTAATCTAAATTATACAAAATGCATAGCAATTACTATAAGAACTTGTAATACTAAATTTAAAAAAAAAAGATTAAAATAGTCACGAGATGATAAAAATTAAAATTTTAATCTAAAAAAAATGTTAAAACACACATTTAACTAGATATGCACATGGTCTGGTTTGGGCCGGTCTTGAAGAAAAATAAGACCGGACCATTATATCATGGTTTTAAAATTTTAAGACCATAATCAAAACCATAAATGATTAAGACCGATTAGAACTAGACCAAAAAACTATGGTCCAGATTAGTCTATCGATTTGGGTTGGTTTTGTCCACCCCTAATATTGTTTTTTATATTTGTCTTTCTCTAGAATTCTTTAGTCCTAATGTCTATAGTAAATTTACAATTCTATTTGAATGAGTAGAATATTTATAATTCAAAAACTTAAATAGTTAATGAGTGAATAAAATGAAATTAAAAGTAAAAAGTTGAAAAGAAATTGTGATTTTAATGGTCGGGTTCGGGTTTTTGGTCATAGTACATTGCAGACCAAGAATGGACCGATAAAAGTAAGTTTTTGCTCAAACGGATTGGGAATTAATTTTTTTTACCAGAACCGGACCAAATTTATCGGTTTTGGTCTGGTTTTGTGGTCTGTCGGTTCTGCTCACCCCTATTAGAGTTGTTTTATTATGTTCTTATTTGTTCAATCCTCTAGTATTTTGCTTCTTGACACAGATCGTTTCTTTGCGGTGGATCAACTGGCATATTTATCTATGCTTACTCTTTGTACTACTACCATGCGCGCTCGTATATGTACGGATTTATGCAAGCGTCATTTTTCTTCGGTTACATGGCTTGCATTGGCTATGGCTTCTTCCTCATGCTCGGAGCCGTTGGATTTCGTGCTGCTCTGTATTTCGTGCGCCACATGTACAAATCCATCAAGTGTGAATGATCGTGAGGACGAGATACAGGTTTAGCAACTTTCTAGGAGCAAATCTATGAAATGGAAATTCGGATACTTAATTGGATAAGTAGGGACTTGAAACTCGAAAGGGAGGTGTGTAGAGCAAGCTTGCAGTGCAGTTCTTGAGGTTGAAATTAGATGAAATTGTCAAGGATTAGTTGAGGCAAATCAATGTTCTTGCTGTTTGTTGGATTTTCATGTTTGGATTAAAGCTTTAAACTTTAGATGTAAGAGTTTGATCTTATGGCCAAGATTCATGCTTTTGGATGTTTCTAACCCTTTGCTATAGTTGGTCGGAAGTTCTTGAAATAACTAAAAAGACATGAACCTTGCATTCGAGGATTAAAAATAAGTAACGTGAAAGTCTAGCTCAACGAGTTTGGTCTCGGAAAGAATTATCGGAAACGATAATCGATATTTACGTGTATCGATTTCGAATGAAAGCTAAAGTTCTTGGTCCAAAGTATCTGATCTCATACGAAAGACAGAATGTGAAATATCTGATCTCGTACAAATGGTGACATATCTAATCTCAATATTTACGAGAATCGATGATTTTTAAACTTGAAATCCTTCAACAATGAAAACCAAAAGCTCGGGTCGACTTTGGATTAAGGATAAAGAATTCGATGTCAATACGATGTTGTTAACCGAACCACAATTGTCGAACATGGAGTTTGACACGTAACTCGAGCGAGGTTGAAAATTTGCACGTGCAATTCTATGGTTTTTAATTAGATCATCTCTAAGAGAGGGTGGTAGAGATAATCTAACTTTAACAGATAGTCTTGACAACTCATCGAAGATGACACGTTTTGAAGACCCACAACGTTCTTGCATCCATAACCCTAGATTATTGACTTTAGAAATTCAATGAACACCCATGGTCCATTTTGGCTTCTTCTAAACTTAGATTCTAAAATAAAATTAGAACTGAAATTCACGATTTTAAACTTTTAAAACCAGAATCAGAATTGACAGTTTTGTTCTAGTTTTAACTTGATTTAAATAATTGAGCAGATTTATAATCAATTTAGAATTTAAATTGGATTTATAACTCGATTTCACAATTTTTTACTCCTATATACAGGAATCGGTCAGTGAATTATAGTTTTTTAAAAAGATTAGAACTAATATCAGATTAAAACTAACAATTCTGATCTAATTTATAATTTCGATCTGATTTTGCACACCAGCTCATAAAACTATGTTTTCATATTATAAAGACGTGAAAATCTTGAATGGGTTTTCTAATATTCAATCAAACTCTACAAATTGTTCTCTCAAATTCTATATTTCTTCTCATTTTCTTGAAAAATCATAGTCTTTATACAAGAACACTTCCCGAGACAGCTATTTTTCCAAGATTTGTTGAATGCAGAAAGGCCTCCTTCTTCTTCATCCCTTTGAACGGTATCAGCTTCCACCAAAACCATAGTTTTTTCTTTCTCCGGTCGCGGGAACACTCGTCTCCTCCGTTGAACCTGGTTGAGCAACTCTTCCTCAGGCTGCTCTCGAAAAGATCCGCCGTCGATATCGACGACCCCTTGAACTCTGACGAGTTCTGACGACGATGGCGGTGGTCCGCCGGAGAAGAATAGAACGGAGAAGAGAAACTGAGAGAGGTAGCCATGAAAAAATTCTCGATCGGATAAAACGCTTGAAGCTCTGCTAGTCTTTCTCGTAAACAGATGGGACAAACTCCAGACAGTTGGCCGTGATCTGGGTGATTCTTGCAGTATCTTCCCGATTCCGAAACGCCCATTTCTTGATTCTAGATTTCGTTTCTGATTCCTTCGTTTTTCTCTGCGTTTAGAGCTTCTTTTTATACGATCAGAAGAACATATCACGTGGGTTTTCCACGAAATCTCAAGTCGTCTGCAATAAAAGGGTCAACTTTGAAAATGATTTGTGTCGGGCTGTCGGCTGTCGTCGTCCCCATGAACCCTAATTCTAGCTGTGTCTCGCATTTAATACTATAATCCAACGACGATCTCTCGAACTCCGTTCAGATTCCTCGTTTTCTTTCCAATACAACTATCATTCAAAGTGTTATTCGTTAAGTTTTCTACCTTGAGAAATAAAATTTCAACACCCATTAAAGCCAACCTATGAGATAGGCTTACCTAAAACAAAAACAATATCCATTTTAATTTTTTTATTACTTAAATTGAACCCTCAAAGTTGACGAAACTAACTCAAACTAATAAATCTGTCTTACCCATAATTTATTTTGTCTGATTATGTTCGATCTTGATCCTTTACAGTCTTGGTTCTAATCTTAAAACTTTAAGACTAAGATATATATTTGACTCACCGTTTTTTAAGATTGGACTAGATCAGATTATATTTAACTTCAGTTAAAAGGATTAACTGATAAATTAATTCTATATTTAATTTCATTTCATTTTTTTATAGGCAGGTGAGAAACTTAAAATTTGAAGAGGACTTTCCCTATTTGTGGCTGCATTTTGCTCCACGTCACCCATGCGTGAAAATTGACCGTTCATTTAGATTTTTTTATCGAGCTTAATGCGCTTGTTAAGTTTTAAAAAAAAAAAATCAATTCGAACAAGCTTACGAACAATGGGCTTGATAAGTTGAGTCTAACGAATCGAGCTTAATGAACTAATATATAGATAAATAATTATATTTTTCATCAATATGTTATATATATTTATTAATATTATAAAATGAAAAATCTGTTGATAATAATATATAATATGTATATTCGTCTAATTAAATTTTAGAAACTAAATATAATTAAAAAATTATTTGTTGAAAAAAAATAAAATAAATGTGTAATATTGATAATTATATCACTACTTATCAAAAACATATCATTGACACTTACACCAAAAGCAGACTCTGATACTACAATGAAGACCAGTGATGCTAGTACATATGTGTCATTCTAGAAAGAATAAGTAGTTAAGTCGTCTCTCTACTAATTTAAAATATTAAAATTCTTGTTGCGTGAGATTTAACCGCAGGTTTCAATTTAAATATCTAATTCTATTATTTTTATAAATCATGAGAATGAATATCGCATTCAATTTCATATAAAATATCCATAAACTTTTGTTTCAGTTTTACCATAAACACAACTAATAGAACTAACATATTATGAGAAAAATGAATCAAATGAGTGATATTAAAATATTTAAATTTGTAAGATGAATGTAAATTACCAATTTAATGTCTTAATTTAAAAGCAAAATTGAAGAATAAATATTTAAGTCATATAACAATTTTTTTAAAATTATCAAACACACTCCTATTAAATTAACGTCCTAATTGAATGGTAGAATCGAAGAAAAAATATTGAATTCATAAAACAATTTTTTTTTAAATTATTAAACAAACTCTTGTAATTTCAATATCGAGTTTTGTAACGCAAGCAAGAGAACAAAAATTCGATGTAGCAAGCAAATTGTATTTTTGAATGTTTTTCTATTTGATCAAGTATATAAAAAACTTCATTTATCTGACCAAATTTTACTACAGCGCTTCTGTCTTATAAAACTTGGTAAAACATGATGCACAGTGGGATAGTAAAGAGAGAGTAATACTAAAATTTTTATATCTAATTACACATTTTTACAAAATACAAATAATATATGTAGAAATATTTTCAACATTATTAGGATATAACAACACGGAAGCCTAATGTGAATTTATTTAATTAGAAATAATTATCAATAAGATACGAAGTTACAATAATAAACCTAACAATTAGGTGTTGTTGCTTAAAAACGTAATCGCAAATTAATGCAAGTGCACGTGTCGCAACTGTAGTAATAAAAATATCGATCCCTCGAAGACAAGTCAACTTTCAATTCAGAGAATAAATCGCAAAATAAAATAAATAAACTAAAAATCTTAACTTTAAATATTTACAAAAAGAATTAAAGAATACATAATAGGTTTTTCATTTCGATTGAGTTTTTCATCTAAATTATCATGCATAAAGTAAATTGCAAAAAATAAAATGCAAGAAAAGTAAAGTTTGTGGTCGAATCGAGAATTAGAATTAAGCTCGGAAAGAATTAACTATGATTGACTTAAGCAAATCAACATACGAAAAATTCAAACTTTAATTAAAACTAAACAACTCAATAACTTATGCTGTCAATACTTGTAAAATCAATGAAAGTTAAAACGAAAAGCAAATTGAGAGAATTTTGGTCATCGCCGTCGGAAACTGTTGTTCGCACAGCCTCGTTCCCTCGCCGCAGTGATCGTCGTCACCAACCTCCTCCACCGATTTACGCCCGGGCTCGATCGCAAGCTTGTTCTCTAATTCTGGCACACCGTCTTTGTTATACTCTGGTTGATATTTATAGAAGTCTCAGTCTCGAGATATATAGAAGTTTGTTGAGATTTGCTTCTGGTTCGAGATTTGGAAAGATTTCCAAATCTTCGAGGATATTCTTGTTTCCAAATTTAAAAATTGGTTATTTGGTTGAGATTTTCTCATTAATTTCATGATCTTCCAGCTTCTTTCTTAATCTGCAATCCATCTTTAAACTTAGCAACTGCATCCGAACAAAATATTGTGAAAATACAAAATCTAGAAATATTGTTGAAAATCACGTAAAATCTGCATTTTTAGATGCTGTTGCGATGCTGCGACATTCATGCGATATTTGCCTAAAAATCCAATTTTTGAATAAAATATTATATGATCACCAGCAATTTATCGATAAAATTCCGTGAAATATTAGATTTTTTCAAGGCCTAACAGGTGTACTTCCCGAATTCCATGGAATAAAAATCGACACAAATTCAAAATGACTGAATACATTTTTTTGTTTAGGTGATGATGTAGATGTTTGTGAAGACAATTGACTATTGAAAATGTTGAATTATCTTCCATAATTTTCTCGACATCATCTTCAATGAATATATCAACGTTAAAATTACTCGGATAGTTAATTTTATAATTTTTCTATACCCGATCGTTTAAAAAATTATTACACGATATCGAACAACAATTCTTCAATATAGACTTGTATATGATACGAATTCGTGATAGCTTCCTCTCATACGAATCCTATGAAATTCACACAAAAAATATTTTAATTCTTACTAATAAAAATAAATAAGTAATGAAATCGTAAAATAATTTTAAAAAATTATCTCGTTGAAATTAATCGATAGATATACTATTGATGAAATAAGAGCAATTTGATAAAGAGAAAAAAAAATTAATTGAAGTACTATAATAGGAATTGAGATTAGTATTGCGATTTGAAACAACCATTAATTTTTCCACCTCTCTCCGACCATTTTACCGCATACGATCACCATAATTGGCTTTCTATGGTGTGGAAGAGAATCCGAAGATCAAGCTTTTCACATTGTTGAATTCGATATGGAGATGCGAGAGAACAAAAGATGATAATTAATCGCATACGATAATTAGTTGAATATATCGCATACGATAATTAGCTCATATATATCGCATGGTTAAATATTTACGTATATTACTCTTTATCCACGACGTATAATATTGTAAATTTAAACCGTAAGAAATTAGATGTTATACATAATCAATAATTATTTCAATAAACATGATTATTTAGCTCAAAGTATAATTAACTTATTTTCGAAAACCTTTTTTCTACATCCGTATAAAACTTAATACTTCAAACATAACGCTTGAAAATGCGATTTTAAAACATTACTTCGATCCGTAAGCGAATATTTTAAAATTTTTGTTTCTCCGTCTAATATAAAATATTACAAAAATGCAAACATAAAATCTTAAATATAAAGTTCAACTATACATTCCTTTTGAATGAAGAACCGGGTTGAATGCAAGATACATTGCACTAAGGTTGTCACATAGTATAAAAGACTACTTAGGGGTGGGTAAAACTGGATCATGATCGTAAATTGGACTTGAACTACCGATTTTAATCTAGTCTTGGTCATAATTTTAAAAAATCATGATTTCTAGGCCAGTTTCAGTCTTTATAAATAGAAAACCGTAAGATTAAAATCGGGATCATGGGTAAAACAAATCTAAAATCGAGTAAAACTCGATCAAAACTCTAATAAAACTCGATATAAACTCAAAAACTGGTTATAAACCGGTTAAATTACTTAAAATTCAATCTAAAATAATAAAAATATATATTATTGTTATATTTTAATTTTTGTAAATATAAAATAAAATCAATTTAAAATTAAAATTTCACCAAAATAGTGAGTTTTAATTTTATTTTATAATGAAATTGGATCCGCTAGCATCCGTGTCTACCCTTTGTGATGTCATTGCTTTCGTGTAATTTTCTTGACAACGGGGATCGGTTTTCAATATCCTCTCGTCATTACGCGGTTTTCCGCCGACTGCCCAACCCAACCCATTGGGATAGGTTGATTTGTCCATACTTCTTTTCAGAATCTTCTTTCTCGGGTGTCTTTCCGGGTAGTTCCCTTTCAGTTCCATTGATTGAGAGAGACGAATTGTGGGCGTTAAAACCCTGTCTTCATCGTTTTTTTTCTTCGTATTTTGGGATGGTTTCGATCAACCTTTATTCTTGCTGTTCATTAGCTCCGGGCCTTAAGCGGTTACCTTCCTTTCCCAATTCACTTTTTGGTTTTTCCGTTTGTTGATTCTCCATTTGATCTCTCTGGTTGCTTTTTGATTCAATTCGTTGGGTTGCCGAGAAAATATAGGAATACGGAAGTATTGGAGTGAATAGCTGTAAGTAGATAGATGTCTTCTATGCTAGAGTTTAGTGCCTTCTAATTGGATTATCCTGATTGCAAATATTAACTTTGATCCCCATGTCATTTTATGTGTTGTTATTGGTCGTTTGGCATTTATAATATTTCGTAATAAGGAAATGAGGCTTTGGAATTCCAGAGTTGATGTTGAAGCTTTTGTGGCCTTCAAGTTTTCAATTCATTAACACTAGAGGATCATTTGTATTTGGAATCTGCCCAGAACATGGTTTTCATTATTTTTTTTATTTTTAATTTTTTTTCTTCTCCAGAGGACGTGATGGTCGAAATGGTGATTTTCCATTACCGGCAATAGAAGATACCTTTGGTTTTGTCTCAGCATCTCGGGTTAATAAGATGGGATTGTGTTTCAAGGCCGATAGGTGCGCAAGAGCTGCATTGTTAACTGGAGAAGGTGATTTATTGTCTTATCCTGACAGAAAAAGAGATATAGAAAAGGATACTATCAAGGAATATGAAAAAATGTTTGGAACACTGGTGGAAGAAAAAAATGGTTTTGTTTCAGAAAGTGAAGAATGTGATCTAGACCATCCCACCGTTGGATTTTCATCGATTTCTGAGGCCGTTGAAGATATCCGACAAGGCAAGGTGAGTCCTCTCTCCTCATTGACAAGTATCTAGATTCAACCTTCATAGATATTTTTTTTACTCTTTGTCGTTAGATCAGGCTTTAACTTGAAAAAATCTTTTAGATGGTTATTGTAGTGGATGACGAAGATAGAGAAAATGAGGGAGACCTCATAATGGCAGCATCATTGGCTACAACTGAAGCCATGGCATTTATTGTCAAGCATGGAACTGGTATAGTGTGTGTGAGCATGAGAGGGGATGACTTAGAGAGGTTGCAACTTCCATTAATGGTGACTCAAAAGGAGAATGAAGAGAAACTCTGCACCGCCTTCACTGTATCAGTGGTAGGTAGATTTCATCTTGGAAAGCTTTTTGGAGATTTTGCGTTTTGGTTTTGAGTGCCTTAGGAATATACATTGATGATTTTCATGACCTAAGACAATCCACCTTTATCAAAACCTTTATGATAAAAGAATTTTTAAGATTGATAATTTTATCTGGGTTAATTCAAAGGCGATGAGACATGCATTGATAGCTCATTAATCATAAGATTCATGAATATTTTTACCTGTCAAAAAGAAATTGGATAAAGTTTAATGTACTCCTCAAATATGAGGGTTTGAACATTTTATCCCTCTATAGTTTAGGTACTAAATTGGATGTCTTTTAAGCTTTTCTAAAAATCGTTTACTTAAATCTTTTCTAGTGAAGTGCTTTCAATGTCTATGTGTCTTTATCTTGTTTCAAGTCCAACTAACTCTTGAAGTAAATTATTTGTTGAAATAATCTCACAAATTCGACTCATCAAGTTTGATAGTCTACCTTAACACTAGAAGAGCAAATTGTCCTGTTTCTTGATCATCTATGTTACCAAATTGGATCTGAAACGAACAATACTCAAAATTTAACCTTATAAGTAGAATCACTTCCCTGGTCAGCATCTATGTAAGTTTCTTGTTCGTGTGAATTTTTATTGGGTAAAGAACAATAATTAAGTAGCACGTAAATTCTTCATAATACTTCTAGGACTTGTTTCAGCTTCCCAAGTTTCATGATTGGGATGCCCTTCCTTGATTTCATTTGTTGTACCGCTAACATTACTCGGTAGGAGTAGATGGGCAGCTTTTGACCACCATGATGCAAATATTTTAAGGTCTATTTAAAAATTATTAGTGATATTATTTATGGGGTAGTTTAGGTATTATTATTAGAGTTATTTATTGATAAATAGTGATAAGTAGCTTTGTATTGGTCATCTTTGAATATCATATTGAATATTGGAAAACTTCTCTAGAGTGTTTCTCATTTCCTGGCAAGTCTGATCGCCAGGCTGTGGAGTTATTTTTCATATTTCACCATCTTATTTCTACCATATCAATATGAGCACATTTCGTGTTCATCACACCACTCCAAATTAGGGCCATTACATTTTGCCATTGTAATCCTCATGGTTGGATTGCTCAATTCTAATGTGGTCACCAATCAGCAGGAAATTTGTTTCCCCATCTTTGGCAACATAATAGAACTTAGTAAAATTAATTTTGTGTCAAAAGTTTATCTACTTGCAGATAGATAGATCCTAATAGTTAGTTTATTTTCTACTTGGATACATATTCCATAATTACAGGGTGAATACAAAGTTGGTATTCATCAACTTCATATCAGTAATTAGTTTTTTTTATTCAATGACTGACTTGTTTCATTTAAACATCCCCTAAGATACATATTCTTAATTGCTTGAAATCTATCATTATCAAATCACTCTTTCTTATATTCTTGTCTACTCCACAATGTGCTGCTTTACGCAAACAAAAAACCAAAATGTAAGTGGTCTCTATAATGTGTATATCAATAGCTATCTTTAAAAGGACGATATGAATTTACCTGGGATTAACCTCTACTTGTTCTTTCTTCTATTGAATTTTATAGGATGCAAAACATGGCACCACAACAGGTGTCTCAGCCCATGATAGAGCAGCGACAGTGTTGGCTCTTGCTTCAAAAGAATCTAAACCCACTGACTTTAATCGTCCAGGCCATATATTTCCTCTAAAATACAGAGAGGGAGGTGTTTTGAAGAGAGCTGGACACACTGAAGCTTCTGTTGACCTTGCTGTGCTTGCTGGATTAGAACCTGTTGCCGTTCTATGTGAGATTGTTGATGATGATGGTTCCATGGCTCGATTACCAAAGCTTCGACAATTAGCGCGGGCAGAGAACCTAAAAATCATTTCAATTGCTGATTTAATAAGGTATTGTCTTAACAAGTATTTGTCAATTTTGTTTTAAAACTAACTGGAAGATGTAAGGAGGGTGTAAGAGATACAGAGCTTTAAAAAACTGAAAGACATCAAAATGACAAGAATGAATATATTCTCTGATATATATCATTTAATTACGATTCAGATATAGGAGGAAACAAGATAAATTAGTAGAGAGGGCTTCTGCTGCTCGAATACCGACAATGTGGGGGCCATTTAATGCTTACTGCTACCGATCACTGCTCGATGGTATGGAGCATATAGCCATGGTTAAAGTAAGCTTCACTTGTGAAATTTAATGAGCTTACTAATGAATGTCCTTTCTTGCTCACTCTTTTGGTTGCCTAGACATTTTAGCTTAATATCTTTTCTTTTGGTTCAGCATTTGTTAGACTAAAAGAGCACCTTTAGCTTAATATCTTTGCTTTTGATTCAGCATTTGATTCAGCTTGTGTTTACTAAAATGATGGGCAAAAGGTTTTGGCACCCACTTCACATAGTAAATATCAACAATATGAACGAATCATCATTTTGTTTTTTGAAATATATGCTATGCCTATATCAACTATCACAACTCAATTCATTCTAACGATTATGTATCAATTTTTCAACTTATGGATCCCCTAGGATAACTACGTGTGAGACTAAGACTATGATAATGCTCAATCTATTAAGTGTCATTACGGAATTAGATTATAATAAAGTCCAATGAGTATTATGGTATTAGATTAATATATAAATAGAAATAGTTAGTGATTAAAGAAGGAAGAAAAAAATAGGTCAAATCTTGGGGGTGACGAGCTACCATTAAAGAGCTTGAAGGAAACAAATTCTTCTAAGTATTTGTATTTTGTATTTTCGTATTAATCAAATTTTGTTCTTCTTTTGATCTATTATTTCTTGTGGGTTCTTTGTCAGATTATACGGAGGTCCTGTTAGACTCATGCTAGTTTCATTGTTCATCAATCTCTGTGCTTTATTGTCAATTCTAATTTTTCTGTCATTAATCTTTGTGAGACTATATATTATTGTTGACAAAGTTTCTTGGTCGATGCTTTGCTTATTTTCATGTAGTTTGGAATAAATCATTCTAATATATTGGCACTCTCAATGAGTTCAGTGTAGTGATGAGTTTAACACGTGCAGGGTGAGATTGCAGATGGCGAAAACATATTGGTGAGAGTGCATTCAGAGTGTCTAACTGGCGATATTTTTGGGTCAGCCCGATGCGATTGTGGAAACCAGCTGGCACTTGCAATGAAACAAATAGAAAAGGAAGGTCGGGGAGTGTTGGTGTATCTTCGAGGACATGAAGGCCGAGGAATTGGTTTGGGACACAAGCTCAGAGCGTACAATCTACAAGACGATGGGCGTGATACCGTGGAAGCCAATGAGGAACTTGGATTGCCAGTCGACTCTCGTGAATATGGGATTGGGGCCCAGGTATAGTAGTTTCAATCCTTCCATCTTAATTTACCTTGTAATCAAAGTTGAGCAATGATAGAGGTAGGGGTGGGACCATGGGTTTGTGTCAAGTTTTCATAGAAAATAGATCCGATCGGTTTGGGTCGATTTAGCCGTCAATCCAATCTGATCTGATCGGTTTGTTTCGGTTTGGCCAGTCAATCCAATTCGATTGCCGCTCCAAGATAGAGGGACCAAACTTTGAGTGAAATTATTGTACGTGGATAATGCAATCAAAGTTGTTAGTTAAGATCGCAAAAAAATAAAAGATTCATCAAAAAACTTTAATGTGTTCTAATCTTCATAGTGCCACACTCATCGAATTAGGCAGATATAATAGTTTCCTCAGTTTTAAACAATTTATCTGTGTATTACACATTAATTAATTCTAAAGACTTCATTTTATGCAGGAAAAAATTAATTTAAAGATTTTATGCTATATTATCTTGTTTGGTCATCTCTAAGGCTTGTTGAAAATGTAAATGATATCCTATGTTTTGCAGATACTACGGGATCTAGGAGTAGTAACGATGAAACTGATGACAAATAATCCGGCAAAGTATGTGGGGCTCAAAGGATATGGCTTGGCAATCGCCGGGCGGGTCCCGCTGCTGACTCCAATAACGTCCGAGAACAAGAAATACTTGGAAACAAAGAGAGAGAAAATGGGTCATGTTTATGATCCAGGTTCCCATAGCTGAGATCTTCAATATCAAATACTGAATAAAGCCACAATCTTGGAAGCTTACAAGTCAACGATTCAGCAGGTTTTAGTCAGAGATTACACAATAAAGCTTGAGTTACTTATTCGATTGAATTGAGTTATATTTGCAGAGTAGATTGTTGATGAATAATGAGTCTTATTTAGCACTGAAATTGTATCAATTTGCACATTATTTGTGATTATTGAATTTTTTCGCATGCTACCCATTATGAATAGGTTGAAGGAGAATAATATCATTGAATAGTTAATTAGTTTAGTTATTATGAGTAGTGTCATTGTGTTTGCTTTAGATTATTTAGGGGAGGCAACATGACAAGTTCTCCGTGATGGCTTTGTGAGAAATTAATATTTTAAATGTCTGAGCTTATGATTAAAAAATAATTTAATAATTTATATTCATTATCTTATCATTCTCTCGTTAATTTGTCGCTTTTACATGTTTTGTTAATGATCGAATTCGATATCTCTAGTTTTGATACCAAAGTAAATTATCAATTAATTCAAAATTTTGAATTCATGAGTGAACGAAAATTTAATAATTTATATTTATTATCTTACTATTATATATATATATTTTCTTTTTTACACATAAGTTTCTTCTTTAAAGGATTTTTTGTCTTTGTTAAGAATCGATCTTGAGATTTGTAGTTATGATATCATGACAAAGTATCAACTATTTTGAAAATTCAAGTTTATAAGTAGATGATAATTTAACATTTAAATTTATTATATTAACACTGTCTATGTTCAAGATGAAACCCACAAATGTAAGTCTTTCGATGCATAACCTCCAAACAAAAACTTGATTTTGAATGGCGGTCATTGTGTATGGTCCAAGAGAAGATAGCCTCCTCTCGGAAAGTTGCAAGTTCGGTCCGAAGGCACGTGAGTCGGCATCTTCCAAGGATGTCGATGTATGTTATTCGGTAGATCTTCAATTCTCTTATATGTTGGGGCCTAACTACTAATTACTACTACAACTATTGTGTGAGCCCATTTTGGGTAGCTTTCAACTTAATTTTAATTGCACAAAAAAGGACAAACAACTCTTTGATATCAACTATTTGTTGATCAAATATAGATTAGATTATCAAAGACGACACTTGACCGAGGATGCTCGACTATGTACTCTCCCCCATGAATGCTCAGCAGCGTACGCTCGACCATGTATGTTCGATCGTGGACGCTCGATTGAGGACCCTCGAAGGTGATTACAAGAAATTCAAGCAGATTATGTTTTTCTTGAGCTTCTTAATGACAGCTCCTCACCCTCAACAACTTTAATTTAATTTTCTTTCTCTATTGATAGCTAGACAACTAATACTTTCTCATTCACCCTGTTATCACTTTTTTTTAGTGGATGACCATATCATTACTTCATCTAAATTGTGTGAGCTTCTCCTCAAAGTGGCAAAAAATAATTATTAATAAGAGGTTAATTTGTTGTTGATGATTAATCTATTTGCACATATGCTATAAGAAAATACAGCATCGTCAAGAGATATAAAATATTAGTAGAAATATAGAACAAGCAAAACGACAATTATGATTTAATCACCAACTAATGGAGGATATTCAATTATTTTATACACTTTGATCTAAATACTTTTTTTGCTATATTGTTAAACATGTTAGATCAATTATTATTTAATCTAACAGTCTTGGTCTAATCTCCTCAAAGCAGGAGGCCATTTATATAAAGCATCACTTTTAGATTCAAACACACAAGAAAAGATGATAGTACTAACTTTCAACTCAACTTTAAACGCATAAAAAAAACAAGCAGATCTTTGATATAAACTCTTTGTTTTGAAGGACACAATAACGCTGCATAATCATAAACCCTAAGCCTAAAACAGTGTTGAAAGGCGGTCATCGTGTATGGTCTTCTCTTCCTAGAAAGCTGCTCATCCACGTTAACAAAGTAGTAACAATTCTCTCGTGATAGAGGCTTAGAAGTCGAGTCATAATCGAATGTCGTAGGCACTTAGAGTGTTTGAATCACTATAAAGATAGAGTATGCGACTCTACTATCACCAACTAGTAACAACTGTCTCATGTTGGAGGCTTGGAAGACCGAGGCACGGTAAAATGTCGTGGGTACTCAGAGTATTGGATGAACTATAAAGATAGAGTACGCGACTCTACTATCACCAATTGGTAACAATTGTCTCGTGATGGAGGTTTGGAAACCCGAGTAACAATCGAATGTCGTGGTCACTCAGAGTGTTGGATGCACTATAAAGATAGAGTATGTCACTCTACTATTACCAACTGGTAACAACTGTCTCGTGATGGAGGCTTGGAAGACCGAGTCACAATCGAATGTCGTGAGCACTCAAAGTGTTGGATTCACTATGAAGATAAAGTATGCGACTTTACTATCACCAATTGGTAATAATTGTTTCGTGTTGAAGGCTTAGAAGAGCGCGTCACAATCGAATGTTATGAGCACTCAGAGTGTTAGATGCACTATAAAGATAGAATATGCGACTCTACTATCACCAATTGATAATAATTATCTCGTGATGGAGGCTTAGAAGGTCGAGTCACAATTGAATGTCGGGGGCACTCAGAGTGTTGGATGCGCTTAAAGATAGAATATGCGACTCTACTACTACCAATTGGTAACAATTCTCTCATGATAGAGACTTAGAAGTCGAGTCACAATCGAATGTCGTGAGAACTCAAAGTGTTCGATACACTCTAAAGATAGAGTATGCAACTCTACTATCACCAATTAATAGCAATTGTCTTGTGATGGAAGCTTGGAAGACCGAGTCACAATCGAATGTCGTAGACACTCATAGTATTGGATGCACTATGAAGAAACAACATGTGACTCTAATATCACCAATTGGTAACAATTGTCTCGTGATGGAGACTTGGAAAACCAATGTCGTGGGCAATCATAGTATTGGATGCACTATGAAGATAGAGTATGCGACTCTACTATCACCAATCAGTAATAATTGTCTCGTGATGAAGGCTTACAAAACCGAATAACAATCGAATGTCGTGGGTACTCAGAGTTTTTGATGAACTATAACGATAGAGTATGTGACATTACTATCATCAATGAATAATAATTGTCTCGTGATTGAAGTTTGGAAGGTTGAGTCACAATTGAATGTTGTGGGCACTCAAAGTGTTGGATGCACTATGAAGATAAAGTATGTGACTCTACTTTCACAAAGTCGTAACAATTGTTTCTTGATGGAAGCTAAGAAGGTCGAGTAACAATTGAATGTCAGGGGCACTCAGAGTGTTGGATGCACTTAAAGATAGAGTATGCGACTCTACTACTGTCAATTGGTAACAACTCTTTCATGATAGAGACTTAGAAGTCGAGTCACAATCGGATGTCGTGGGAACTCAAAGTGGTCGATGCACTCTAAAGATAGAGTATGCAACTCTACTATCACTAATTAATAGCAATTGTCTCGTGATGGAAGTTTGAAAGACCGAGTCACAATCGAATGTCGTAGGCACACATAGTGTTGGATGCACTATGAAGAAAGAACATGTGACTCCAATATCACCAATTGGTAACAATTGTCTCGTGATGGAGGCTTGAAAAACCAATGTCGTGGGCAATTAGAGTATTGGATGCACTATGAAAATAGAGTATTCGACTCTATTATCACCAATCGGTAACAATTGTCTCGTGATGGAGGCTTGGAAAATCGAATAACAATATAATGTCGTGGACACTCAGAGTGTTGGATGCACTATAATGATAGAGTATGTGACTCTACTACCACCAATTGATAACGATTGTCTCGTGATTGAGGTTTGGAAGGTTGAGTCACAATCGAATGTCGTGGGCACTCAAAGTGTTCGATGCACTATGTAGATATATGCGACTCTACTACTACCAATTGGTAACAATTGTCTCGTGATAGAGGTTTGGAAAGTCGAGTAATAATCGAATATCGTGGGCACTCAGAGTGTTGGATGCACTATAAAGATAAAATATGCAACTTTACTATCACCAATTGGCAACAATTGTCTCGTAATGGAGGCTTGGAAACCCAAGAAACAATCGAATGTCGTGGGCACTTAGAGTATTGGATGCACTATCAAGATGGAGTATGCGACTCTATTATCACTAATTGGTAACAACTGTCTCGTGATGGAGGCTTGGAAGACCGAGTCACAATCGAATGTCGTGGGCACTCAAAGTGTTGGATGCATTATGAATATAAAGTATGTGACTTTACTATCACCAATTGGTAACAATTGTCTCGTGATGGAGGCTTAGAAACCCGAGTCACAATCGAATGTCGTTGGCACTGAGAGTGTTGAATGCACTATGAAGATAGAGTATGTGACTATACTATCACTAAGTGGTAACAATTGTCTCGTGATTGAGGCTTTGAAGGCCAAGTCACAATCGAATGTCGTAGGTACTCAAAGTGTTCGATGCACTATGAAGTTAGACTATGCGACTCTACTATCACCAATGGGTAACAATTGTCTCGTGATGGAAGCTTGGAAGACCAAGTCACAATCAAATGTCGTAGGCACTCATATTGTTGGATGCACTACGAAGAAAGAGCATGTGACTCTAATATCACCAATTGGTAACAATTGTCTCGTGATAGAGGCTTGGAAAACCAATGTCATGGGCACTCAGAGTGTTGGATGCATTATGAAGATAAAGTATGCGACTCTACCATCACCAATCTGTAACAATTGTCTCGTGATGGAGGCTTGGAAACCCAAGTAACAATCGAATGTCGTGAGCACTCAAAGTGTTGGATGCACTATGAAGATAAAGTATGTGACTCTAATATCACCAATTTGTAACAATTTTCTCGTGATGGAGGCTTAGAAGTCGAGCCCCAATCGAATATCGTGGGTACTCAAAGTGTTGGATGTACTATAAATATATAGTATGTAACTCTATTATTACCAATTGGTAATAATTGTCTCGTAATGGAGGCTTGGAAGGCTAAGTCACAATTGAATGTCATGAGCACTCAGAGGTTGGATGCACTATGAAGATAGAATATGTTACTATAATATCACCAATTAGTAACAATTGCATCGTTATGGAGGCTTGGAAGGCCGAGTCGCAATCGAATGTCATGGGCACTCAGAGTGTTGGATGCACTATGAAGATAAAGTATGCGACTTTACTATCACCAATCGGTAACAATTGTCTCGTGATGGAGGTTTGGAAAAACCGAGTAACAATCGAATGTCGTGGGCACTCAGAGTGTTAGATGCACTTTGAAGATAGAGTATGCGACTCTACTATCACCAATCGGTAACAATTGTCTCGTGATGGAGGCTTAGAAAATCGAATAACAATATAATGTCGTGGACACTTAGAGTGTTGGATGCACTATAAAAATAGAGTATGCGACTCTACTATCACCAATTGATAACGATTGTCTCGTGATGGAGCCTTGGAAGGTTGAGTCATAATCAAATGTCGTGGGCACTAAGATTGTTGGTCCGTGCCCACCCCTAATTGTAAGGTGTTAGTCAGATTGCTAGCTATTTTTTTAATTCTATTAATTTTAACGACTTTTAAAAAAGATGTATCCATAATGAATATTTTTATGACTTTTAAACTTCATAAAAAATAATATTTTTGATAAATTTATAATCTTTTTAAAATTGTTATTATGATAAATTAATGAAATATGTTTCTTAAATTGACTAATATTATTGAAATTAGCACAAAACATGAAAAAATAATATCATTTGAAATAGTAATAAAATTCAAGGTATTAATTGATAATTTTTAAAATTTAAAGCATTATTCTGCAAGTAAATTGATATTTACTTATTTTTATTTATATTAATCATTTTTAGGTCAATAATTCGGAAGACAATTAAGTTTTTGCTAAATGAATCCAGAATTTCCAAGATCTAATTGAGATCTCTGAGTTCATTGCATACTTACACGGCTATGGAAACTTGTGTTATTTTGAAGGAAAAGTAGCAGTTTTTCGAGGGGAGCCTCGATTCAACGAGGGGTGACAAGGTTTGGTCGTTATTCATTCGACCAATCATTGATATTTTACATGTATTATGTTGGTTCTATCTTATGAGGTCGTGTTGCCGGTAACAAGGATGTTTACCTCGAGATTTTTTGTAATCTTTTTGTTTTCATCGTTTTTGGGATTCAAATACGTAAAATTCTTAAATCCGTCAATAAAATATTATCCGTTTTGGGTCAGAGGTTGTATGCAAGTCATCAATGTTCCCGATCTTGAATTTAAAACATAGAAATGTCAGTAAAATCTTTGGTTCCGTTCCATTTTCTTTTGTATTGCTCGATATAAAGCTTCGATATGGATTTTTTTCAAAACTAGAGAAAAAGACCTCCAAAATAGAACAATTTCTTCATCCACACAGAAGATTACATGCAGAAAATTGCTTAAGTGATGAGAGATTTTGATCTATTTCCCCGAAATCAGCTGCCCGTGTCGATTGAGGTCGTCGAGATTGTTAGAAGGCATGCAATCTTCATGATCACAAGCTTTCAAAAGGAGAGATTTTCCTCCCATGGATACTTGTCTCACATCAAAAGCTCCACTCTCCCCCTTCAGCAGCTGCACTACCTACAAACCTCAAAAAATTTCTATCAATTCAAGAAAATTTAGATCGATTTCCAGCTGCTGAGATGAAAATTAAGACTAACTAGTGTTAAAATAACGAATGCAGAACCAGAAATAGAAAATAATAGACACTATGATTTACGTGGAAATCAAAGACGGAAAAAAAATCACTGACAGAGAAGAGAAATCACTAATCAAAATCGGTACACTGAGTTTTGCGAGTCAAACATATATTTCTACACGATGAAACCCTAATCGGTATTGAGATCCCAACTTAAGCCAAAACCGAGCTGTATCAATTAGAATTCGGTCAGATTAAATCTAACAAATAGTCATACCAGTTTCATATCTGGACGAAATGATGACGAATGATGAATGCACATCGAGGCCGTGAGCATAACGCGTTTCAATTCCGCCACATTGAATTCGTTTCTGAGTTTGGGATCTGCTAGTTCTTTGATGTTGTTGTTATCGAGCAGAGGCTTTGCCTGAAAACCGAACTTGTTTGAGTTGAAATTCAGTGTAGGTTTAGGATGATTAGCATTATAGTTTATACCCATATGACAAGGCTCTCCCTGCTCGAATTGACCGCACGCCGACCAGTTATGAGCTCCAATAGCAATACGCCAAATGCAAAAATGTCGGTTTTTTCATCGACAATTCCGTGCATGAAATATTCCGGAGCCAAATATCTAAATCCATTCTAAAAGAAGCAAGTTAATACCAATATGGGTTGCACGGGTCGGGTCGGTTTTCAACCCTATCTGACTCATTTTTTTCATGTTCGGTTTGTTTTATGAGGCCCGAAAACCGACCCGAACTCACTATATGATACCAAGGAAGAATAAGTATGGTTTAAGGAAATAGATGATGAGGTTAAGACTAACCCAAGTGTGCCCTCTATGGGGAAGACTACATGGTGTGACCATTTCTCCGGCAGCCACTTTGCAATTCCGAAATCCGAAATCTGTGCATGCACGGAAAATAATCGATGAAAATGGGTCAATTTCCAAATCAAATCAAAGCACTAACTCAAACCGAATCACCCGAAATCCGAAAATCGACCTGAGCTTGGTAGTCGAGGGTGAGCAGGATGTTGGATGCCTTGATGTCTCGGTGAATAATACGCCTATGACACTCGTGATGTAGATAATGCAGCCCTTCAGCTACCTCTACGGCCACCTTGTATCGAATATTCCACTCCAAACACCTGGATGAACCTAACGGGCGATTGAATCGGTTTAAGGTTATCGATAAGTCGTTTAGTTCTAAGGATGGAAGAGAAGAGAGAGAGAGGGAGAGAGAGAGAGTACCAAAGAGGTGAGAGGAGAGGCTTCCATTGGGAGAGAATTCAAGAACAAGGTAGAGGCCGGAGTCGATTCCGAACCCGAGTAACCGAGCAGCGTTCGGGTGGTCGATGTGAGCGATGATCCCGAGCTCGGATAAGAAGTCTCCGATTCTACCCTCCTCTGTTTTCATCAGCCTCTTCACTGCTATAAACTGGCCATTTGATAAGCAGCCTTTGTAAACTTCTGCTTGTCCTCCTTTTCCCAGTAAATTTTCTGTAAAAAAAAACCAAACAATCTATGATTTTGCCTACTTTACTGAGTTTCCGACCATCTAGTTCATGTTTTCTCTTTTTCCGGGTGACGAAACATTGTTCGATTTTCAGACATATCGAACTCAAATTCAACCTAAATTCTTGTTTCATGACAGATCTAGGTGAGACCCAAAATTCGGATCCGACTTTTGATAGAAAATAAATTCGACATGATGGGTCGCACTAAAAGTAATTAGACAATCGATACGAATCTCACTCAAAAGTTTAGATTACTTTATCGTATTCAATTTCGTAAAATTTAAACTTGTGGGTTGGGTTAAGACTAAGCCCGAGGGTAGAGTGAAGAGTGAACCCAGCTGGTTCAAGGAGGACTTGGAGTAATATCAATAACTGCACTGAAAATAAACAGAGGAAAATATAGCAACAAAGTATGGCGTCTATTTTCTCACCGGGACTGAAATCGGAGGTGGCGGCGGCGAGCTCTGCGTAATCGAAATTCCGCCACGTGGGTTTCCTGAACGGGATGCCGGCGCAATCTATCCCGTCCTCGGCGCTTCGAATCCGAGCCAACCTCCGCCGTGATACGTCGTAGCTCGCGGCGGAGAATCTCCTCGCCGACTTTTTCTTCAGAGCATCTAGTATCGTTTTCCATTGAACTCCTTGGCTCTCTCGGAGACCACCTTTTTTCGCCGTCGATTTGGGGCCTCCGGCGCTAAAGTCGGAACCAGAGCTCGAAATGGGAATTTCTAGTACGCTTCTCGGCGAGGAATCCTCATCGGTTTGAAATTCCGCCGTCGTTGGTTCATCTTTCGATTCCTTCTCCGGGATTTTCTTCGTTTGTTCTTCAATTTCTGCTGCAAAAATAAAACCCATGGTATTTCACTCCGAATAAACAGCAGAACTGCAGAAGGAGAAAAAAATCATCAATCAAACCATTGATAAGCTTACCACCTTCAACAGGCATAGCTCAATCTTTGTGGAGTTCCAAAACAACAGAGCAGAATTCACCCCCAAAGCAAGAACCCAGAATTACAGAGCTTGAAGTTTCCAGAGAGAAAGAAGAACCCAGAGAAGAGAGAAACACAACCAGAGGAGCTCTAGAGTGGAAGAATGAAAGAGGAGAGAGAGAGAGAGAGAGAGTTATTACCGGAGGAGCAGAGGAAGCGAATCGCCGGTGGAGGTTGTTGCCATTGAGTTGGAATGCGTACTATATTTATACACAACCTTCTTTATTGCTGAACTCTCCATCTCTTAGATATTATAATTCACATTTTGTTACCTAATTGGAAATCTCTATACCTCACTGCCTCACATTCCAGTTTGACAGTTTGTACAGAAGTAAGTCACAGTGACTTAATAGGCTAGAAATGAGAGACCTTTACCTGCATCTACAAAAAACTACCTCACATTGAAGGTAACAACTCCCACACTGCGACAGTTAGGATTCGAACCAGCTCTACCATCTCTGAACCGACTGAACTATGCATATGCAGGCATTATAATTCTATTCTTTATTTTTTTATACGAACGAACAAAATTGGATGGTAATAGTAAATCATACAAAAATTATCGATTTTAATCCATTTTGATTCTAATTTTTAAAAAAATCGTAATTTATAGGTCAGTGTTGATCCTTAAAAGTAATAAAACGTGAAACTAGAAAAGAGACTGTGAATTAAAAAAGTTTTAAAATCGGGTAAAATTTAACTCAAAACCTGATAAATTCCAATATAAATATAATATTAGTTATAAACTCGTCTAATTACTGAAAATGTCATTTAAATATAATTAAAAATATATTATTATTATATTTTATTTTTATTTAAATATAAAATAAAATCAGATTAAATCTACAACTCGAACCGAAACCGTTGATTCTAGCACTGATTACAAAAATCTAGAATTGTGTGTTCCAATTTAGTTCTATTTCGAGATAAGATCAGGCTGGACCAGCCAATGCTCATCTTTAATTCTTTATTCTTATATCTTCTTATTTGATAAATATTAACGAGTCTCAAACTAATTAATTACTAAATTCATCGTACCAAATATAAATTGACAAGTCAATAAAAACAATCGTACTTACTGTTCTATCTTCTAATTTTATTCTTATTTGACATTATGAGAAATATTAATAAGTCTAATAATAATTTATTAAATTTATCATAACAATATAAATTAACATGTTAGTGTATATAATTTTAAAAATAGAATAAGAAGTACGAGAATCTCATTCTATTCTCTATTAATGAGTCTAATAATAATTATGAATAATTTAAAAATAGAATAAAAATGTATTTTTAGACTTATGTTTATTATTTATACGTTAATTTTACCCCTATTGATTATGGATCATTTTCCAATAATAGAATTATTGCAGCATAATAATAAAATAAAAAATCACATAATTGAATTAATATAACCAATATTTTAGTATTTTTTACTCAATTTTTTAATATTGAAAAAATAAAAGAATATATTTCTTAATTATTCATTTGTCCATGATGAAATCTCAGCCGTCCATAAATTCGTCCATTTTGCCGCAACTGACGCTACAAAGGTCAAGATGGTGGGCCCAGGTGGATCTATCAAACAAGATTCTTGTCGAGGGTAGTTCCGGAACTCAACAATTCTGTCGGGATATCGTTGCCAGGCTCCCGCGAACGGACCGTTATTTGCCGTTAATCCCATCTCTATCCACTAACAAAAGAAGGAAATGCTAATTTTCAGTAAAAAACATGTTTAGAACATTATTCTTCGATTTCAATAGTTGAAGGACCCAATTTTCAATTTTAACCGACCAAAAAATCCGATAAATAATCGAGTTTTATCACCTCATCGTGTTCATCAGTTACCAAACACAACTTGATCGAACGATCGAATCATCGTATTTGGACTCGGTGTTGCAAAAGTGTAAGCTAGCGGGAAAAAGAATAAAAAATACAAAGTCGTGTTTGAAACTATCCATTTCTAATAAATCCCAAATTTCGAGTGGATTAAAAAGTTTCTCATTCAATTAAGGTGAGCAAAACTAGATCGGAATTGTAAATCAAATTAGAACTGTCGGTTTCAATTCATTTTGATTGTAATTTTAAAAAAAATTGTGATTTATGGGCCGATACTGGTCTTTAAGAATAAAAAACCGTGAAACCGAAACTGGAATCGTGAGTCAAACCCGATCCAAACTCTAATAAAATCAATATAAATCTTAAAATTACTTAAAACTTGACTTCAAGATAATAAAAAAATATATTTTATTTTTTTAAATATAAAATAAAAGCAAGTTAAAAATAATTTTGATTCCTATTCTATTTCGAGATAAACTGAATCGGACCGGCTTGTGCCCTACCTTCAACCAAAGTTGTGTGTCAAAGACAAATTTAAGTAATTTTTTTTGTTAGAGCAACGTCAAATGTAAAATATAACGATAAAAACGAATCTTCGGACAAATCTAATTCTAAGACTAGTTGAAGTTATGAGCTTATATTAAGTGTATGGATGAACTTATTCGTAAGAACATTATTATTATACATGTTGATGTGTCAAAAATATTAATTTAATTAAAATATAAATTAATATATATTGTATTTACTGTATCAATCGATATTTGACGTGTTAATATATTACGAATATACCCTTTGTTACATCCTTCCCAACCATAAAGATGTGCAATTATTAATATGGGAAATTACATAAATTTATAGGGTGGGGAAGGAGAATTGAAAGATAGTTAAGTGGGTGGACCAAATATGATAATGTGTTAATAATATTTTCAAAATTATAGAATTAATTATTGAATCCCTCCCTCCTTGGTCAAAGTTGGTGCTCGAATTTTTGAGGTTCATCAAGCACTAGAGGTGACAAAATAAGTCGAGCATGAAAAAACCCAGTTCGACAAGCTTATCGAGCTTCACGAGCCCAAGCTTGCTGAGATTAACAAAGAGAGGTTACCAAGCATTTTTCAAAAAAAAATTACTTCGATCCGCCTCGGGAGCGACAACTCTAGCTACTCAATATGACAAAGAAAAATATACATAAAAATTGAATTTATTACAAGTAATATGGATCATTGTCAATGTAAATGACTAAAAACAATATTAAAATATATTTTTTAATATATTTAAAAAATATTTAAATATATTGATATGGTAGTATTTATCTAATTAATATATTTTTTCAAATCTATACAAGCCAACATAGTGTGGTAAGGATTAAGTAAATTAAAATATATATTTAAACAAATCAAGCTTGGTCGAGTAGTCTATAGAGCCATATTCTAGAAAATAAAGTGGTAGTGCCCTCCCCGCATGTCTTTATGGCGCGCCTTCCTCGGAGAGCTTGGTTTATCATCCGCCTCCCACATCAGCGTTGCGGTGTTGTTTTTTTTTTTTAATTTATTAATTTTTTTAAGAATATATTATTATAATAACTTATTTTTAATGTTATCTTGGCTTATGACATTGATCCGAGTGCTTGAAATTCATGCGTAGTCTAATGGTCCAATGTGTTCTTTATTTATTGATACACGCAACATCATAGTGCAAGATCAGAAGAGCCTAAGTTTGACGTCTGCATTGTCCTAGTATGAAAGTTGTTACCCCCAGTGTTGGGGTAACTTCTTAAGATATCAGGTAAATGTCTCTTATCTCTGGGCCGCTGATTCACCGTGATTTAACCATATCACAAACTGTCAGGCTGAGGTGTGGAGGCTCTGCAGACGAGGGAGTTTGCCTTTTAGGTACAAAATTAGAAAGTATGTGCATTGATAATGATAGTGATATTTATAACTACATTGGTCCTTTCTTAACATTATCATTGTTGACTTTATTCATAGATTTGATAACTCATCCAAGAAAATACTCAAGAACGGTATGAACTCAACCGAAAAGTCAACCAAAAATATTGAAAAATAACAATTCAAAATAGAAATAATCATAATATTGATAATGATAGTGATTTATACTAGCGTAGGTGATTTCTATGGCTTGCATTGATCATAACAATCATAACAAAATAAAAACAGAAATAATGAGTATTTCACAATTATATAAATAAATTTATAAAGAAATGAAATGAAATGAGTATGGTATGAAACTTGTACATTATGATATAGTCTGAAATGTGCAGCGGGTTGTCATGTGTTTTGGGTTAGAATTGCCCGAAACCAACCGAGACTAATAATTAGCGTAGAATTCCACATTAATTTGATTGGAATTATACAATAAAAGATCAAAAAAAGTTTGTTACAAGTAAAGATTTCTTACCATGAACACATCCATAGTGAATTGAGTCGGCAATTCGAACACATTAATTCCACACTATTCAAAACTTTGTCTTGTAAAATCTATGTTGATATACAAGATGTCCACTCGCCCTGCTTATTCGCTTAATCTGTTGTTTGAAATATCAAGTTCAGTGTCATTCTCCCACACCTGTGCTATTCTATCGAAATCGTTCCTCCAAATATGAAACAAGATGTCGAAAAGACAAAAATAACAACTTTGTATTTGATGTTATTCATTGTGCCATTTTATAAAACAAGAAATCATATAAACTACAAGGAAAAGTCTAAGTTTACTCTCTTACCCTGCATCCTTATTCTACGCCCTGACGTGGCGCTTACCTGTAAATTCCACTTAATTAGACCCCGATTTGGGGTTATTATATGAATAGTCAACCTCGTTAAATTCAATTTAACATATGTTGAATTAGGTGGAATTTACAGGTAAGCGCCACGTCAGGGTGTAGAATAAGGGTGTATGCTAAGCGAGTAAACGTAGACTATCTCAAACTACAATACACATTGAAAAGAAATTTCTAGCACAGAGATACAAAAAGACACGTGCTTAATGAATGATAAGTACAATTACCATTAAGATAATTATGTATTTATCTTTTTAACATACATTCTTATTATACAAGTTGATGTATCAGGCTGTGTTTTATGCAATAAGTATTATAAAGTATTATTTTAATTATAATACATTAAAATACTTAAACTGAACTAATGACAGACTTACACGGTAACATATTGTTAAGTCTCAAAAAGACTTAATAATCACGTGGTTTTAGTGGACAAATTGCTAGGAATCAGTAATGATTTAATTGAAATAATCAGATTTTCTTACGGATAATGCTGTAGCGATGCTGTAGCATCAATAACGCTGTTTTTACGAGATTTTGCCCGATATTCTGTATTTTTCTTATAATCACGAGATTTTTATTTCCATGCAATTACAGAGTATTAAGGAGGATATAAGCTGGAAGAATCACGAAGAAGAGGGAAGAATCAAATCAAATTCAAAATTGGAAACAAGAATATCTTTGAAGATTTGGAAATCTTTCCTAATCTCAACCTCTTTCCAAACCGACCCGATTTTCTTCCCAAATCGTAACAACTCCCAGATTGGCTGCTGCTGCACGAAATATACAAAAAGAAACCAGAATACCACGAAGAAGGGTGTGTAGAATTGGAGAACGGGATTCACGATCAAGCTTCGGGCGTCAATCCGAAGAAGAGGTTTGCGGCGACGACTACGACGGCGGGGGAACGAGGCTGTGAGAACAACGGCTTTCGACGGCGAGGACCAAATTTCTCTCCTTTGCTTTTCGTTTTAATTTCCGTGAATTTTATGAACTCTTGATAGTTATTGGAGAACTATTTAGTTTTAATCAAAGTTTGAATTTTTTATGTTGATTTGCTTAAGTCAATTATAGTTAATTCTTTCCGAGGTTAATTCTAATTCTCAATTCGACCACCAATTTTATTTTATGCACTTTATTTTCTGCACTTTAATTTTTGCATATTAGATTAGATGAAAACTCAATCAAATGATGAAAAACCTATTCTTTATTCTTTCATTCTTTTTGTAAATATTTAAAGTTACGATTTTTAGTTTACTTCTTATACTTTGCAATTTATTCTTTGAATTGAAAATTGACTTGTCCTCGTGGGATCGATATTTTTATTACTACGTTGCGATACGTGCACTTGCGTTTAATTGCGATTACATTTTCAAGCAACAAGTTTTTGGCGCCGTTGCCGGGGACAACGAAAATTTTTGATTTTTAGAATTCTTTGTGAAGTATTTGTGAATATAACTAACTCTAATTTTAAAAATTATAAAACCCCAAAAAGAAAGGATTTATACGGTTCTTTTCAAATTTTTTTCAGGTGCTTATGCGAAAACGAAGGGATTCAAGAGCTCACTCCCTTAAATCTCAATCCCGGAAAAAAACGCTTCAAGAGAGAAGACGCAAAATTTAAATCTACATCATGAAGCGATAAGGAAAGAACCGATGGCTCAAAACGCATTCCAACGAGCAAACAACGGTCATGCACAAGAAAGACCAATTCGGGATTATGCAATTCCAGATTTGGAGTGGTTAAAACCTGGATTTTTTCGACCGGTAAAGAATGAAGTGCGATGCGAATTGAAGCCGATCATGATGCTGCAAAATATCGGTTGGAAACCAAATAATCATTGGAGTCAACAGCAGCAACCACGAATGCAAAATCTGTATTTCCAACCAGCACAGCAAGGATTTAATCAAGGGTTTCCGACTCAACAGAATCAGCCACATCAACCCGAATCTTCTAATCCGTTCGAGCAAAAAGTTAATGAATTTATGGAACGGACCGAGATGATGATGCAAAATATGAATGCAATTTTACAGAATCAGATCGCATCTCATAGGAATCTGGAGAATCAAGTGGGTCAGCTCGCGTTAGCCTTAAACGCTAGATCAACGGGGATGTTGCCAAGCGATACCGAAATTCTAAAACGAGAAGGAATAGAACAGTGCAAAGCCATTACGCTGCGCAACGGCAGAGCAGTGGATACTGTGAAAGACCCTGAAGGAAAACCTAAGAAAATAGTTGAAGAGAAAAATACAGAAGCTGATAAAGTTGAAGTCTCGGAACAGATTAATAAGCCTGATGCTACTACCAGTGCTGCAGCATCGGCACAGCATCAGAAGAAAATTTTGACAGCCGAGAGACTTCCACCACCTTTTCCACAAAGCTGCTACATCGCTAAAAAGAGAGAACCACTTGCTGCTATAACAGACTTCCAGTTCGATTTTGCTGACTCTCGAACTTGGAATAAAAACAGAATAATTGGAACAAAACGAGAAGGAAAAGGAGTCACATGAAGAAAACACGACGTCTAGCTAAAGACGTTAAATTAAGCGCTACAGGGAGGCAACCCTTTATTTAATTTTTTGTTAGTTTAATAATTCTGCATTTTTATCATGTAGGTTAGGTAGCATGACCCGACAAAGCATTGAAGTAATAAAGGCATGCATAAATCATAAAAATAAAAAAAAATATATGGGAGAAGGTTTTGGTCCAACCCGATTGGACTAAGCTGGATTCTAGGCTGATTTTCATCGCCTGTTGATTTTCTAAGAAGCGGTAATTATTTCGTTTTAAAGTTTAAAAGTAACCGTTTCTTTTCATTCTTAGATCGCAGGAAGCACAGCACTCAGGAGAGCATCAAACGAATCTTCAGAAATTCAGCAGATATTTTCAATGAAGCCTACCCCAATTTTGCTTTTGACATGAAATGACATCGCCGCCACCATCCAAATAAGCTACTCCAATACGAGCAGACCTTCAAGAAAACACAGGTATAATCACGCCATTTATTATTGTCTGCATTATACAGAAGGACGGTGGAGAACCAGAAGAAAAAAACACCCCAGTCCCCGATGCTGCACGCAGTGCTGCAGCATCACCATCGGTCCAGTTTTTCGATGAGTTTTCCAAGAGACTGCAGCTCCTGGAAACTCGTCTAAGCCACATTGAGATCCAGCAACACTGCATGCTGGACATTCTTGAGAAAATGGTGGTCCGATCATTCTTCACTCAAGCCGATAATAAAGCCCAACCAATGGAGAAACCGAAAGATCTTCATAGGGGAGTTTACTTCTAACCCTTTTTGCTATTCTATTTTTTTTTGTGATTTCGGTTCACTGTTACTGTTTTGGGTTTGACAATGAGGGCATTGTCGAATTTAAGTTTGGGGATGGAGGTGTACCGAAATAAAAAAAATATAATTAATAATTCTCTTAATCCGAATAGCCGAAAATGCTTGCAATCATAGAATTTAATGATGGAACTTACTTTCCTAATCTATCTAACCCTTGATGGATGTTACTTATGAATGACAATTCAAGTCTAATTAATTTAGGAGACACTTCAACATAGTAAATCCTCTTTACACGAAATTATTATTTTGAACATCATCTTTCCCGATTTTCCTAAGAGTTATCATGTTCTGTTTAAGTTTGACATTTTTGAAACTTAGCTCGAATAAATGCTTGAGACAAACGGATTTTTCAGGTGAAGAGTAACATGGTGACAAGTTTGGGGAAGAAAAAAAAAAATATGAGGCATAAAAGTTCGAAAATAAGGACAATTATAACACTCTCGGGACTTAAGTGGATGATCGTTGAGTGACACTTCATCGGGACTATGTGGATGAACGGTGAAGTGTATTTGCAATTTCCCAATCCACTTTCAAAATTCGAGTGAGCCTTTTGGATACTCGATGGGTGGAATAAAAAAATAAAGGGAACAATGGGAGGAACTCCGTTGCAATTAAATGAGCTACCCGTTTGAAATACCACCTCGGTTAAATCAAGAATCAAAAATTATATAAATGATGGTATGATAACGTAAGTAGCTCATTTACAAAAAGCCTAGAAAAATTCTTCTTCACTCTTGAAGTCATGAAGCTCGGATCTTGCTTAATTTGTGCGTGGAAGGTATGACTTTGAACGATGTTTAAAGAAGTGAAGATTTTAGCATTATGAGATGAAACTTATGACTTTTGGGAAGGATAATGTTCTTAGTAATAAGTGCACACACTCACTCTAGGGGAGATACTATCGAGAAGTTATCTGAAGTTAAGAGGAGTTGGAAAGTCATGCATTTGTGATTATTTGTCTCGAGTTAGGTTTTTTGTGGAAAAATCTGAAAATTTCTATGATTGCTTATTGACATTACTCGAGGACGAGCAATAGCTTAAGTTTGGGGATGTGTTAAGTCTCAAAAAGACTTAATATTCACGTGGTTTTAGTGGACAAATTGCTAGGAATCAGTAATGATTTAATTGAAATAATCGGATTTTCTTACGGATAATGCTGCAGCGATGCTGTAGCATCAGTAACGCTGTTTTTACGAGATTTTGCCCGATATTCTGTATTTTTCTTATAATCACGAGATTTTTATTTCCATGCAATTACAGAGTATTAAGGAGGATATAAGCTGGAAGAATCACGAAGAAGAGGGAAGAATCAAATCAAATTCAAAATTGGAAACAAGAATATCTTTGAAGATTTGGAAATCTTTCCTAATCTCAACCTCTTTCCAAACCGACCCGATTTTCTTCCCAAATCGTAACAACTCCCAGATTGGCTGCTGCTGCACGAAATATACAAAAAGAAACCAGAATACCACGAAGAAGGGTGTGTAGAATTGGAGAACGGGATTCACGATCAAGCTTCGGGCGTCAATCCGAAGAAGAGGTTTGCGGCGACGACTACGACGGCGGGGGAACGAGGCTGTGAGAACAACGGCTTTCGACGGCGAGGACCAAATTTCTCTCCTTTGCTTTTCGTTTTAATTTCCGTGAATTTTATGAACTCTTGATAGTTATTGGAGAGCTATTTAGTTTTAATCAAAGTTTGAATTTTTTATGTTGATTTGCTTAAGTCAATTATAGTTAATTCTTTCCGAGGTTAATTCTAATTCTCAATTCGACCACCAATTTTATTTTATGCACTTTATTTTCTGCACTTTAATTTTTGCATATTAGATTAGATGAAAACTCAATCAAATGATGAAAAACCTATTCTTTATTCTTTCATTCTTTTTGTAAATATTTAAAGTTACGATTTTTAGTTTACTTCTTATACTTTGCAATTTATTCTTTGAATTGAAAATCGACTTGTCCTCGTGGGATCGATATTTTTATTACTACGTTGCGATACGTGCACTTGCGTTTAATTACGATTACATTTTCAAGCAACACATATACAATATATGCTAAAAAGATAAACCTAACATTACTCTTACCATTATAGTACAATTAAAAAAGCCGAGAATGATTTATTGTAGCTACCTATTTTCTCTATCATTTCCTCCGGCTGGAAGAGCCAATGGTTGCAAAACTTGTGGAAGAGCAACATCTTTGTGCGGAATAAAGCCAACATCATAGCTTGGACAGCACACAACTCGAATTGAGTTCTTTACCAAAAATGGAACCCCTTCTGTCGCTCTTACACCAACATCATGACAAGTGACAAAAAAAATGATCTGCGCCTAATGTTCTATTCCAGTATGGATACTTAGATTTTAGACTATCCACATAATCCTGGAAAATTATAGTCATATTCTCATACGAGATTCCCTGCATTGTATCAGTGAGCAGCATAATTCAAAACTCAAAACATAAGAAATGAAAGTTATGAATAAGAGAATCTCCAAAATAAATAGTGAAATGTCTAAAGCGGAGAATTTCAAAGGAAGGGGCTAGTCGGACTAACAGCAATTCAACAACATTAACGAAGAGGATAGTTCCAAACAAGTAGTTAACATGATGCACTAAAGAAGAAATTTATTGCAAGGACCCAAGCCTGAAATAGATATATATGCATGGCATCAACGATGAACCAAGATATATCTTTTAATTTAATGGAAGTAATATATGCAGCAAACCAACGGAAAATGCTAAGTCGAATAAGCTTTCAGAACTAACTTGAACATTATTAAGATCTTCATTTACAGCCACCATAGTTTCCAGGTAACAGATGCAATTGAAATCACTTAACACACGGTCCCAAATGAGAAAAAAATTGCATATATAGTAGAATTACCTTGCCTCGCATTTTGTGGCATGAGATCGGAATCAAAAAGAGATGGGCCTCATTGGGATCTTCAGATCTGAAATGACTCTCTCGAATATTTTGAAAGAAGTAACCTTCACTAGCATATTTTCCAGTTAGCTTCCTGGGAGTTTGGTCAAAAGTTTTGGGATCCCCATCTGGGTATATAAAAACCTTGAATCTCTGCTCCATTATTGCGTAATTCAATTTGAAAACTTCAAAAGAATGAACCTAATTTATGATAATATTTTTGGAGCCCGAACCCGACGTTAAAAAAAGTTTACTTTGTGACCAAGTAATCAAAATGCTTTGTTATTACCTTCTCATTCTTCTGTCTTCACATTGCGATCGAAGTTTCAAATGATTATTTTTTCTTACTTGTTTCCGCTCGTACATACACTTGACATCTGAGGACCAAGATTGACTCCTCTCGGAACACGTAATGGATCCATTCAGACAAGTAACTAGCTCCTAAAATTAGTGCAAAAAAATATTTTTTCCCTCTTTCTCTTATCTGTACTCGTTTTAACACCAGATACGTGCGTAAAAGCACCAACCACTCTTTATATAACTTTTTTATGTTGCAATTAAACTTTTGGGACGATTTGGAGGCCAAACCCGACGTTGAAAAAATTTTACTTTGTGACAAAGTAATCAAAATGCTTTGTTATTACTTTGTCATTCTCACTTCTTCACATTGCGACCGAAGTTTAAAATGATTATTTTTTTTTACTTGTTTCCCCTCATACATACACTTGACATCCGATGACGAAGATTGGTTCATCTTGAAACTCGTAACGCATTCATTCAGACAAGTAACCAGCCCCTAAAATTAATGCGAAAAAATGTCTTTATTTCCCTCTTTCTCTTATCTATACTCGTTTTAACATAAGATACGTCCGTAAAAGCACCAACCACTCTTGTTATAAAATTTTTATGTTGCAATTAAACTTTTGGGACGATTTGAAGCCCAAACCCGACGTTGAAAAAAGTTTACTTGGTGACCAGGTAATCAAAATGTCTTGTTATTACCTTGTCATTCTCACGTCTTCACATAGAGACCGAAGTTTCCGATGGTTATTTTGATTACTTGGTCACCAAGTAAACTTCAAAAATCAGCACCGGCCCATAAATTAAGGTTTTTTAAAAATTAGAACCAAGACTAGATTAAAACTATCAATTCGAATCTAATTTATGATTCTGATCTGGTTTACGATTCTAGTTTAGTTTTGTCATAGTCGAACCCAAGTTGATCTATGAGCCCACTCATTTAGACAACATTAAAGAGGGAAAGGTGAAGGTAAAGAGAGATTAACATGAAGGAATGGGGGATTAAGGAATGTCTAATTGACTGAGTTGGCACTACCATGCCATTGTCATAGAGATTCTTTATGTGCCACGGTACCGAGCACATTGTTGGAGAAGACGATAATTGGGACCGAAAGTGATTTGTAGCACCTAAGTCTAAGTACTAAGGTACTGCCAACCAATCTTTCGACACGAGAGAGATAGGTTGGCCAATAAACTAAGGGTATGCAAAACTGGGCTAAAACCGTCAATCAGACTGGAAACGCCAGTTTTAATTTGGTTTTGGTTTTAATTTTTAAACAATCGTGATTTATGCGGTGCTAGTTTTTAGGAGTAAAAAACTGTGAAACCGGAACCGGAACCGTGAGTCAAAAAAGTTTTAAAATCGCATAAAACCCGACCCAAACCTTAATAAAATTCGTTATAAATCATAAAATTGGTTATAAACTCGCCTAATTACTTAAAATCTGACTCAAATATAATAAAAAATACATATTTTATTGTTATACTTTAATTTTTTAAATATAAAATAAAATCGGGTTAAAACAGGAATGAAACCAGAACCGTTGGTTCCGAGGCCAGTTCCAAAAATCTGGAACTGTGAGTTCAGGTTCAGGTTCTATTTCAGAATAAAACTGACCCGGACTGGTTCTTGCCCACCCCTACAAAAAGTGAATTTGTTCATGCAGTTATTAATTGAAAGATCGCTTTTATTTAGGGTATGTAGTTGCCCCCTATGTTTGTTGAGGCGACCCAAGGAGGTTGACGAATCCACATGAGCTAAGCTATGGCAGATTTCTAATGCAATAGAAGCGATAACAATTTGATGTAAAATTTGATTGAACAAGGAAGATTATAACTAGCTGATGACGAGCTGATTGTATCTCTGCCAAACTATATACTCGGGATTTGGCTAAGAACTTACATTAGCCAAGTAATGAGGAGGGTAAATGATTGGCTAGAGAAAGCGTTTTAGACCGTTTGATATAATTATCTTTCATTTGTTGAACTTTTTAGTATATTTTTATTGTATACGTTGACGTATTAACATGTGATTAGTATTTTTAAAATGTATTTAATGTAATACAATTAAAATAGTTATTTATTATATTTATTATACCAACTACACTCGACACGTCGGTATGTATAGTAAAAAAATAAATCTAACATTATCATTTATGTATATACATATAAGAAATCTAATTGATGATACTTGTAAGAACTATATTTGACAATGCAGATAATAACTTGACCAATTCCTACTTATAGATATTGAGGATGATATTCTCTTACAATAGACTAACAAGTTTAATATATCAGTTGAAAAATACATTGACATATAGGATGATCGATGTTATCCAAATTGATACCATGAGCGTAAACCACACTAGAGACTACTCTCTTTCCCTCGACCGATCTTTAAATTTCTCATACGGCCATACCTCTCACTTCAAGTAAAGAAGAAAAAACCTCTTTTTATACCACCTAAAATCACTCACGTCCTATCGTGAAACCCTTGGTTGATTTCGATATGAAGACTTGGCGAAACAGTCTACAACCACAATCCAAATGCTGCCGGATCAAGGTCCTGGCATTGGCTCAACTATGTCGTATTTCTCTCTCCTTTCCGACAAACTAGATTAAAAAACAAGCATGCACATCAATTGAGTAGAAACCCGCGCAGAAAGAGGAGGCGCATAGTTGGAGATCAAAACCTAAAAATGTTTGGTAGTTTAAAAGAAGTTAAAGTCCTCTATGTGAACCTTTTTAAACTCCAAAGATGCCATGATCGGACTTGTTGAAACAACCAACACATAATTGGAGAAAGAAAGTAGAAATAATGGAAACAAAAGATTTTATGTGGAAATCTTAAACACGAAAAAACCACAGATAGAAAAGAAAAACTACTAATCAAAATTGATACGATGAATTTTGAAACTCAAACAACGAAGCCTCATATTCAGAACCATGGATAGAAGAGAGAAATTCCTAATAAAAATTGATATAATGAATTTTATGACTCAAGCTTATATTTATAGACAATAAATCAATAATCATATCAAGATCTTTAATTATAGAAGAAATCGACCTCATCCAATTTTGAATTTGGGTCAACCCAAATCTAACAAGATGTCATCTTAAATTTAGAGTAAAGATCAAATCGTTTTGTTGTATTGAAAACAAGGATACATTATGACATGTCGAGAGTCGTGATTAGTGCAATATATATAATAAATAATTATTTATTGTACAGTACACTCGTTATCCACTTGAAAACCCTAATGGAAATCATAGATGACAGAAAATGAGAGAAATGATCCTAGGGGCGGGAAGAGAGACTCAGGAGAGAGAAAAAAACTCTGCAACTAAGCTTAAGCCGTGGCCTGAACTATGAGCTAAGGAGAGTCCTTAACGCTGACAGAAAACAAAATCAAACATATCTTCTTATTTCATTATTTGATGTATAAATCTCGCTTCAAACGTTGTAAATTAGAGTTAATCTAGACCAACTGTTGAACATAATTCAACCCTTTTCGCTTGCTCCATAGATTTTTACAGTTCATTCAACCAAAGATTTCAGAAATACAAGAAAATGAATTTGTTATCTTCATCACCTTCCTCGTTCGTCTAGTTTGATCAGTGAAACTGGTGAAAATCTGTCAAACTTTGAATGCCAGTCCAGCTTGAACCACTGAATTCGTTCTTGTTGCCAGTTCCAACGATGTTCATCGGCTGAACAACGTAAGAGTTACCAAAGTACAACCCCGTCGAAGAATCTCCCCGTGTTCCTTCTTTTCTCGTCTCGTCGAAGCGGGTAGCATCTGGTTTAACGCAATCTAGATTCTGAAAAACGATAGGTCGTTGAAGTTTCTGGGTTTGATTTTCAGGAGCCGTGGTTATATCTTTGTGAGAGCTATCTCCCACCATTAGGGCTGCAAGCCTTTGCTGCTGTAATTTCCAGTGAAGATCTTGGTTTAAGTAACTCAAAGACTCGATTGAAGCTCCTAAACTGCTTTGAGAATTGAAGGAATTTATGTTCTCAGCTGGTAAATAGTGGAACCCCATTAAAGGGTTTGAGTTGCCCAAACCAGTTGCAGACGAGGCCGAAGAATCTCCGAAAGAAGAGACATTGTTATAACAGTTCTTCGGAGCTGAAGTTAGGTTTAACTTTGGGTATGAAAGACCGCCTAAATTGTGAAACCTCATTGCCGGTGAGAGTCCATGTGAAAGCTTCAACCCGTCGAGTCCCGAGGAAGACGAAACAGAATCGCCGGAAAAAGACTTGACCTTCTTGTTTTTCCGGCAACCTCCGCCGACGGGGACGTTGCGTAAAGCGCCGCCTTTGGTCCAGTATCTCCGGCAAGTCTTGCAGAAATGTCTGGGCTGAGCGAGACTGTAGTTATTATAGTAACAGAACTTTGTGTTGGGCGAGTCACATCTCGGACACTTCATCATCGCCTGCTTTTGTTGGCGTTCACCTTTCACTTCAGCAGCGCTGGTCGAAACCCTGTGGGGAGACATTGTTTTAAGAGAGAGAGAGAGAGAGTCTGTCACAGAAGAGAGAAAGAGGAAAAAAGGGCAGAGGAGAAAGAAGAGGAGAGATGGCGATGGAAGTTAATATAGTGGGCATTTGAGGTAAGCTTAATTTCCTTAAATCGAGGCAAAAGACGAGCAATATTCATCTGTTTCATGCATGGCCAGCAGATGAGGCTGAGGGATGTGGATGGGTGCTTGTGATTTTCATCAAAGAGGCTAGGGTTTCAGACAAAAAATTAAAATACTTAACCAAGTTTAAAGTTAGATCTACAGGAAAATAAATGAAACTACGAACAACCAAAAACAATTTTGGATAATCATGGTTCTTGTATTTCGATTTAATAATCAAAATCGAAAGATTTAATCTATTGTTTATGTGTTTGGATGGCTTATTGTATTTCAATTCCGTGTTTGAACTCGGTTGGATCCAAGAAATAATTATCTCACATCTTAGTATTGGTACCTTATTAAATGCTCTAAACTAATGTTTATCGATCAAATTCAATAATTAAAATAAGTGTAGATAGTAATTTACATT
Source organism: Begonia fuchsioides (assembly GCA_003255005.1). NCBI lineage: Eukaryota > Viridiplantae > Streptophyta > Magnoliopsida > Cucurbitales > Begoniaceae > Begonia > Begonia fuchsioides. The sequence goes on along the minus strand of QAOC01051268.1, from coordinate 50,920 downwards.
TGAATTATGAGTATAATTAGGACATGTTTCTTGAATTTTAAAAGTCGTCAATGAACACCGTAAACTTTATCATAATTGCAACGGTCACATTGTCATTACGTTTTTTGCTAATTTTAACAATATTTATCAATCTAATCAACACATTTCATTGATAAATAGTGATAGAAATCTTGAAAAGATTAAAAATTTCTTTTTGTTTTATTAGTTAAATAAAATATAAATTTATTATTATATTTTTTTAAAATTTTTTAATAAATCGTTAAAATTAATCAAATCGACGAATATAACTAACATGACCTACATAAAAAAAAACATAATGACAAAATGTTCGTTACAATTACAGTGAAATTCAAGATCTTCATTGACGAATATATAATCAGATTAAAGAACAATTGTGTAATGCTCTAAACTAATGTTTAAGGATCAAATTCGATAATTAAAATAATTGTATCTCCCTAATTACATGTCCTAAGCAGCCATGGCCATCGCCATTGCAACTGGATCTTACAATTATTCAGAAGTGATGACCTAAATTCTAAATGATCAAAAAGTGTAAATTAATGAAGCATAGAGAGGATGGAGCTAAGATTCGAGTAGGGGCAACAAAAACAAAAAAACACTGTGTCTCTGCAAATGTCAGCAGCTGTGTCTGAAGTGTCACTTTTGCAACTGAACATACCACCTCCAATTGTACTCTTCAGAAAGTCTCTTCTTTCAAACCTTGGATCGCCGTTGGATCTCCAAGAACATCAAAAGTTTCGACGGATTTTGATTTAAAACCTAACTTTGAATCAACACTTGGGTCATTAAGGGTTGTAAACCAGCAGTTTTTAGCCCCATTTCAGCCATCATAATTGCTTCAGCTTTAACAAAAACTAGCAGACAGTAACGATAAATAATAGTAATAATAGCTCACAAATTAACCCACCAACCCGAGTAATTATCTTCTAATTAGGGTTCTTCAGAATGGTAATTATGAACAGTACAAAGCTCACAGATCGAAACATGAAAATGGAGAAAAAAACCAGTGATCAAGAAAACTTAATGACTTGTCTTCAACCCTCTATGATTTGATAATATGGTGTCTCCTTTCAGACTAGCTTCTGAGTCAGAAGCTCAGAGACGAAGTACGCCCGCAAAGACCTCTCAAACTGCAGAGATAGATACTCTTCATCGTTCATTTAACGCCCCTGATTATTTCTTCTTCATTTTTCGTCGTCTTCTTCTTCGTCCTTTGATCAGAGAAGAACTACAGTGAAACAGAAGATCAATGGATAGGATTCTGTACTGTTAATGTGACTTTGTTAATCTTTTGGTTTGGTTTAAACTGGGTGTTTACTGTGTCTTTTTACGCGTCTGATTAGTGATAAAGTGGAGATTTGGATTAGGTTAAGGTAGATGTGGCCATGGCGGAAACAGAAACAGCTTTCAGAGAAAGGCACCACCGACCAAAGAGCGTTGAGAAAGCTTCATTAATGGAGGAAAGATTACATGTTCGTCTGTAAAGAACAGCTATTCCCAGCCATTACTCGATTACTGTCACATTTTTTTAGAGAGAAAGAGAGAGAGAGAGAGAGAGAGAGAGAGAGAGAGAGAGAGAGAGAGAACTCGTGAAGTGGAATAGTTGGCTAGATTCCCGTGAGACCAAACCTAGATCCACCCCATAACAAGAAATGCAAAATCAGAATAAAATGAACGATGAAGAGACAAGCAAAAGGAGTTATTAACTTTAGAATAAAATGTAACTTTTGATTTAAACCTCGTTCAACCCACCGTTTTCGGGGATTGAGATGCGTATCTCCAACTTTGAGGGCTTGGTGGGTGAGAACTATGGGTGTTCATAATCGGCTAAGATCATATACCAAATCCGAATTGAAACATTTGGTTAGGTTTTTGTCATTTATGCATCGCTAATGGTTCCTTTTCGATCATGCATTATGCAAAAGTTATTCATTTGGTTTTGTTTCGAGTTTAAGGTAGTGAAACCATTAAACTGACATCAATCAATGTAGAGTTCATAATTTAAATTCATAATTTTTTTGTTATTCAATACCAAATTTGTAACTAATACTTTCATTAAGCTTAAAGTTGGATATATAATGTATAATGATACTATATTTAATTGGTGATAATTTTTGTCTTACAAATTGTGCATGTATTAATTTCTTAAATACTTAATCAAAAGACCACAACTAGATCAAATATATGGTCTAGTTTTGGTATTCTTAAGGTGTAGTTTAGGTGCAAAAAGCTACTAAAATTTTATGGTTCGATCTTATTCTTTTAAAAAAACTAAACTGACCAACATACCATCACCCTTTTGAGAACACCTGCACCTCCAATGTCGAATTAAGATTGAGATAAGGTAGTCAATCTCAAAGATCTATGGGTTGATCTCTGTAGGTAGATTGGTCCCTCTTTGTACCTAGTTCTCGTCTGATGTTGTGCAAAAATATATCACTATGCAAATGCAGATATCTCAATCAAGTACTATAAAAGATATCGATCTCCTAAGTACAAAGAGTTTAACTTTCAAGATAATTGTGAAATAACTAAAACAAATAGAGGTTTGATTTTTGGTTTTGGATAAAACAATAAACTAAATAATAAAATTAAAGGTGAAATAATAAAGTGGTGTTTGAATTGAGAGATGAATGCTTCAATTAGGTTTCCCCACCAAATACTTCTTTTTACTGTAGATGTTGCCGCGGTTGTTACCACATTGATATTAGTATTTCAAGAGTGCTGACATTGTCTGCTGATTAATCTCTTTTGTACATATGATTAAGTGAAGTATTACTGAAGATTCCATGTGAAATTCAATCCTTTACAACCACATGATCTAAAGTTGAACATTACAATTAAACTTTCGACTAAATTCTGCCACTCAATTTAACCCCTAATGTCATTCAACGTATGTTCTAATAACTATTTAATGACATTTTAAATAGCATCTTAGACATTATCCATGTGACATTCACAATATATATTATAGATGAATCACAAGTTGAATGGATTAATAGTAAAAATCCAAGAAATATTGGTTCTATAATTCATAATCTAGCGTTTAGTTCATGACTAACGAGAAACAAAAGTTCAATGAAGATAATATAACAATAAGAGGAAGAAGATTTTGGTCCTCAACATTGACATTTCATCATTCGTACAAAGCTCATTCCTCGTCGCTGTGAACCTTCGCTTCGAAGTTTTGCCCAATTGTTAGGGGTTGGCACAGGCTGAGTCAAGCTAGTTTTGGTCCTAGTTTCAGATATAAAAAATAAAATCCATATTTAATTTTTTTAAATAGGGAACCGGCCGGAGTTGCTGGTAAAAAAAACTACGATTCACATACCGGTTAAAATTAAAAAAAAAATTAAAAAATATATATTTGAAAATCTTTTTATTATATTAAAATTTTTAAAATATATAATTTTGAATATTTTCATTAGATTTGAGATGAATTTTCTAGTTTGGGTTTGTTGGGTTTGAGTTGGATTTTTGGTCAGAAAGTTCGATCCACGAGCCGAGATGGTTTGTAATTTGAAATATTGTAAAAATTCAATATTCTATCCTATATGCTATTATGTAGCTTAAAATGTACAAAACATGTTGAAAGAGTGAACTCCCATGAACAATTAGGAATACTCATGGGTAAAAAAAAGTGGAGTTAGATAGATAGCATTGTCATTGGTATAATCATACATGACATACATTTTTGTTGTCATTTGATTTTAATGCTAAAAAGTGAAGGGATTCTGAATTGTGAGTTTCTAAAAAAAAATTAAATCTTGCCTTCGAGTTCCAAAATGATATGGGTAATGAGGATTATAATTTGAGTCTTTATGTAGGTTAGAAAGCTCTTTTGAAACATTTGTCAAAACTTGACTATAGATGGTTGGCACATACGTGAGTAGGGGTGAGAGACTGGTTGGTTCGATAGTTCGAGTTGAGTTTTGAAAGAAAATATATCAAATTCGATAATGGTGTTGTAAAATTTTAAATATAAAGTTAACCCATTAGGTTATGGAACCCAAATCTAATTCGTACCCAGTGCACATGTTGGGTTAGGCTCGAGTTCGGCTTGTGTTGAGCTCGAGTTGAGCTTAAAAATAATGTTTAGTAAAAAATTATAAATCTAAATTCAAGTAGGCAAAGGTTAGATATTCAATCTAAACATGAGAATTATAAAACTATTTAATCTATGTATCTAAATATCAAAAATTGAATCCAAACATTAGAAGCATGAAATATTTATCTAAGTATCTAATCCAAATAAAGGAAACATAATTTTTTTTAATCTAAGTAGTAGTAGTGGCTAAAATAAAAATCTACTAAATATTAAATATTCAATCTAAACATGATTAACATATAATATTTATCTAAGTATTCTATATACAATCATAATCCTAACAAAGAAGACATAAAATTTGTTATTTCAGTAGTAGTAGTAGTAGTAGCTAACATGTCGAATCTGTACAAATAAAAAAATAAACATTAAATTTAAGCATAAAATAAATAGAAATAAAACAAGATTTTGTAACCCCTTTGAATAATACGACAAGCTTATTAGATATCTTTACATCTTTGATGTCTTTATCATATCAATTAAAGCTAAAAATAAAAAAAAAACACGATAAAATTAGAACATTTCAATCATTTGTAGGACAAAATAATTGAAAATTGCAGAAAATGATATTCATTTCTAAATTAGAACATTTCAATCATTTGTAGGACAAAATAAAGATAGTGATTATTACCCTAGCCAATCGTTGCCCTTTTTATTCGATCTAATGGTATTGATCAAATTGCTCAACTAGTTTATCTTTACTTGAAATTCTTCGGATTAGTCGAGTGGAACATCAACGATGTGAATGAAAATCATGAAGCAAAATGCAAAAGAAAGAATGATAAAAAATACAAAAAGAAAGATTTTAATTGTCAACAAAGGTAAAGTTTAAATAGTTTCATCGAGCTCTGGTTTTGTGATGATCAATGGAGGAACAAGCCTCACAATATTTCTTTTTCCAACTGTCAGAATCGAAGCCCCAAATTCCAAGAAGCCTCTATGAAAAATAAAATTGATTGCTTGAAAGATTACAGTGATGAGCTAAGGTGTAAGGTTACATTTTAAGACTATGATTTGATGATTTAGTAATTAGTATATCAAAATTTTGTTCTATTCTATTATATAAAATTGAACCAAATACCCAATCCACCCAAACCAAATATCAATCCACCCAAACATCAAATATGTTGGTAGCTCATGATTGAGGCCAGACCATTTCAAACTCAATCTTACTAGATTTCCACCGCTACATGGAAGAACGTGAAAGGCGATCCACGTGTCCCCGTTGTTTACTCAGAGAAGTTTCAATTGAAATCCCTCTAACCGCGACCCAAACTAGGAGGTATTTTCCAAGCATTCCAAGGTTGTGGGCTCAACGAAAATCTTCAATGTTCAATATATCTCGTCACCACCTTGAAAACCAATGGAATGCTATAAAGTTGGCGGATCAAATCTTACATCACCTAATTTGGTCCGTTCAAGGTTTGGATTTGGACAAAACGTTTGACCGGGGTCCATTTCAATTTGATCAGTCATAAGTCCCGAAATGGGCTTATTTACAGCCTTGAATCTTGATTAATTGTAAGCAAAAATTGACTAGAAGTAAAGAAAAATATGCTTGCTGTGAAATGTGCTATAGCAGAGGTGCACGGGTTTAGCACGTGATTTTTAATGAATTAGATGCTGTTTTTCTTGGGTATTTTATTATCTTTCCAGAAGCTGTTTACGTGTCTTTTTATCCTTTTGTGCAAGGTTTATTTGGCTGGGCAATCGACGGGGCATCGCGAAACAGAAAATCGAAGCTCAATGATGAAGGCGGATTGTGCGAAACAGAATGGAGAGAGAAGGAGTGGAGAATCCGGAAGATTCGAGCAAGGAAACCGGCTGGAGAAGCTATTAAAATCAAAAGAAGGAGAAAAGCGAGAGGAGGACGGAGAAGGAGAAAAGCGAGAGAAAAACGGAGAAGAAGAGTCCGAAAAACAGCAACGAGCGGGGTTTTTCGGACTTGGACAGAATTAGACGGAAGATACGGGAAAAATCATTGGAGCTGCGAAAATCAGTATTCCAGCAGCCGACGACGAGCTGAGGAGCTCCGGGTATACGACCTGAGTTTGAAGCTTTAGTCGGTGAGCTTAATTGCAGAGAAAATCGCATGGCGATAGTTTATGAACAAATTTCTGTTTTCGATTTTGCTTCAATGATGAGCTAAATTGTCTGTGGTTGGATTGATTTGCTGTTGACTGGAAAACTCATGTGTTGCTTGCACGATTTTAATTAATCTGTTTAGTTTTACAATTTTTCTCATGTTTGGACTGCATGCCACAGCTAAAATGAGTTTCGGTATATCCGTAACATGCCATTAGGGATTTACCTGAGCCTTGAACGGATTAACAGACTGATTTACTCTTCATTTATATTCTGTTTTTGATAAAAGTCGATGATGAATACTCTGAACTTATTTTCCTTACCGTATGTACGGAAGGGAAGTGAGGAAAGAAGAAAAATCGGAGGCCATGCCAGCCCCGGTTATTCAATGATTCGATTTCAGTCAATCGTGCTGCAACACAGCTGCAGCCTCCGCTGTGGCAGAGAATTCCAGCAACAAAAGATCAACCCGACCACGCTTTCTCATCGATATTCTTTCTTACTTCTTTTCTGTTAATTTCTTGATAATCTTTCTCGTATCTTCCGATCTTATTTTACACACTTGAAATTTATTTTAGAATTTAGAAAACTCTTTCACAACTTTATTGAGCAATCCGGTTTTCACATTGATTTTTTAAAGAAGATTTTACTAGTTTTCCTCGAGGGATCGATATCTTTTATATTACTTGTAAACTGTGCACTTGCGGTTTAATAACGACACACGCATTACACCCAACAAGTTTTTGGCGCCGTTGCCGGGGAAAACGGATTGAATTTTCTTTGAAAATTTTTGCGAAAATAGTTTAAGCAGAAGACATTGATATTATTGTGCTGGAAAACGTTTGTTGTTTGTTGAGACAGGAGGTAGCCCATGCAACATAATTTCAATTTGGAAATAATACCATTTGATCCAGAAATAGAACGGACATTTAGGCGAAGACGACAGCAACAACGAAGGCAAAGACAACAACAAAGAGAAATGGATATTGGATTAATAAACGAAGAAGCCGAACAGGAACGACCACTAAGGGACTACGCAATGCCGAACTTAGAACAGTTAAACCCAGGAATCGTTAATCCGGGTGGAATCAGAGGAAGATGTGAACTCAAGCCGGTTATGTTTCAAATGTTGCAATCAATTGGACAGTTTAGTGGAATGGCGACGGAAGATCCGAATGCTCATTTGAAGGACTTCACCCGATTATGCGAAACTTTCGAGGATGCCAATACTAACGGTGAACTTCTGAAAATGAAATTATTCCCGTACTCCATCCGAGACAGGGCAAGAGCGTGGCTAAATTCTCTGCCACCAAATTCTATCAACTCATGGGAAGACTTAGCTCGGAAATTCTTAATTAAATATTTCCCACCGGTGAAGAATGCAAAAATGCGAGGGGATATAATGAGCTTTAGACAGAACGAGTTCGACTCTTTATACGAATCATGGGAGAGATTCAAGGAGCTGCTCAGACAGTGCCCAAATCATGGTGTTTCGCCATGGGTACAACTTGAAACATTTTACAACGGGCTAACTTCTCAAACCCGAGCTATTTTAGATGCATCAGCAAATGGGGCGATTCTGTCCAAGACTTATTCGGAAGCTTTTGCACTGCTGGAAAATATCGCTATTAACAATTATCAATGGCCAACGAATGAAAGAGGTCCTGTTCCGAGGCGATCCAATGGTGTGCTGGAAGTTGACACTGCGACAGCGCTGGCAGCACAAATGGCATCATTAACCAATGCCATCAAGAATATGAGTATGCCGAAGGATGCACCACAACAGCAGGTCAAGAGCATCAACTGCACCTTTTGCGATGAGGGGCATGAATTCAATCACTGCCCATCAAATCCCGAATCAGTTAATTTTATCGGAAATAACAGAAACATGGGGTACAATCAAGGATGGAAGCAAGGAGCAAGTAGCAGCGGAAATCAATGGTCACAGCAAGCTCGACCAAGTAACTCGAACTACCAAGGACCGCCACCAGGTTTTAACCAAGTCGGAAATTTCCAACAAGGACAGCAATTTACACAGCCCAAGTCGGTTGAGCAACTTTTAGCGGAGTATATGGCAAAGAATGATTCAACTATTCAGTCATTGACAAATCTTATACAGAATCAGGTTGCTTCGCATCATAATTTAGAAAATCAGGTTGGGCAAATTGCTCAAGCACTAAATGTAAGACCAATGGGGGCGCTACCAAGCACCACCGAATCACCGAAGCGTGAAGGAAAAGAACACTGTCAGGCCATTACGTTACGAAATGGTCGGGAAGTGGAAACAGTGAAAGAACCAAGGAAGATTAGTAACAATGTCAAGGAAAAAGGAACCGAACCAAGGAAGATTAGTAACAATGTCAAGGAAAAAGGAACCGAACCAGAAGAAATTGATGCAGAAAAGATCACTGAATTAGGTGTTGCAGCACGGACTTCGCAGCACACTGAGGTTGTTCAACAACAAAGACCACCACCACCATTTCCGCAAAGATTGAAAAAACAGAATGAAGAAAAACAATTTCTTTGAAGATGTTGTGATCATATTCTCACTTAAAAGTGTCATAAGTTCTACATCTTTAAAATCGGGTATAACATGACCGTATTAGTTCATACCCTGTTTTTACCTCAATTTCCGATATATACAACTTTTGCTACACTAATCGGATCAGAACGAATAAGGTACCAATCTAAACCGTATAATGTTGGTTACACTTCATTAGAAGAAATCATGAGCAAATTGTAAGTCGAAGACTTCGTAAATTTCACATTTCAGAAACTGGGTAACATTACCTTAAAAATTGTATACCCATAAACTAACTTTACAATTTCATTTCTTTTTAACCTTATAACGCCATTTCCATCTCATATAATCTAACCTAGAATAAAATTAGATGTTTCTGAATAATAAAATTCATACCTCAAGCTTAAGTTTGTGGTTTCCTCTTCTCCTTGCACTTCTAACCCTTAAACACTAAATTTTCTTGCACAAAACATGAAAACTTCACACTTTTATCACAAAATCCTAATTTTCTCACACTAGACCAGGGAGAATTTTGAGAGAGGGAGAGCTCTGTCGTGGTTAAGGCTGCAAGCTGAAAACCCCCTACTCCCTTATCAAGTAGATCAACATGGAAGGTGGAAGGTCATGGGTGATGTGGAGCTTCAAGCATGAGGTGTCACCATCCAAGCTAACCATCTCTTAATCCACGTGGCACTTTCTTATTGGTCCATCCTTAATTAATCATAGATTAACTTCCTTAAAAATTCAATTGAAAATTTAACATTTCAGTAATAAAGTGTCAACCTCTCATTCAAAGTGTCACCCTTAACCAGCCCGAGAGTTCAAGGTGTTGACCATTTAATTGTTTCATAACTTTTGCTCCACAATTCTGATTTTCATAATTCAAAAACCCATAGTTTCCTCATTGAGTTGACTTTAACTTTGTAGAAGATGTAAACTTCAAAATAATAGTTTAACATAATAAAATATACAAAATTGCGAGCATCGCTCAAAAGTCCATAACTCTATAGTCTAGATTTCCTTTACCAATTTCAAATGAGCATAACTTTCTCTACACAACTCCAATAGAGTGGATCTACCTATCAATCTTCTTAACTAGATGTATAATACAAATTTGTAGAAGAATTTTTTTCCAATTAGGCTCTTCTATGGCATGATATTATTCAAACACAGAAACTGCTCCGTTACAAAATTCTAACCCGACCTTTGTTACCAATTCTTGGGTTCTAAGATTCATAACTTTCTCGATAATAATTCATTTGTGATGATTAATGTGTCAAATTATTCCTTAAAGAGTCCACTATAACTTCTTAGAAGACACCAAACTCAGAAAACTAACGTAAAATGAAGTAACCGGTCAACCTGATCTATAAGGTGTCGACCGCTGTTCAAAAACAGAGAACATGTATTCTGGAAAATCGGGAACCAGACAACCAAACTTAAAGGGGTCGACCACAGTCCTCTTCCAGTTTTCGTCTACCAACTTGCAACATCAATAACTTTGTCTACTAAGCTTCGAATTGAGTGATTAAAACGGCTATAGATCATATTTTTATACCAGGCTAGCAGTCGATTTTGGAACTGGTGAAGATTTCTTTGGAGAATCCATAGTTTCTCTTTATTTCCTTTTGTTGTAACTGGTAAGGATTTGTGAGTGGACACATTTGAATAATATTCCTTTCGAATTGGTTGTATAATGATTTATTTATGCTATGACTTAGAACACTTTGGATGGATAGACTCGGAGTATTTTGGTAAAGAATTTTCACAAATTTTAATAGCATTTGGGTCAGATTTCTGAGTCTGTCAGAGTGGACTTGGGTATCCGACCTGGCGTTTCTGCCGGGCCCTCCCCGGGGCGTGACAAGTTTGGTTGCTCGAAAGCAGAAAATACCAGAGACAAGCATGACATGAAAAAAAACCCATAAGAGTTGCTTAAAAATTCCAAAATTTACATGGTGAACTAATAGTCTTTTCAATGCAAGCCAATGAACGTCCGTAGGAGAATGCATGAATTGACTTAATTTATTTACGGAAAAAGAGATATCTGGTCTCGTGAGGTTGCAATATTGTAATCCACCAATGAGTTGCCGGTAAATAGTACCATCTTGTAAAACCGACCCATCATTAGAAGATAATATCGGTTTGGGCAACATAGGGGAATCCACCGGTTTGCACCCGGACATATTCGCTTTATCAAGCAAAGATTCAATGTACCGGGATTGAGACAAAAATAGAGAGTCACCCGAAAATCTGAAATTAATCCCGAGAAAGTGGTGAAGAGTTCCCAAATCTTTCAGAGCAAATTTACTGCTCAAGAAATTTATCAAAGTAGCAATTTCCTTGTCGGAATTGCCGGTAAGCAATATGTCATCCACATATATAAGCATTAATAACCGGACAGAATTCCTCTTATCTTTTTAGAATAAAAAGAGAAGAATCCGCTGAAGATGCATGAAACCCGTACTCAATAAGAGCTGAAGAAAGTTTTAAAAACCATGCCCGAGGTGATTGTTTAAGCCCATATAATGATTTGTGAAGTTGACAAACCAATGAAGGAGATGATTGACTTACAAACCCGGGAGGTTGCTCCATGAATACCAACTCGGCTAGATCTCCATGAAGGAACGCATTGCTAACGTCCAATTGCTTCAAAGACCAAACATTAGAAAATGCTAAGCTTAAAACAAATCTAATTGTTGTGTGTTTAACAACCGGGCTAAAGGTTTCAAAGTAATCAACATTTTCTTGTTGATGATAACCTTTAGCCACTAACCGTGCTTTGTAGCGGTTGATAGAGCCATCTGAATTAGTTTTTATTTTGTAAACTCACTTGCATCCAATAACCGAGCACTCCGGTGGTAATGTAACCAACGACCATGTGTTGTTTTTGAGTAAGGCATCCATCTCTTCATTCATAGCCGATAACCAACAAGGAGATTTGCTGGCTTCTTTAAAGGATACCGGTTCTGAAAGATTAGCCGCTAGTACCTTTGGTTTATGAATTCCCGATTTTGCCCTAGTCACCATTGGATGAGTATTATCCCGAAAATCATCGATCGGACAAGAGTCACCATTCAAAACACCAACCAAAGACTCGGAAGAAGATGTACATGGAACCGAAATAATGGGAATTTGTGAATTTGAATATGAAGGTAAAGAATTTTGAATGACAATCGGGGAAGATGATAATTGATCAAGCGAAGATTCTGTTTTTGAAGATTTATATGGAAAAGAATCTTCATAAAAAATCACATCCCGGGATATGAAAACCCGACCCGAAGACGGATCTAACGTAATATACCCTTTATGGTTGTTAGAATAACCAATGAAGACACATTCTCGAGATCTCGGTTCAAGTTTGTGTGAATTGTAGGGTCGAAGATTCGGAAAGCACAAGCAACCGAAAACACGAAGTAGTTCATAATTTGGTAGAATCGAGTGAAGTAAAAAATAAGGACATTTAAATTCTCCCGAGAGGGTAACATATTGATAATATGCACCGCGGTATGGAAAGCAAATGACCAAAATTTTAAAGGCATATGAGAATGAAAAAGAATTGACAAACAGACTTCGGCAACATGCCGGTTTTTACGTTCAACATGACCATTTTGTGCTGGGGTATAGGGGCACGAAATTCTATGGATAATACCATTAGACTCAAAAAATTGACGTAAGGGACGAAATTCCCCCCCCAAAATTTGATTATCAAAATTTGATCCTTCGTCAAAACAGGTTCACCGATTGAGGCAAGATTATTGCAAACCTTTGTTATTTGTTGAATATACTCCGTAATTGTAAGATCTTGCTAAAATTGTGTAACTTACTTCGTAGTTCATTTAGTCGTGCCAGAGATACTGAAGAATGCGGTTTGGCAAGGCTGGACCAAATTTCAGAAGTCGTTGTGTAGTTTACAATTTGAGGCAGCAAAGACTCGGACAAAGAAGCATATAACCAACTCATCACAAGTCGGTTATACCGTTGCCAGTTCGAGAAATCTGGATTCAGAATCGTTGAAGAATCGTCCAAAAATTGAGGTGGAGATGATGACGACAAATCGATGAAAGATTCAAGGCCATTAGAAATAATGATATTGAGAAGAGTATTCTTCCAAATCAGGTAGTTTTCCGAGTTTAATTTGATAGTGATATTTTGAGAATGATTCGGGAATGGAGGAAGAGAAATTCTGGAATTGTTTTCGTTGCTTGTAGAGGAGGAGGCAGCCATGGATTACAGGTTTGCAGTATCAAAGGCAGAGGTTGAGAAAAAAAAAGAAGAAGAGATCGGAAGGGAGAGATAGTGGCTCTGATACCATGTAATGAATAAACTCTTACGTTCTTCATTCATTTACATTGTACTTATACAAAACGAAAGTAACCGTAAAAGTAACCGAAAGTAACTTCTTATAACTTCTATTAATAACTCCTAATAGTAGCAGCAGGAGAAGATCCCGCTCAGGCTGAAAATGACGATCAAGAGAAGCGCAGTGCCGAGAGGGAAGCCCAACGACGGCCGGGAAAGGTGCAGCTCCAGCGGCGAAATATCTTGACTGTTCATCACTTTCACAATATCTTCTCTCTCCTCTCATGTGACGAGAAGATTATGACAGACAAGGAGAGAGAGACTGGGGGAGAGAGATATAGAGAGATACTGGGAGAGAGAGAGAGAGCTCTAAATCTAGGGAGAGAAAGGAAGTACGATAATGGAAGAAACGGAGATGGGAAGATGAGAGACACTGGGAGAGAGACTGAGAGAGAGAAATATAGAGAGATACTGGGAGAGAGACTGGGAGAGAGCTCTAAACCTAGAGAGAGAAAGGAAGTACGATAATGAAAGAAACGGAGATGGGGAGATAATATATATAAAGAGAAGAAGAAAGAATATGCAGAGATTTGCGTAGGAGGAAAGGTCGTCCAAGTACGGAAGAGGGTGGAGCCCATTTTTGTCTGCACTGATCCTCAGCTCGAGCTTTTGCTTCCATGGCTTCTGAGAAAAACCCTAAACTCTTCTGACCTAAATTCTTCCATCTCTACAGCGGTGGGAACTCGACGACCAGTAAAGTGAATGACTAAATCACGTAATCCTAAATCGCTTGCCTAGAGTTGGAGGGCATGTTTTTTAGGTCAAATCTCTCTCTAAACTATAATCTCTCTCAAAACCGACACCCCTCATTTCATTCCCGGAGAACAAGTCGCCGGAGTTCCGACAAAGAAAGAACATCGTTGCCCTAAAAAAGGGTCGGAGTGGGGCCGCGTGGGCATAGTAAACGAGCGGCGGCCGGAGAGAGTGACCCCAAAAACAGCTGCAACTCTTCTTAAATGCGTCTCACTTGAACCATAAGCTGTCAAAGCCCACAGTTCCACCACTTTTCTCATCTCCTTCTTTAAAGCTTTAAATCAATGCCAGATATTTCCCGTCGCTGGTATAGTTTACCTGTGTTAATCGTGTCAAATTAGAGCAATCAAACTAACCTACATGGAATATTTGGGTAAGACCAAATCGATTTTAAATTTAAAAAATGAAATCGATGTGAACTTACATTGATTTTTTTAGGTTGAATTTGATTCGGATTAAATAAACGATTAGATTGAATTTGAATCCAACTTTATAAGAATCGACTTATCAGATCAGGTCAATTAATCGATCAAATCTAAATTTATAAAAAAATAATTTGTAGTTTTGAATTTTACAATAACGAATGTAAACTCTAATCGAAACCGACCTGAAATATTAAGTCGTATTTGGATCAGATCAATTATTCGAAAATCTTTAATTTAAGTTTATATCTATAAACTTTTGACCATCGAATAAAATTCATTTTCTATCTAAATTTGATTCGAACCCCACATACAGCCTTTACCATAGCCTTTGTCTCTTTGAGCTTTCTTGGCCTTTCTGGTCTTCAAGAGACAAGACTTCTTCTCCGACCTAAAGAGTCTAGGTTGACTCAGAGATGATAGATTTAGTATAAAGAGCCTAGGTTCGACGTCTACGCTGCCCTAGTGTAAGAGTTGTTACCCCCAATGTTGGGGTAACTCTTTGGGACATCAGGTTAAAGTCTCTCATCTCTGGGCTGCTAAGTCACCGTGATTAACCCTCTCACATGCTGTCGGGCCAGGGTGTGGGGCCCCGGGGCAAGAGATTTTGCCTTTTTTTGATATAAAACGTGGTGTTGGAGAATCAACCATTATGGGCGACCGAATTTAATGCACAGAAGAAAGTTCTAACTTATTTTATTTATTTCTGTTGCCAGCTTACTCACCCTTCTCATCTCAATGTTGTTCATATTCGGAAAAGTTCCAATAAATTAAACTTGTTTTTTTTTGTGGCTTAATCTGATCATATTCGTTGAATGTTTCTGCTTAATTCAGAAGACTACACAGCTGATCTAGGGTTTTGTCTTTATTCCATAAATTCATGAAAATTAGGGTTTTGTTTTTCATTCGTGTTGTTTCATTTCTAAGAATTCAAAACTCATATCTTGCTCATATGAATGCGAGAATTCGAGCAAGTTAGTACGATTAGAGTGTGTCATTCAACACTATACTAAAATACTTAGGAAAAAACAATGATTTTATAATACTGTATTTAGTCGTCGCAGATTTATCTTTTGGATTTATAGCCTAAAATACGTTGTATTTAGTTGAAAAAAAAAATATATTTAAATACAATATAAATTCTTTCGGCTATCATTAACAAAGATAAGTGGACTTGACTATCAACTCCCATCATGAATTCTTTCGGCTCACTAACAAAGATAAGCGGACGTGACTATCAACTGTCACATAAAATGTTGAATGTAACATGTTTTAAAGATACAACATGATTATCGTGATTTAGTATTCATAGATTGGACAAGCAAGTTGATAAGGAATCTACTTTTTTCTAGTATATGATGAAATCTCAATTGAATTCGCCAATTCGAGTCCAAAGAGGATGTTGCTTTAACCTAATTGACGTGACCCAACACTTGGATGAACAAGGGACTTGATAACTTTAATGGAAGACTAAGTACTGTCTCCACTTAACTATTGCTTATGCTACACCATTAGAATTTGGTTCCAATAATAGAATAATTCTCAAATAATACATTATCTAATTATATTATATTAGGGGTAGACAAAATCAGACTGTAGTTTGAAATTGGAACCACTGGTTTTGAACGAGTTACCAGTCTTAATTTTTAAAAATTGTGAAATTAGAAAAAATAACTAAAAATTAGATAAAATCTGACAAAAAATAAATAAAATTCAATATAAACTCAAAAATCAATTTCAAATCCAGTTCAATCATTAAAAACTCGAGTCAAATATAATATATAATATATTTTATTTTTATTATTAAATTTTTTTAAAATATAGAATTGAACCGTGATAAACCAGAATCAACTCGTATTTCACGATTTTGATTCTGATTCACCTAGAAACTGCCAGTGCCTACACCTATATTATGTGTCTTAACTATGCATATTGGAATATTTAATAAAAATAATAATATTTTAACATTTTCTTTTATTTATTGTAGATTAAACACAAAGTATCTCGTTTACTTTTCATGATAACATGCCTATATATCAAGCACTTGGCAAGAGAATTTTCTCGTACTAATATCGAGTGTTAAAGTTTTGACCATTAATAAATATATTTTTTGCGGCAAAACTTAGCTGTATTTTAAATTTTACGATGAATTATGTGGAATTTCTTGTGTATTTTTTATCTGTAGATTTTTTTACGTAAATTTTTTGTGTACCTGTATTGTATTTTCCTTAGAACCTTAATCCTAATTGCGGTTAATAAACTCTACTTAGTAGAAATTTTGATCATTAGTTTGTAATGAAATGATCATTCGCAATAATAATTTTTTTAAATTAATTAATTTAAAAAGTGTTTTATCTATTCGGTGAGGTTTCATCTCAACATGGAACATGAACAGGTGGCCATAATTCCAAAATTTAGAATTGGAAACCAAAATCGTGCAATATGACACATTTCCTGGTCACGGTTTCATTTCTAATTCAAAAAAAGTTACTACATCTGGGTCGAGTTTTACGTGATGTTTGGAACTAATATTTAGTTTATATCGAGTTTTATTTGTTGTGTCAGATTTTACCAGATTATTAGTAATTTTTCTGACCAATGACCTTAGTTTTAATTTTGCAATTTTTTACATTAAAAGATTGAACAAACCAGAAAACGCGTAAAAACGAGTAGTTTTGCTTCGAACCATGGTTAAGGCGCACTCTGGCCCAAAGACCCTGAGCCCAAGCCCAAGCCCGAGCCCGAGCCCGAGCCCAAGTTTTTCCATATTCCAGATTTTAGAGCCCACAGCGTATCACCAATGGCTACCATGTAGCTATTGCAAGACACGGATGGTTAACCATGGTTAGGTTAGGCTAACTAAAATCAAGATTTAAAGTCGACTGGTAAACGGAAAGTGATCCGGCGGTGGGTCCCCTTGTCGGGGCAAAGCCACGCAAAATCTGTGGGCATCCACTTAATTTAATCCTTTGATTTCTCCTTTTTTTCACCTTTTTTGGGTGGTTGACTTTCTTGATTAATGTTTTAATTATCAATCAATTACTTAATTAATCAGTTTTAATTACTAAAATAAATAAAAATTTAACTCATGAATTATACATAGAATAGAAACTCAAATCAAGCCCAAATTTTGAAAAAAGAGCTCAAAAAGTCTAAATTTTTCAAAAACCTTTTTTCAGTGTTGGACTCATTCACCCTCTTTTGAACATCTGATCAATTTTATTTTATTTTTAAATTTTTTTTATTTTTAACTAATTTTATTAAGNCATTTTATGCTAAAAATTAATTAGTTAATTATTTAGTGTTTTCCTTTGTCCCCAAATCTCTTTCCCACCTTTTCTTAATCCGCCCATCAATTGCCCCTCACGCAGTCACGTACCCACATTTTTCCAAATACTCTTTTTATCTCAGTCCGACAATATGTGAGGTGGTTAATCACGATGACTCAGTAGCCCAGAAATGAGAGGCCCGTACTTAATACCACAAGGAGCAAACTCAATATTGGAGGAATCCAACCATATCCCTTAGATTTTTCCTATTCGTCTTCCATTATCAAAAGCGATCCCACGGTTGAGATTCATTTATTTTTAAAGGGTAAAGAGGATTGGTGTAGAGAATCAATACCCAAGGAATAACTTTTAAGTATTTCCATTTCTACCCCTGCTGGACTATATTTTCTGAGCTTCGTGCTTCTCGGCAGACAAACACGGCCTAGGATCCTTCTTCACTTTTTTCTCTTCTGCTTCTTCGTGCTTGGCGATTTTCCCTGCGTTTTGTTGGATTCTGAATTTTTTTGAGCGTTAATCTTCTTGTTGATTATTCAGAACTGAGGTGCTTCAAATAATCTTTTTCCTTCTTTTTTTTTTTGATGCTTTTGTTTGTGATCTGACCATGGTTGGTAGATCAGATATCTCGTAGTAGTCTTGGCTCGAGGTCTGTCTTTTAGTTCTTGCATCATATGAAGTTTATTGTAAATGTGTAAGCCTATCTGCTTGTTTTCCTGGAAAGTTTTGTATGAACAAGGGTTTTATTTCCATTATAATTTGAAGAAAACGGCGAATCCAGCTGAAATTCGCACTGGTTAAAATAATTAGACAGACTTGTTCTTTTTAATTTTGAAGCATCTGTTTAATTTCGTTTAATTTTGATGCTTTTATTATTGATCTGAACATGGTTGGTAGATCCGATATCTTGTAGTAGTCTTGGCTCGGGGTTTATCTTTTAGTTCTTGCATCATTTGAAGTTTATTGTGAATGTTTAAGCCTATCTGCTTGTTTACCTGGAAAGTTTTGTATGAACAAGGGTTTTATTTCCATTGTAATTTTGAAGAAAATGGCAAATCCAGCTGAAATTCGAGCTGGTTAAAAAATTAGACAGACTTTTTTCTTTTAATTTTGAAGCATCTGTTTAATTTCGTTTAGGATTCTTACACATGAGAATGATTACTCTCTTTTTTTTGTTCAGCTTGCTAACTGATAAACATTCTATCTGATCCTTGCTTCTTGTTTTATTTTCCATAACTTCTCTGATTTTCAGTGTTGCGTTTTCTGTGATTTGTTGGATAAATCGAGAACTTTTGGGGCTTCAGCCTTGATGAGTCCGCCAGTTCTGAGTGCTGAGGAAGAGGGGCTGAGCAATGTGTCTCAAGCAGCTTCGTCATCCTCTTTGGATTGTCTCTCGCATAATGGTAACAGAACAATGAAAGAGCGAAATTATTTAGGATTTTCTGACTGTTCATCAGTAGACAGTTCTACAGTGCCAAGCTTGGCAGAACAGAAGAGGAACAATTTGAATTTGGGTGCAGAATTGAGACTTGGGCTGCCTGGCTCTTTGCCCAATCATGAGCGAGATTTTGGTCTCCTCGGCGCAGATGATGTTGATGAAAAACCTTTCTTTCAGCTGCTTCCTACTAAGGATGGCTCATGCTCGTCATCACAGAAGAATATTGTCACTGGCAACAAAAGAGGCTTCATTGATACTATGAATCTTTCATCATTTGGGAAACATGGAGATTATAGCAAAGGAAATTGGATATTTCATGCAGCTGGAAATGAACTGGAATCTACTCAATCTGAGAAAGGAAAGTTTCCTGATACTTCAGTGAAAGACCTTCCCCAAAAGGTGTTACAGGAACTTCCACATGCAACTGAGGAGCATGGTTCAGCACATTCTTCAAAGTGAGTAAAATTGGCTGAAAGGGTGTAGTTGAGTTGTTGCGATTAATGTATCTACAAGAAAGCCAAGATTGTTTTTTATGTTCCTATGTAATATTCTCTAACTTTGCTATTTGACAGGGCACAAGTTGTTGGTTGGCCTCCTGTAAGGTCATTCAGGAAGAACTCATTGGGAGCTAGCTCAAAAAATAATGATGAGGCTTCTGGAAAACCAGGATCTGTAGCTTTGTTTATAAAGGTGAGCATGGATGCTGCTCCCTTTTTGAGGAAGGTAGATCTTAGAACCTGCTCATCATATCCGCAATTATCTGCTGCGCTTGAGAAGATGTTTCGGTGCTCCACTATAGGTGAGATTTTACAGAAATTTGAAGATATAGTCTACACCAATTTTTGATTTCAATGATGGAAGCACTGAGTGTTTTGCCTTTAATGTACTTACTTATCTCATGTTGTGATTTTAGTTCCATGTGGGCATGAATCTTATGGAGCCCCAGTTAGAGAGATGCTCAGTGAAAGCAAGCTGAAGGATCTTCTTCATGGATCGGAATATGTTCTTACATATGAGGATAAAGACGGTGATTGGATGCTCGTTGGAGATGTGCCATGGGAGTAAGTTTAATGGAGTATATTTGTTTTGACCTTTTATTTTTTTTAGTAACGATAAGTTTACTTTCTTAGCATACCTTCTTAATTTACCTTCTGCTTTCTTAGCATACCTTCTTAATTTACCTTCTGACGAGTGAGTTCCGATTGATCCAATTTAAGTGTTTTAATGTATTGTAATTAAAATAATTATTTATAATATTTATTATGTTAATCAAAACTTGACACGTCAGAATATAAGTTAAGAAAGTATACTAAGCAAGTAAATCTAACGATGTCCTTATTTTTTTACCATGTTTCTTAATAATCCAGTTGTGAAAAATTTTAGATCAAGGTTTAATTTGAAGAAAATAGGATGGTTGTCTTGTAGTTATTTGCAATCAATTATCAGTTTTCATTTTGTTGCAGGATGTTCGTTGGTTCATGCAGGAGGCTGAAGATCATGAAAGGTTCTAATGCCATTGGTTTAGGTGTGTATTTTCATTCATTATGTTTTGCTAAAATTGTGAAGTTTCTAAGTCGTGGTTGTTTTTCTGCCTGAGTTTGATCTGCTGCAAATAGGGATGAGTAAACTCAAACCGACCCACGAGTTCTGACCCAACTCACAACGTTTGGGTCCGTTCGGGTTGGTTATAAAATTATTTTTTTTACGCTTGGGTCAATTTTGATTTATTAATAAATGGGTTCGGATTGGTTCTTTAATTTTTCAAAAAATGGTTTCAACTTGATAATTAATATAAAAAAACTAATAAAAATAGTCTTTATTTTTTTTAATGTTTTGATTTAAATACAGTAGAAAATTCTATTAAAATTAGTTTTGATTTATATGTAAATTAAAACGAATAAAAAATGAATTAAAAACCAGATTCTTTTGAAAGTTTAAATGAAAACTATTATTTTAAAAACTGCAACGATCCCGAATTGAAACAAAACTTTCGGTCGGATCAGAAAATTAATTTTGGGTTTGGATCGGTCTTCGGTTGCAAATCCCAAACCAAAGATCAATTGGGTCGGTTTCCGTTGGTAAAAACCAACCCAAATCGACCCTTGACCTTTCCTAGTTGCAAGGCAGTTGGAATCATCTCTACATATTTTAGTGCTTCGGGTTTGAGTCGGTCTCCGGTTTCGAACCCCAAACCGAAGATCAATTGGGTCGGTTTCGGTTGGTCAAAAAACCAGCCCAAATCAACCCATGCCCATCCCTTAGAATCATCTCAACAGATTTGAGTGCTACATCCATTTGGACAAATCTACTTACTGATATTTTCAGTTTTCCGACGACAGGAAGCACCCCGAGCCTCCGAAAAATCGAAGATAAGGGTTTAGCGAGCTCGTAAAGTGAAGTGAACAAAGAAATGGGATGAAAGATCTTGTTTCAGGTGGATTGCTTCTCTCTAATGTTTCAAATATCTTGTCTATCTTTGAAACTTCATAACATGTCAAGTTCTTAAGCTTGGTAAATTGTAGAGCTCATAATCTGTTCATAGAACCTTTTTTAGTGAATTTTTAGGTTGTGACGAAACCTCTTGGGTTTTTAATAATGTAAAAAATGTGTTTGCCTTCGAGTCGAGTTGCTTCGTCATCTCCATATCCGAGACACATTAAATATGAATGAAATTATATAGATCATACAGATGATGCATCGAATTTGAATCGTTGTAAGTACCCACGGTTTAATGCATAGATACGTAGATAAATTGTATAATCAAGGAAAAAGATGCAAAATTTTGAATATCCTCGTGATAAGTGAAAGAAACTCGGAACAAAATATGAAATGAACCCGTTTATAACCGAACCGACTCTGCTAATCTTTGATAGCAAAGATTTAAAATTCAAATTGAACCAATCCCCAAAACAACGAGAAATCTTCAGACTAGGTGACAGCATCAAATAAATATAAATGATCCAAATAAAACTAAATAATGAAAGATTTACGAATTTCAATAACGTCTAGAGAGAGCACTACAATTCATGCAATAAAATTGGATTGCGAAATTAAAAATTAATTAGCACACGTTTAGATATGCTCATATTGAATACGGGTAGACAAAACCAAACAAAAATTGTAAATTAGATTGGAATCGTCAGTTTTAATTCGGTCTTGATTCTATATTACCTGACTCAATTTCTTTTATATTATCGTCGATAAATGTATCTAGCTGAAAAAAACAAGGGTCCATATCGATAAATTCTAAAAGTTTCGCACTAAAATACTGCAAATTGATCCGTTCACCATTGACTAGTAAGTAATAGAAAATTCGAAAGCGTTTTCAAATCCACCAGTAGAAGTCTTACAAAAAAAAGTAAATAGTTATCAATATATGTTAATTTAGTAAAAACGTTAACAAATAGATAATCTTAACATACCTTGACTAATACCATGCAAAAGAGATAGGGAGAGATAGACAGAGCTAGGCCGAGCGTCAGAGTTGAGAGATTGGGACTCTGACTCCTAAGTCCTCCGTCGTCGACGAAGATAGTGATACGAGGGATAACAAGCAGGGACGGCGGGGATAGATCTGCAGCGGCCGACGATGACAGGAGGCGAGAGAAGACGAAGGTGATTCGGCTTCCCAGCATATCCACGCAAATTAGATTTAGGGTAAAAACCAAAAAAGGACTGAGTTTCAGGTACATAGGCCGATTCGAGCTTGAATTTAAAAAAAATAAAATTTGTGTTTCGCAAACTTTTAAGTGAGAGTTACTGCGTCCGATCGGACAAAGGTATTCGAACATAAGCTGCTTCCAATCGGGCGAAGGTATTCAGAGCGAAGCTCCATGGCCTCGAAGCTAATTGCTTCCAATCTCTGCCACCCGCTCAAAAAATTAACCGGCGCCTTAAGTACCCGCTCTAGCTACTTTCCACTTCCGCCGCCGTAGCTGTTGCTGAGCCCTATGAGAATTCGACCGGAATCACCATGAAAGGTATTAAAATCGCAGATAGACCTCTTTACCTTGATATGCAAGCTACATCTCCTGTTGATCCTAGGGTTCTTCTGTTGAGTATTAAACTCAATGAATAAGAATAATAAAAACTCGTCATTTGTTTATGGTAGATTGCAACTGAATTTTGGAATGTCAAATACTCAATAAATTTAACTTATAACATATGGATCTCTATGACCCAGATGTCTAATTTTCATTAATTTAAGTTTAAGGTCATTCCAAGCAATTTAGAAGAAGTTATGGTTGTTTTAATAATAAAATGTCAAAACATTATTAGAAGACTTTTTAAAAATAAATAATATGAGTTACTATTTGATTTAATTTTATTTTTAATGTTATTTATGTCACTTTGTATTATAAATATTGACTGAATGAAATGAAAAGTAGACAAGAGTCTACAAGTTATCGTTTCTTCTAAATTTTGTTCTTTCTCTTCTCAAGAAACTCAATTTTTCTAAATTTTGATTTCTTTCATCTTGATGCAATGCTTCCGTACTTTCTTTCTCGCTTGGGTAACCCTCATTCTCGCTTGGGTAATTATGGATGGGAGTCGGACATGGCCGTCGAATCTGCTCGCTCGCAAGTTGCTGCTCTCATCGGCGCTTCTAAAGAAATAATCTTCACCTCCGGCGCGACGAAATCCAATAATGTTTCTATCAAAGGGGTAATGCATTTTTATAAGGGTAAGAAGAAGCATGTGATTGCTACTCAAACTGAGCATAAATGCGTATTGGATTCTTGCCATCATCTTCAGCAAGAGGGGTTTGATGTTACTTATTTACTCGTTGGGTCTGATGGAATTATCAATCTGAACGAGCTAAGGTCTGCAATTAGGCCTGATACTCGTCTTGTCTCAGTCATGCCAGTGAATAATGAAATTGGAGTGATTCAGACGGCAGAGGAGATCAGAGAAATCTGTAGAGAATTCAAAGTTCCATTCCATATTGACGCAGCTCAGGCATTAGGGAAGATTCCAATCGATGGGCATAAGTGGAATGTCAGCTTAATGTCTCTGAATAAGAGTAATAAAAACCTATAAGTTTTTTATGATAGATTTCAGCTGATTTTTGAAAGAGCAAACGATCATCAAATTTGACGTGTGACCTATGAATTTCTATGTCCCGAATGTCTAGTTTCCATTGATTCAAGTTTCAAGTCATTTCAAGCATTGTAAAAAAAGTTATGATCGTTTTAGTAACGAAAAGTAAAAAAAAATTATTATGAGTGATTTTAGAAATAAATAGTCTAAGAGTTATTATTTGATTTAATTTCTTTTTTAATGTTATTTATGTCACTTTGTATTATAAATAGTGGTTGAATGAAATGAAAATGAGACAAGAGTCTACAAGATATTCTCTCTTCCAAATTTTGTTCTTTTTCCTCTCAAGAAACTCGGTTTTCTAAATTCTGATTTCTTTCAGTTATCCGAGGAATTTGAATGTATCATTTGCATATGTTGAAGGGGAGAGTTTGTTGATGGGTTTGAAGGATGTGGCTGTGTCTAGTGGGAGTGCTTGAACTAGTGCCATTTTAGAGCCATCCTATGTGTTAAGGGCGCTAGGAGTTGATGGGGACATGGCTCATACTTTGATAAGATTTGGGATCGGACGGTTCACGACTGAGGCGGAGATCGATCGTGCGGTTGAGCTTACGGTTCATTAGGGGGAGAAGTTGAGGGAGATGAGCCCTCTTTATGAAATGGTGAAAGAAGGGATTAATATTAAGGAGATTCAATGGACACAACATTGATGGAGGAATGTAGGATTATCCCAATGTGGAAAATGGGTCATTTGGAGACAACATTAGCAGATTTCTATGTTGCCAGGTTCCCTTTTGTTCGCTCTTGCAAATGCCTTTCATACATTTATTGTTACTCTACGATACAAATGTCGAATTTCGTACGAGTTTTTTAGTTAAGGGCGTAGTTTAAATGAATCAAATCTTTTATTGTTTTAGGAATCTGTGATAGCTTGTTAAATAATAAATAATGATCGTTCCATAGTCGAATCGAATATGTTCTGAATTTGTGTTTCTTGCTTCATGGCTCTTGATGTTCCTTACCTTAGATTATGACTCCATCCTCAGAAAAGGATGGTCCTCTAAATCTTCTAAGATTAAACAATTTCCCTTTGCTTTCAATTTGACATTCATTTTCTGTGGCTGCTTTAGATCTTTACCAGCAAATGAAGCTATCATCGCTGGAATCCCATGCGTTTTCTTTCGATTCTGTCGGTTTCCGAGTTTCATCTTCTCTGATTTCAGAATTTGAAGATTAGAACAAGAAACAAGAAATAGGGTATATATCAATTTGCCCCCTTAAATTATACACACCTGCCATTCTTGCTCGATGCATTTTGGATTATCCGAATTTATGTTTTAGATCATAAAAATCTTTTTTTTTTTTGTTTAGATTTTGAAGGGAACTAATAGCTGCCTGACAATCGATTCAAGCGACGTTCCGGCACGGGGAGAGAGAGAGAGAGAAAGAGAGAGAGAGAGAGAGAGAGAGAGAGCAGCATTGAACAAGAGAGGTGGAAACCTTGGATGTCCGCGGGAGGATTAACCGGACATTAGCTTGAAGGTGTACAATAAAATTAGTTTAAGGTGTTGATTGCAAATACTCATATACTTTAAGTTGAAAGTTCAAGTTTTCAATTTAAATCACAAAAGTGATTAAATTAATTAATTGTGTTTTATAATTTTTTCAATTGCACTAGAAGATAATAGTCTACAAAATTTCGTGATTTTTTTTATTGATGTACGTAATTTTAACAAAATTTGTTTGTTTATGTATAAACAAAATTATAGTAAATTGTATCATTGTTGATTAAATTAATATTATAAAGTCTATAGTTAAAAACTTTATATTTATTCAACAATTAAAGAATCACATCTTTAAAATTAATAATTTAATAACTACAGTACATGGTGGGTTCCGAGGAAGTGATATTGACGTTCGAAGGGTCATGAACTACTAAGTACTCACTTAGATTAATTAATTATTTATTTGTTTCGAATTTAAGAGCTTCTAGGAAGGAACAATGAAGCAAACGTGCATCTTCAATTGAACATGCTTAGCGTGATATTAGGGATTTCCATATCAACTATGGAAACATTAATGTAACCTTTTTCAAGGGTTGGGAAAAGGGTTGGGAAAAGGGTTGTGAGACCAAGTTTATTTAAATAATTTTTATAATAAAGTTCTCATTTTTTAATTTATTTACTTTTTAAAGCTAAGCTTTGTTATGTGATTAGGCTACTCATCTTAACCTATCTTTTTTAGGGTTTTTCAACCTTTTTTTTTTAATTTAAGGTTTTTTTTTTAATTTTTATCATTTATTTTAAGGTGATATTTAATTTAAACCTATAACTTTCTACTTGGTGGTTTGATTAAGACAATTTTTTTTAATTTTACGTATTTTTTGCAATCTTTCCACGAACAAGTTGTCGAGTTAAGTGTTCTAATNGTCAAATGGATCATACATGTTCTAATGATTTATATTAGACATCCTAAGAAGAATTATGCCACCTGAATCGAATTTATTGGATTGGTGTAGCTCGAGTTACATCAATTTAAAGTTACTACAAAACATGACATTTTTTCAAGACTTTGAATTGTGTTCTCTTTTATTTTGTTAGGATTACCATATTGCTAAGTGGTGAAGATTAAGTAATCAAGTGATTATGTTGAAGCTAAGGACCTAAGGTAAGATTGTGATGCATGTGATTAGCCCTTAAGTGAGACTACATTATAAAGATTAAGATTATTATTTGTTAATGCTTTGATATACTGGACTCATTGGGGTGTAATGTACAATACACCGACCTCAATTCATTTGAGGATTGTTTGTGTGCTTGGTTGATATTGTTTGTTAGAATCAATGATATGATAAATGCATGTTTTGTTTATTAAGCATTGTACATGAATCATGCATCATGTTTTACTTAAAATAACGAAAATGAATTTCTCATGCATGATTTTTCATAGACAACAGAACATGATACAAAGAAAGAACAAAAGAAGATTCATGAATTCATGTAACAGTTTGTTGTTGAGGAGAGATTTGTGATGGTTGTCTCACGTGGACGTCATAGTTAACCTCTCAATTTCTCATTATAGTTCGCCTCACAATAATCTCATAGCTACAGTAACTAAAGAAAAGAATGAATGTCACAATCGAAATGAAATTGCATAGTTTTACAAAAGTTCATGACATGTTATATATTTTATAGTTTTCATGTCTTACTGAGTTTTAGGCTCATTAGAAGGACTTTATAATGTAGTGAAGAGTTTGATGCTCAGAATGATAATTACTGATGAAGAAGGGTGTCCATGGCGAGCATTTGAGTTGTTAGTGCGAAGATGACCAGTGGACATGGTTTTTCACGTAATGTAAATAAGTGTTTTGAAGTCAAAGTTTAAACATATGGTATAGTTTATAAAATAGGTTGTAAGAAACATGTTTTTGAATAACTATTTTGTATGGTTTGTAATAACTGTATTTGACAACTTTTGAATATAAATTATGAGTGTTTCTAAAAATCTTTGATTTTATATTGTCATTTAATTAAAGATAGGTTCATGTATTTCAGTCTTCCGCTGTAATCAAAGATGATTTTATCATTGATAATGAGTTTTAAAAGAAATCAGGTATAAAAAAAAATTTCTCTAAATGTTTTAAGGATTTTCAAAACGAGATGTTACATATACAATTTAAAATCGTAAAGCTCTATCTGTTTAGACATAAGCTCGAATGATATTTGTTATTAGTTTTTCACATACAAAAAAATAAATAGAACAATTTTACTTATAAATCATTCACTTCAATCAAATTCGAGTGCTAATCCATTTGACGAGATAATTACAAACGACCATTACCATCAGATCATTTTGAATTTAAAAAATAAACGTCATGATGCAATTTTACGTCATTTTTGCCCTAATAATAAGATAGGTTATTGTCTAAACAATCTAATTTTGGTCACATGGTGCAATAATATCACCAAACATGTTACATTGGATCATGTGGAATGGAAGTCATATTCAAACACAAATGATCGGATTGAGCGATCATTCGAGTGGGAACTTAGTGCAAAATAGACGGTGTTGGGAGCGTTTTGAGAGAGGAAAGAAGGCGAAAAAATGGAGGCGTGTTCGGCTGTCCAAATCAATTGAAGCATGGGCAAAGAATGGATTAAATAAGATGTCTTGGTGCAGGTGTTCTATGTTCCCTTCTACATTTGAATCCCACATGTTTCCCATACCTTTCTTAAACATGGTTCACAAGCGAATTAAATACGTCTAAATCTTTCTTGCGTTTTACAATCGAAATACGAAGTTTTAACTTCACGTAATTTGGTCTTGGATAGGTCATCAAGTCATTTAAGAAGATTCAATATCGATGAAAAGATTAAGGAAAGTTAATTACTTTATGTAGTTTAACTTTTATATAACCAACAATTTAAACATCATTCGATACAAAATTGAATTGAACACGAGTCCAATTCTAAAAGCTTGCGAGATAGGCTCTAGTCCAAGGCCAACGGGTAGAAACCCGCTCAAATCTCTAGTCTAAAAGGAAAATAACACCCTATCATGAGAACTAAAAATGAAAAAGATGTAGAAAGATGGAGGTTTAGTTTCTTCAATGGATGAACGGCACTTGTCAATGGTAATAGGCACAAGTATAATTTTCATGTCCAAGATTTGAGAAATTAACCATTTATTTGATGCAACGATGTCTACCAAGTCATCTCCAAAACGAGCAACTTTTTCAATTTAATTTAAACGTACAGACGAGCAACTTGAGTCGAGCTTAATTTGTTTTTGTTTTCGAGCTTTGACAATGGTGATAGGCACAAGTATCATTTTCATGTCAAAGCTTTGAGACATTTACCGTTTAATTGATGCAACAATGTCTACCGAGTCATCTCCAAAACGAGCAACTTTTTCAATTTAATTTAAGCGTACAAACGAGCAAGTTGAATCGAACTGAATTTTTTTTTTTGTTTTCGAGTTTAAAAAGTTCAAGCCGAGTATAAGTAAAAGTAAATAAATGTTTGATGATCTAAACCAACTAAATTGAACAGATTTGAACAGATAGAAAACACATATTTATATTTAATTTTAGAAAAAATGTTGGTACTAATTGAAAGATTGGTTTGACAAGAGCATTTGACTTGGTAAAAGTGTTCAAAGTTAGGGCAAATAGTCTTCAAATTCACAGTTGGTCGGCCGAGATAGCATTAATGGCAAACATCCCTATGTCGGCAGCGCCGACTCACCAACTTCCGCCGCAAATATCGCCGGCGCAGTTGCCGCTCATTACTAAAAGAAGAACAGAAGAAACTTCACGTAAAAAACTTGGAAATTTACTTCTAATTTACAAGGATCGAGTGCGCTTTTCTGTGTTCATGTAAAACGAAAAAAATGGGAATTTGCTCAAGATAAAAAAAAAACTGTCCAAGTTGGGAAATGAATTAACACCAGGCTACCGTTCGTCGGGATCGCAGCGGCGATCGGGAACAGATAGCCGGAAAACCCACTTGGATAGTAAACTTCTTTTCTCGTTCTCCGATAACCGGCGGTTGGGATTTGCCGGTGAGTTTGCCACGAATTTATTCAGTCGTTGCATGGCGAGCTTTAGAGTATTTTCAGATGAATTTGCAAAGCAAACCCTAAACCAACCTGGCTCCGAGCAATGGAACGACGATCCCGGCGAGATATTTAGCCCTACGTCGTAAACAATTTTCTTCCATAACTCCATTTCAGATTCAAAAGTGTTTGAATGTAAAAGGTGTCTCATATCAACCCAGCAAAACAAGCCGGCGTTGCTTTTCAGGCAGCCGATTCCGGCGTTTCCAAGGCCGGAAATCACCATTTTATGCCGGTTTTTAAGCCTCTTCCGATTCTCCGATATGTAACTTACGGTAAACTTCTTGTCGGAAAGCATGGCGGACAGAAGATACTGTGTTTGCGAGGAAACTAACCCGAAGCTCGACATTTTAGTTGCGGCGGCGACGATTATATCATCGTTAGAATAAATAGCTCCAACGCGAAAACCAGGCAATCCCAGATCTTTAGAAAGACTGTAAACAACGTGAACTCGATTCCAAACTTCATTATAATGATCATAGTTTTTCTGCTTGAGAATTTCCATGACGCTGACGAACTCCGGCGAGCTAAACACCGTGCCGGAGTAGATTTCGTCGCTGACCAAGTGAATCCCTTTTTCCGATATGAAGTCGACGAGGAGATTCATTTCTTTCCGGCTCATCGTCGTGCCTAATGGGTTTGAAGGATTCGTTACTAAAACCCCTTTCACCTTCAAATTACGACTCTTTGCTTCTTTGAAGCTTGCAGAAGAGCTGAACCGGTGATTTGGAAGCCATTGGAGCTGGTGCAATGAATTGGAACTATTTCAACTCCGGTTCGCCATTTGAGATCTCTATCGAATCTGCAGAGGAAACGAGACTAAAATAAGCATA
Source organism: Begonia fuchsioides (assembly GCA_003255005.1). Taxonomy (NCBI): domain Eukaryota; kingdom Viridiplantae; phylum Streptophyta; class Magnoliopsida; order Cucurbitales; family Begoniaceae; genus Begonia; species Begonia fuchsioides. Next base: position 20,440 of record QAOC01051268.1, on the reverse strand, counting down.
GAAAATCTATGGATTTCCGAGCTCTTTCTTCTTCTATAATTTGTTTTTTAACGACGTACCCTGGATAATACGGCGTAGGAACAAGGAAAGCTTCGCCTGGTTCGGCGAGGCAGAAAATGAGAGTTTCATTAGCTGAAGTTGCACCGGCTGTGAGCACTATATTGTTTGGATTAAACAAAGCTTTGTTTCCTCTAATGTCCGCCATGAAATCAACCAAAACCTGCAAAAAGTACCGAAACCAAGCTGTGATTTCGAAGAAGAAGAAGAAAAACCCTAATCTAATGAAGAAGAAGAAGCTTACCTTTTTGAAAGAAGGAAGACCATGGTAATCTTGAAAAAGAGCAAGCTCTCTGAAAATGGATTTTCCATCTTTCCTAAAGCTTGCTGCATCTGGGTTTTGATCAAGCCATGATTCTGTTGCTCGCCTTAGATCTTTACACCTTTGCCGGAATAGCTCGCCGGAAAAGCTCGTGAAACAGAGGCGAACAGAGAGGTTTTGAATAAACTTATGCACGAGAGACAATGCAAAAGATTCATATTCAAACTGAACACCATTACACTATTTATAAACTGAAACTTTAAAAACTACCCACGAAACACACCCAGTACCCACCATGTTTACAAACGGTAAAAGTTAAAAGAAACTAACAACACATTCTCCAGATCATGGTCTTCCACGTCTTCCAGCAAAGTAACTTCTCCGGATCATGGTCTTGCACGTCTTCCAGCCAAGTAACTTCTCCAGATCATGGTCTTCCACGTCTTCCAGCAAAGTCTCCACTTTGCCCACATCTTCCAGCTGAATCATTCTCCACTTTGCCCACGATTAGAAACTAAATTAGCAGCAATATTCTCCCCCTTAATTCTGATTTCCGACAAATTCATCATTCCAAGCATGTTTCTCATTTCTTCAAATTTTACTCTGCCGAGGGCTTTGGTGAGAATATCAGCTCGTTGTAATTTTCCACAGATAAACTCAACTTTTATCATCTTCATTTCTATACTCTCTCGTATGAAATGATAACGAGTATCAATGTGTTTACTCCTTCCATGAAAAACTGGATTTTTCATCAGCGATATCGCTGATTTGTTATCGACTCTAAGCTGAACTTCACGACTTTCTTGATCGATTAACTCTCCAACAAGTCGACTTAACCATATTGCTTGACATGTTGCAGCTGAGGCTGCCATGAATTCGGCTTCGCACGACGAGAGAGCCACAGTTTTCTGTTTCTGGGAACACCAGGTAATTGGATTTCTAGAAAAATAGAAAACTATCCCACTCGTACTCTTGCAGTCATCAACATCTCCTGCAAGGTTGCTATCACTGTATCCGATTATATTCTTGTCTTCAGTTCTGTTGTAGACAAGTCCCCAATTGATCGTTCCTTTCACATAACGTAAAATTCGTTTTACCGCCTGCATATGACTTTGTTTTGGAGATTCCATGTATCTGCTAACGATTCCCACCGAGTAAGCCAAATCCGGCCGAGTGTGTAACAGGTATCTGAGACAACCTATTACACACCGATATTCTGTCTCGTTTACTGAAGTCCCCTCATCATTTTTCGTCAATTTCATTTTCTCCTCCATCGGATGAGAAACTGGATTACAATCGGTCATCCCTGTGAGTTTCAGAATCCTTTTCGCGTATCCAGTTTGCTTCAGAGTGATTCCATCTTCGTGATTCTGCACTTCAATTCCCAAATAGCAATGAAGTAAACCGAGATCGCTCATATCAAACTCGTTCATCATTTGCTTTTTGAATCTTCCAATTTCAGCTTCCTTTGATCCTGTAACGATCAAATCATCCACATAAACGCCGACGATTATCAAATCATTTTTCGTCTTCCTCCGATAGACTGCTTGATCTTGGGTGCATCGTTTAAAATCAAGCTTCTTCAGTGCTTGATCGAGTCTCGCATTCCAAGCTCGAGGAGCTTGTTTCAAACCGTACAACGCTTTGTACAATTTATACACTTTGTCTTCTTCTCCTTTCTTCACGAATCCAGGTTGTTTGACGTAGACTTCTTCCTGCAATACGCCATGTAAGAAAGCCGATTTTACATCTAAATGGTGTACCTTCCAGTTTTGTTGAACTGCGATTGCGAGCAATACTCTCACGGTCTCCATCCTTGCAACAGGTGCAAAAACTTCTTCATAATCTACCCCTTGTTTCTGCACATAACCTTTCGCCACCAACCTAGCTTTGTGCTTTACGATTTCACCTTCTGGGTTCTTCTTCAATTTGTAGACCCACTTTAAACCAATGGGTTTCTGCCCCTTTGGTAAATTCATCAACACCCACGTTTCATTTTGCTCAATTGCTTCAATCTCTTGTTTCATTGCGATTTTCCAATTTTCATCGTCTTTTGCCTCTTTGAAAGTTTCTGGTTCTTCTTCAGTGAGAAGTAGTTGATCCAAATCTAACTCAATTGGCTGAGTTCTAGCGTAGACATCAGAAAGCAATCGATATCCTCTCACCGGAGTTTCATCGGAATCTGACCGTTCCGACGATCTCCCAACTGAATTGTTCTTTGAGGAGGTAGTTGATGTTTCTCTTTGATCATAGACGCCATCATCATCTGAAATTTCTCGTGTTACTGCTGTTTCTTGTGAAACATTGATATTTGTCCAGATTCCAATCGGTTCTGATTGGTCGGAGATCTTCCAGTTCCATGACCGATTTTCGTCGAAAATGACATCTCGACTTATCACGATCTTCTTTGTAATTGGGTTGAAAAGTCGATATCCCTTCGTTCCAGATTCTACTCCCAAATGTACTGCACAAACATTCTGATCGTCAAGTTTTGATAAGAATTGAGTGGGTACCTTTGCGTAAGCCACACAGCCGAACACTCGAATGTGTTCCAGATTTGGTTTCCGCTTCTTCCAAATTTCATATGGCGTGTTTGTTACAGCTCTGCTTGGCAATCGATTGATGAGGTAGACGGCGTGTCGCACAGCTTCCCCCCACATAGACAATGGAACTGACATTGTCTTTAACAAAGCACGCGACATTTCGATCACCGTCCGATTTCGCCTTTCTGCAACTCCGTTCTGCTGAGGTGAGTAGGGTGCAGTAAGGTTTCTCACAATTCCCTCTCTTTCACAATGTTGCGTGAATTTGAGAGAATTGAACTCCCCACCTCGATCAGTTCTGAAGCTTTTTATTTTCCCGGTACTCTCTGTTTCGGCCAACACCTGAAACTTTCTGAAAGCATCGAAAGCTTCGTTCTTTCCTTTTAAGAAAAATACCCACATGTAACGGCTATAATCGTCAATTAACAAGAATACATACAAGTTACCTCCTTGAGTTGGTGGATTAATGGGTCCACATAAATCGCCATGAATCAATTCTAGCACCGCACTTGCTCGGTATTGCGTTTCTGTTGGAAACGTTGTTCGACTCTGTTTTGCGACTAAGCATCCTTCGCATATCTGTTTTGGGTGCTCGATTCTTGGTACACCACAAACCAGATTTTTCTTTACCATGTCTTCAATCGATTGGAAATTTCGGTGTCGCAATCTCGTGTGTCACAGCCAAGCTTGTTGATCAAGTTTTATCGAGAGACAAACTTGATTAGCAATTTTGAGATTTGTTTTGTAAAGTCTATTATCCGAACGTTGTACCTTCATGATTAAATTTCCTTTGCCGTTGTAAAGCTTCAAAAATTCACCATGAAAATCTGCTCTCCCTCCTGCTTCTATTACTTGGCCCAAACTCAGGATGTTTGTGCGCAACGAGGGTATGTAGTAAACATCAGAGAGTATTCGATGTTCACCGTTCCTGCAAACCAGCACGATCTTACCTTTTCCTTCTATTTTAATTTTTGAGTTGTCTCCGAATCTCACTTGCCCAGATACTTTTTCATCAAGTTCTGCGAAAAATGATCTCCTCCCTGTCATGTGGTTACTAGCTCCGTTGTCTAGATACCAGATTCCATCTTCTTCGTTCTGCTGTAGCTTGGTGTCTTCTTCATTCAAGTAGAACAGATCACACACAATTTCTTTGTGTTCTGTTTTAAGTAATACTGGTTCCTCCTCCTGAGCCAAGTTTGCTTCTTCCGTGCGTGGTTGTTTTGGATTCTTGCATTCTGATGCAAAATGTCCAAACTTCTGGCAATTATAGCATTTGATATGTGATTTATCTTTTTTGATATTACCTCCAGCATCAACATTCGGCCAGTGTGCATTTTCGCCTCTATGACCTCCGCCTCTTCCACGTCCACGGCCTCTTCCACGGCCACGACCTCTACCTCTCCAATTTGTGGTATGTGGATGCAATCCCTTTTGATTTTGGTGATCGACATTTACAGTTTTCTGTCGATTTTGCCACTCGCTGGCGGAGAGTAACAGTTGGTTATCTTGATTCGCCTTAATTGTTCGTTGTCCGACACGTTCTTCATACGCTTTAAGCCTTCCAATCGCTTCTTCAAATGGCATTTCTTCAATGTCTGCGCACTGCTCGATCGAAGCTACCAGGTGGATGAAGCTATCCGGGACTGAATCGAACAATTTTCTGACCAAAGTAGCATCCTTTAAAGTCTCGCCAAGGTTGCTGAATTTGGTTGCCAATCCACTTAATTTTCCAGCAAAAGCATCAATCGTTTCGTTCTCTGTCATTCTTAGAGAATCGAAATTACTCTTCAGCGTTTGCAATCGAGCTTTCTGGACACTTTCTGCACCCAAATTTCTCATCTTCAACGCATCCCAGACATCTTTTGCCGATTTCTTCTGCGCCACCTGCAGAAGAACATCTTCTGGGATCGATTGAAAAATAAACGCTCGAGCCGCTTTGCTTCTCTTGATGTCTGTATCATCAAGTTCTCCATTCTCAACGACATCCCAGATTCCTTGGGCGTCCATAATTGCTTCCATTTTTATCGCCCACGTCGTGTAATTCGTCGTAGTCAGCACCGGACATTGAAACGAAACACTTCTCGTTTCCTTTACTGATTGGGATGTGTTGATCGCCATTGTTTCGTGTTTCAGATACTTTGGCATAAAACAACGCCGCTCTGATACCAATTGTTGCTCGCCTTAGATCTTTACACCTTTGCCGGAATAGCTCGCCGGAAAAGCTCGTGAAACAGAGGCGAACAGAGAGGTTTTGAATAAACTTATGCACAAGAGACAATGCAAAAGATTCATATTCAAACTGAACACCATTACACTATTTATAAACTGAAACTTTAAAAACTACCCACGAAACACACCCAGTACCCACGATGTTTACAAACTGTAAAAGTTAAAAGAAACTAACAACACATTCTCCAGATCATGGTCTTCCACGTCTTCCAGCAAAGTAACTTCTCTGGATCATGGTCTTGCACGTCTTCCAGCCAAGTAACTTCTCCAGATCATGGTCTTCCACGTCTTCCAGCAAAGTCTCCACTTTGCCCACATCTCCAGCTGAATCATTCTCCACTTTGCCCACGATTAGAAACTGAATTAGCAGCAACAGATTCAAGAAGATCGAACGATAGCTGAGGAAGAAGACAACTCTGAGAATTAGAAATACTTTCGAAACCGAAGAACAATAATTAAAACTCTCAAACTTTAATGGCATGAGATACAAAAATAACCGAAGAACATCTAACCTGATTCTCAGCAAGACCCATCTGGATAATCCCGCGAGGATTCAGAATCTCATCGTAAGGATTCTTCTCATACTCCTGCCATCCTAGGAAGTACGAAGAATCTTGGCCGTGAGAATTACACGTGGTCTTCTTTGACAGCAATCTCATTCTTAACCTCTGTCTCCGCTATACCCGGGCTTGACCTAATTAGATTTGCAAAAGAGAGAGAATGAACTAGAGAGAGAAGTAGCTGTTTTAGAGAGAGAAGACAAAGAAAGTTGAAATGTTTTGGAGTAGAGAGGTCTCCTGCAACCCTAGCATCACATTTATATATAGAAGTTTAATTCGACAAAGACTGTAACACTTTGGACCAAAAACACGATGCATTTTAATAATACTTGCTTTATTCGCTCCACCGCCATTTGAAGATACAAAGTCCAACTCAAATCCCTATAATTTCTCGTTTTAAACTATCATTAAAATACTTGGTTTGACCACCATTTTAGGGAAGTCTTTTGTAATGAACCATGTCTCACCATATCCGGCTAAGACAATTTTTTATTTTTTCCATTAGATTGGGCACAATTTGGTCTTGATCGGTTTTTAGGATGAATTGAAACTGTAATCATGAAATATGGTGCAGTTCTGGTTTTTTTCGTTCTTATTCCTTTTTTTTTTTAATTATTTTATAAAACTAAATTTTTTTATTATATCTTAGGCGAATTCTAAATGAGTTTGTAGGTAATTTTTTAATCTCTATTGGGTTTTATTTGATTTTGAATGAAATTTTATCAATTTTTTTGTATTTTATCAACAATCCAATTCGTTACGTGGTTTTTAAGAATTAGGATCGGAACAAACCAAAACCGACAATTCTAGTATGGACTGCGGTCACGGTCTGACTTTGCTAACTCCTAATTCTTTGAGGATACTGCCGTGACTATTGAATGATCGAAACTATTTGGGAAAACATTTTGATCTTCAAAAATCATCCACCCACTTGATTGAATGATACTATGACCCTTGAACGGTCAAAAATATTTTGATCTTCGAAAATGATCCTACCACTTGATCTAACAAGTTCAAGTGATCCGATTATGTCCTCGGATACGATGATATCTCGTCTGGATGTAATCTCTTGCTTTACGAACACATGATGTATCTTGATAATTTTCAGACCGAGATTAGGAAGGGCACTTAAGCCATTGTTAAAAGTCAACAAAACTTGGTGGTGATGCGGAGTGACCCACAATGGCTTGATAAAATTATACCTAGACTGTGCTTTGGGTCCATGTCGCTCCCCAGTGGGCATAGCTCCTTCCTATTCTTGTCGGCCACGGTCGCCTCTCGCAAAAGGTCTAAATTAAGGTTTGTTTCTTCTCAAAAATTGTAACATACAGCCATTTCAAACAAGGGTTTACGTAGAATGATCAAAGATAAGAAATGGTCTAATCGAAAAAAAGGAGCCTTGTTCAAGTTTTTTGTAGGGTTTCAATGGCATCCTCTGGTCGAGGTGTCATTCTTCCGAAGAAAAGATGTACCTTTGCCATTTTTAATAGTTGAAAAGAGAAGATCGAAGAAACTATACCAAGACTTACATGCAAATACTTATGGAGAAACACCGAGAGATGGAGAAGAGAAGAGAAAATTCGATCTGAAGTCGTAGTTTCTTGTTCGAGAAATACTTGTATAATTGATCACAGAGAAAAGAATAATATTTTCTCGCATCTAGTTATTGATTCTAGAGATATTGTAAAACAAAGAACACATATTGAACCAAGATTTGGCGCTCTTTGATCTTTGTTTCAAATAGAGGAGGACGAGTTATTCACATTTCATTTGGTGGTATGCGACAGATTCAATGCTAAATCATAGTAATTTGAAGGATTTCCGTGAGAAAAATAATAATAGGATAGGTTAACTTATGAAATTTCACAAATTATTATGCAGAGAGTTAGAATCAAAGCCATGATGTCATTATATTGTGACAGAACCTTGGTAGTTTTCATTTTCGTTCCAAAACGTTACATGTAAATCGTGAGACGTGGGACGAGTTTGAACGTATGTAACTGTTCACGTATTTTTGCAGAGCAATCAAATATTATCGAGAATTGAATGGTGATTGAGCAAAGAATAAGACGTGAAACACGAGATTTACGTAGAATGATGATTTTCAGTCAATCTTCCGATTTCATCTCATATTAATTGATTAGGCTTCGATCGTATTCCAAAACTTCTCTTTTGGTACTCCGATTCGCAAAAGAACTTGGAATACAATCGACTACTTTTTCTCGGGTTTTCTCGGGACTGGGTTCAATTCAATCTACAACATGCTCAAACAAAAAAATAGGAAATACATTATCCATTTCGTACAAATATTGCGCTATTTTTATCGGTGGTTCATCTTTGATAAACATTCAAGCTACGTAGTTACTTTCACTCGACTTCGCAAACGGGATGTTCGAGCTATCTCCTTTTTCATTAACGTAAAATAATGTATATGGTTTCGTATCGAATCATGCCAAAATACTTCGCAATAGGCGACCTGAGGGTACCATATTCCTTCTCTCAATCCATTGAATCGAAAGTTAGATTTGAAGAATTATCTTCGAGTAATAGACTTTACAGATGGACGTAAATAAAATCTGTCAAACCGAATCGACAAAGCCTTTATGATCTCTTAATTAGGATATATAATCCTATTGGCACAAAAAAAAACAAAGATTTTTTTATTCAATTCCGATTTTATAAAGTTTTGGATCGAATTTGGACACCGAGCGCTCATCCCTCCACGTGGCCTCGGACATTAAATCGATTCAATACTTCGAACGATCGTTTTCATTATAGCTTCCATCTAGGATAAGAAGGTTCATTTGTAGTAATAGGGGTCATGCAAGTGAATTATTTCACCTAAAATGGCTACAAATACTAGCTTCCAATTCTTCTATGTCCCCAAAAGCAACAAAGCGAAAGCAACCTCAAAGATTTCCGAATCTTGGCCTCAACCATTATTCACCAGGAGAGCTCGATAATACGCCGGAATTGTGGCCGGAAAGAACATCTGTCTCACTCCTTCCCCCTTAATTATCGGGAATATAATACCAGCCGCACTCGATTCAATGCATAGCGAATAAAATATCAAAGCTTCAAGATTTCTCATTTAGTAACTCGAAAAAAGGTTCCGGAAGGAGTAACGAACCGAGATCAATCTCAGGCCCGTCCACAGGCGGTTCGGAGAAGGCAATGGTAGTAAAAGACGACCCACTCCATAGATGGCCACGGCGAAGAAATGAAGCACCAAACTCAACGGGCGTGGATTTAAGCCGGAGAGCAAAGCCACGGGTCCACTCGAGAAAACACCTCTGAGGCTTAGATAATCAAAGCAAGCTTGTCTCATGTCCTTCCTCGCTTGATCCGGCGAGGCCGAGAACACCTTATATAACGCTCCGGCCAATGTGTTTATCGTCGACGCCACTGGCTGTTTAACGATGAATATAAAGTTTATCGATCGCTCACAAACGGGTAAAAAATGAGAAATTTTCATTCCTTTCGTAGCGTGTAAAACAATTCGAGATATTTGCAGAGGGCGGTGGCATCGTTTAGGTCGTGGAGAGGCCTAAGAAGGTCACGAAGAACGACAATGTGAGAGAGAGCTACTGTCATTCGGCCACCGGTCAAAGGGTGACGCATATTGAAAGCGTCTCCCATGAGAAGTGCTCCAGGTGTCGAGTGCGGATTGACTGGCATGCTTCTATTCGGCATGGTTCTTATGTTTCCTTTATTGACTGCAGCCATGAACGCCTCTTGAAGCTCGGACGGAATCTAAGACATGTTTTACACTTCCTTAGTTAATATGAAGCCAAATCGCCTCAGATCGCTAATTGTTTTCGAAAGAAATGTACTTGTGGGGCCACCAAATTCTTCAAATAGTTGGCGAGTTCACCATTGGCGATCGAGGGTTTTTTTTGACCGGGAATATCGACCAAGCAACGGATTTCGGTACCGCTAATGGGATAGAATAAGATCGGAGAAGGATCTGCGAGAATAACATGCCCGTAATTTGCGAAAGGGAGCTTGCAACTCTTGAGGATTAAGCCCACAAAACAAGAGGCACATCTACCTGTCAAAATAGCATGGAAGTAGCTTGATTATGACCCTAAAGAATGCAAATAAAAAAACAAATAATTCTCCAATGACCATCTTATTATATCTTTTTTATTTTAATATTTATATTTTAATATTTTAATTATATTTAAATTAAACTAATCAATATTTGAAACCTCTGATTTGCAGAGAGATCGACGGAGATTAGAGAAGCAGCAATCACAGACGATAGTTGTAAAACCCAAATAAAATAAAAGGAAGGAAAAGTCTAAACTACCTTTATTTCTTTCTCATTATTCCAAAAAACTTCTTTTTCCTCTTTATAACCCTACTTTTGACGGGAACCCTATATCTCTCTCTCTTTCTTTTACAACCCTCCTCCCGAGCCCCTTTTCTTCTCTCCCTCTCCCAACCCATCCTCTTCAAATCCTTACCATTCTTAGCCGATCGATTCGGGGTTTTCACGCTTCCTCTCTTTCGAAGGTATGTTTATTTTCCGTGTAAACCTAACCTAATCAATTATTTGTGAGAGAAAACCCGAAATTTGATTTCGGAAATTTAGTTTCAGCAAAGGAAGAATATTTGATTTTCTTCTTGGATATAATTATTTAGGAAATCGGTGGAAACATTATTGTCGAGGCTCTTTGGATGTTATTCGGTATTGTGGATTTCTAACGGTCCAGTTAAAGGTTGAGATTAATTTTATGTTTTCTATGATATAAATGCCCCAAAAATTATTTTACAAATATTTTGTTGAAATTGTGAATTCGAGCATGCATGATTTATTAAATTGTGAAATGGGTAATAGGACAGCTGAATGTGCCGTGTCCTTGGGTTTCGAATCCCTAAACCTGATCAGGGTTATTGGTTGCGACCGCCGAGTGTCGATTTTGATTTTGATTTTATTTTGATTCTGATATTATCTATTGCTTTAATTTGATATGTGATTATGCTCAATTCCATGTTTTGTTTTGTTTATGGATTATTAAATATAAAATTATATCCCGATTGAGTTTAGTCGACTCACCCCAAAACGACTCCCCCTTTCAGGAAATATTCAGGACAAACATCAACCCCAAGTTCAGGAGTAAAGTCGGAGATTTCCCTTTAGTTCACGTTTTTTTTTTCAAGGACCCAATTTATTATTTAAGGTTGACTACTAGTTGAACTTTGTTATTTCTAATTTGATGCTGTTTGGTTTATTGGAACATTAATGGATGATTGATATAAATTGAATGTCTCATTTGGATATTTTATTATTTGATTTGAGCTTACAAGACTTCCGCTTTAATTTATTTACTTGGATCTAAGTGAAAAAGGGTTGGACGGTCCGTCTCTTTTGGGCCGGGTCGTTCCCCGTTCTGTCTCGGGTACCCTTCGGGGCGTGACAATAGTAAGCAGTGCAAAAGCATCGAGTTCTCGGCCGTCCTTAGTTTTGTAATGAACTCCCTTAACACGCCCATTTTCTTCGAGCAGGGAAGTCACCGTCCCTTGCTCGAGTTTCACACTGAATAAACGAGCACAACCAATCAAAACCGAACATTTCAATGAAGCAAAAGTCCAACAATGATCGGCTTAACCATAAAATCGAATAAAAAGGAAGAGAATTTCGGCAATAATTTGGAAGAGAAGCAGCTTTTTCTCTCATTCTTTGAATGAAACGTCCGAAGGATTCTATCCGGCTCGGTTAGATCTCTTTCAATGGTGTGAACCCTTCTTCCTTCATGTGAATAGCCTAAAAATACATCAGTATTGAGCTCTTAGAACGTCCGAAATATTGTGAGTACGTCTAATATGCCGTTTTTATTTTTTTTAAATTTTTATTTTTAATTAATTTAGCTAAGTAAATTTTATCAAAATAACTTGAAATTCGCATCATACATTCACAACTATAGAGAAGACTAATCTAAAAAGTTTTAAATTTGTTTAACATTTGTACGATTTACTATAATTTTTTTAAATGTATAACAAAACAAATTCTATAACAATTCCATAGGTCAATAAAAACTATTGATAATTTTTTACATATTAAAAATATTATAAGATAATACTCCATAAAGTTTCGTGAAGTTTCAAAAATTGTACAATTTATTACAAATTTTTTACTACTAGAAACAAATAAATTCAGTTAAAATTCGATACAACAAAATAAATTCTGGAATTTTTTTTACACATTTAAAATATTATAAGACAATATTATAGAAAATTTCATAAATTTCAATATTTTTCGATTTATTATAAGTTTTTAAATAAATTTTTTTATTTTATGCATTCAAAAATTGTTGAAAATTTTTGAAACTTTGTATAATATTGTCTTATAATATTTTAAATGCGTGACAAAAATTACAAGAATTTATGTTGATGTATCAAATTTTAACTGAATTTATCTATTTTCTGCATGAAAAAAAATTATAATAAATTGTATAATAGTTAAAAATTATGAAAATATTTGGAGTATTGTCTTACAATAATGTAAATATGTGACAAAATTTCAAGAATTTTTATTGACGTAAAAAAATTTAACTGAATTGGTTTTTTTTATAAATTCAAAAAATTATAGTAAATCGTATAAATGTCAAAATATTTTTAAAAATTCTAGATTAGTTTTTTTATTGTTGTAAATGTGCAGTGAAATTTCAAGTCGTTCCAATAAGATTTGCTTAGCTAAATTAATTAAAAATAAAACTTTCAAAAAAATAAAATAAAATCAATCAGACATCCAAAGGAGGTGACACAATGACCTTCCTTCGAACATCTGAAGAACTTAAAAAAAAATTTAGAAAATTCAAGTCTTTTTTAAACTATTTACTCAAAACTCAGACCTTAATTGAATTTTTACCCTAAAATATAAACTCTTTGTTACATTCATTTAATTTCTTTCATAAATTATCTAGTAAATATAAATTTTCACTTGGGAATATAGATGATTCGCTAGAAGTACCTTTCATGGAATACTTCAAACTTAACGAATATTTCGACATTACAATTTCAATATGGAGTCTTCGATGATCGTTCTTCGATCAGTGTTATCGTTTCTTGCAACTTTGTGTGGATAAAATATTTTTGGATCGAATCATTGAGGGTGGACATTATTTCATGGATCTTTAATCATATAAAGATTTGATTGATTAAATTAATCCATAGCAATAATAGAGCCAACCCACTAATTTAATTTGTTTAATAAAAACAATATTATTATTAATATGAGTAGTCCTGCAGCTGTGACAATTTTGGACAAAACCATCCAACCAAGAACATGAATATGAGTTTTAATTTTGTTTAGACTAAGAAAAAAACAGGCAAAATTGTTGGATATAACACAACATCATGTGTTCTACTGCCATACCACGATCGAGAGAGTTTCTGCAGCTCAAAAATCTTTCAAGCAATTTATTTTTTATGTTTTTTTATTAATTTATAAAAAATATTTTTTTCATTTGACTTCTAAACTTTTAATTAGAATAATTAGCCTATGAGTATTTTTTAACTGACAGTTTGAGCTTTTAATTTATTAATTTACAAGCGTTTTTTAATTGAAACTTCTTACATAACGCTATAGTTTCGTTAATTATGTATCTTTATATAATTTAATTTCGAATTTTTTATTTAATTTCTTGTTCTCAATTATTTCTTGTTCTAATATACCAAAAATATTAAAATAAAATTGCAAAAAGAGTCTCGATTAATTTCAATTCCACTCCACAATATTTATTGATAATTATATAAATTTGTAGTGTCAATTAACAAATTAAAATTTAAAATTGTAAAATTTAAAAAAATCAATATTATTAGGTGTTAATAAATACTATTATAAAACTACGGACCTGGAAAATCACTCGATAATAATTTAAATAATATACAATAAAACAATGAAAATAACGAAAAAATTGAAAAATGCAAAATCTTTAAAAAAAACCAGAAACGGAGAAGAAGATTGATCGAGTAACCTGCAATGGCGATTTAGGTCTAGTAATCAGGCATGAGCTGGCGAATTTTCCCGTCTTCAAAGCCCATCTTCCTCTCTCTGATTCTCAACCAGAGGCAAACGCCTGTGAAGCTAAGCACCAAGCTCATGAACCCACTTCCCAATCCGATCCCAACAATGGCCAGAATCGACAACCCTTTGATCTTGTACGCCGGCAAAGGATACCCATAAAGATCCTTATTTCCCTCGAACGAACTGGCGTTGAATCTCGCTAAACCACCGCTCCGATTCCCCACCGTCGGCGGAATCGAACCGGAGAGCTGGTTGTTCGAAACGTCGAAAACGGAGAGACGGACGAGAAGACCTACTTGCTGTGGAATTTGGCCGGTTAAGAGATTGTCGTGGAGGTCGATGACGTTAAGGTAGGCGCAGAAGGCGATCTCCGGTGGGATCTGGCCAGAGAGGGTGTTGCCGGAGAGGTTGAGAACGGCGAGATTGACCAGAAATTGGAGGTCGGAGGGGATTGGTCCGGTGAGGAAGTTTGAGGAAAGGTCAAGAGCTTGGAGATTTGTACAGTTTGCTATGAAAGGGGAAACGGAGCCTTTTAGATAGAGGTTGTTGAGAGAAAGCTTGTAAATTCTGCCATTGTTGCAGGTGGCACCTTGGAGATAGGAGGTGAAGCCATTGCAGGGGATGGCGAAGGTGGATTTGGTCCAGTTTTTGAGGGCCATGGTTGGGTCTTGAATTGATTGGCTTATGTGGTTCAGGCAAGCTTCGTCGTCGGGATCGGCGGACGACGGCGGTGCGGCGGCGGAGGTCAAGAGGATCAGCAGTAGCAGAGAGAAAGAGCCCATTTGAGGATTTCAAAGGCTTTGAAAGCCTAGAAAGATTGACTAGCTTGTTTGAAAAATATCATGTGCAAATTAAGCATTGGAGAAGAGAGAGCCTTGAGCAAAGATCTAGTCTCTAGAGAGAGAGAGAGAGAGAGTAGGAGAGAGAGAGTAGACTCGTAAAAGAACATGGTCCAATTTTGGAGAACCAACAGCAATTGTTATGTCCATGATAAGAAACGGTATCATTGTTGAACGGCTTACATTCGCTTTAGTGTTGTGGAGCCTCACTCAAGCTGGTCAAGCCCGAGCCTAGTTTGAGAATAGGACTTGTGAGCTTGCACGAGCGAGCTAGGCTCGGAATCCTCCAAGCCCAGATCGAAAACCCTAAGACTCTTAATCATTCCTCGTGCGCCAATCGAACTCCAAAGTTCGTCGTGTGCCGTTCATAGATCGTCGCCGTTTGGAGCTCATCGGGCTATAGCCCCCACCCCTCACATTTCTCGCCTTGCACTTCATCGTGTGGTTATAGATTTACAAATCTACCGTGGTAAGAATTAATTTCATTGGTAACATGTTAATCATTGTATTTGCCACGCCCCTTGTTTGGAAGCTGTTGGGTGCGAATGTGTCGTTAAAAACTGCAAGTGCACAGTCAAGTAATATAAAAGATTATCGATCCCACGAGGATAATGAAATTTAATATTTTTCGAAAATAAAATGTAAAATAGTTATATAAAGTTGATAAAATGGTTTGATGATTTATAAAAAGAAAATATAAAAAATTTAAAAGGGACAAGCGGATCTGAAAAACGAGTTAACTTCAGCAATAAATAAGGTTAGGTTTCGGTTTCTCCTGTTTATTCACTCTCGGCTGTATGTCTGTGCTACAGCACAGACTACAGCACGTTTGACGGGACAGATATCTATGAAATCGGTGGCTGGCGTCGCCTACCGATTGGCTCCTTTTCTCAACTCCTTCCAATCTTATGGCAAAGACATTGAGACTTAGAGACCTTCAGAACCGATCTTATTAATTTCCCCTTGAGCTAACGTTTTAATTAATTAAAAACGTTTAGTTAAATTACAAATCAACTAATTTAACAACTCAAGCAATTCAACTACTTTCTAGATGATTTTCTAATGGCGTGTTAGAAATCATTAAGTACGTTATAACTGTGGCGTCCAGCTTATACACGATAAGAGTGAAAACCTAGTTGAACTATTCAAATAACGAAATAAATACAAACCGAGAGTTCATAAAACAAGATACTTCCAAAATCTAACCACGATAAATTTAGTTCATGCTGAAAATATAAAGAACAAAAGATAATTGTTCACAAATCATAATGACAGCGCTTAATAAAAGATAAACGGATTCACCGTTGCTTTCTTCAAAACCCCGGTGGCGTCCCGCGAGTTCTTGAATTGGCTCTGGTCTCCGTTCCGTTGTATAGTGTGGCTGCGTTTTCTCTTCTGCGTTTTTCGTCCTCTCCCTCGTCTCTCCCTGTGATCTGAATAGTTCATCTTCTTTTAAAAACGTGGCAGCTAGCTTCTCTTTCCAAAACAGCATTTAGAATCCCTTGATTTGAGGGATTTTCCTCTCTCTCCAAAACTAACTCAGGGATCCCTTGATTTTTGGGATTTTCTTCTCCAAATCATATCTCTTTTTAGCTCTCACTTTCCATTGTTATCCAGCGTAATCCCTGCATAAAAGGAAATCAATTGGGCAGATAAAAATAATCTCGGAAAAACCGAGATTTACGTGATTTCAATAACTACCCACAGAGTTTGTGCTGNTAAGTCAAACTTTCTCGCTTACACTTGTCTTTTCATCATCTAAGATAGAGTTTCCAAATCATACATACCCGACGTAAATATCTTGTTTTCAACATTAATACCTTTTGAGGAGGTTTGTGTGAGAAAGAAATAGTCGGGATATCCTAACTTGTTTCTTGGGAGATCAAAGACGATTTGGTTTTTGATAAACTAAATTGCTAAAATCCAAAAATCCTAGACAAAGCTGGAAATATCTCATACTCTTTACGACTCTTTTTCTTTGCTTTATTTTTACTAGTGTGAGCTGTCCCTCTCCAAACTTAAAGTAGACATTGTCCCCAATGTCGACAAAATCAAATGATAGCACACAAAAGACAACCAAGAACACTAGTAAAAATAGAAACTCCTCTGGGATTTAGTGTTGTGCCTCATCATCGGAATGAGGCGGCGAGGGACTGTCAAACATCTTTGGAAAGGTTGGAAGTTGCATCTTGGAGTTTTTCGGGATCTTTTTTAAGGCTTCAAACATTGCTGTGTCCCTTGCTGCAGCATAAGAGAAATAGGAATCTAAATTATCGGTAAGGCATTGGAGTTGTACCTCAAGCATGCTGAGGCGAGATTCCATGAGCTGAAAGCTCTGTTCTGTAGAGTTGGCCATAGCGACAGATGCAGCAGCAGACTGTGAAGCATGTGTCTTTGCAGTGGCAGGCAGATTTTCACTCTCTTCTTGCGTGATTCGGGATACTGTTAACGCGGTTATTAAACCTGTTGTATTTACCTGTTCATCCAATTCCGAAACCTGTACTCCTGCCGCTAAACACAAATCCGATACGAGAGAAGGAAATAATAATTCACTTCTGCATTTAACTGCAATTGCACAGAGAGTACTAAAAATCAGCAAGCCAACATCAATGTTTTTACCAGTCAGCAAACAATATAATAAAATGGCTCTCTCCTTAGTTACATGTTGTCCATGGGATGATGGTGATAATTTGTATTTAATGAAATGATACCATACCTTTGCCTTTGAATTTAAACTTACTCTTGGTATGGAATAGGCTCTAGCTTTTGATATGTCCCATTCGGTCCCTGGTTCAGCAATATGCAGCAGGACATCTTGAAGAAATGCGGCTGAATCATCTAGCAGCAGATTTGTGTATTCATCGGAGATATATGGGATCTCATAATATTCATTTATGATGTCGGGCTGGAAAGATATGATTTTCCCTCGAACAAGTATGTACTCCGGGTCGTTCTTGTCAAAATTTGCATAGAATTCTCGGACTAAATTTCCAATTGGAGCAACCGGTTTTTCACAGAAGTTTTCTCATTTCCTACTATGTATAACACTTGAAATATATGCAGGAAAGTGAGAAAATGTACCTTCTAATTGTTCAAAGCCCTTTTCCACAGCAAACGATCTTTTATGGAATTGCTGAAATTTTTGCTCGGCTTCTTCAGAGACAAATTTGGGTGCCTCTTGCTGTCTCTTTACTTTTCTTGCAGACATCTTGATTCTTCTCTTAGGTTTATCGGAAGATAAATTTTTATCACCTGCCTTTGTCGAATTAACTTGCTCTTTATCCTGCTGATTTTCAGGGGCATTAGACTGCTGTTTTTCCTCAGTATTTTTGTGTGTTGATGGCTGCTGCGGAGTTTGCTCCTCTTCCTCTTCTTCTGGAATAGGTGTTAGAAAGGGGGTTTCCTTGGAGCGCTTACTGTTCTTGTCTTCTGAAGGTCCAGCCTTTTTGATTGTTGTTTGAATTTCTTTTATCTTGAGCAGAATGTCTGCAATCGCTGTTGACGGTGTTGTCGTTTCTGAGGAACTTGATTGTGCTCTTGCCTTTTTCCTCCGAATCAGTGGGATTTTATCATCATCACTTGAACTTTCGTCAATTAGATGCGGTGCGGTAGGCGTGTTTGGATGTTGGGGAGCAGCAGTTCGAGCCCGACTGCGCAGAACCCTCTGCGTTTTTGTTGCGATCGGGCGGACCTCCCTCGTATTTTTCTGGACTCGCACCTTCTGTTTCCCTTTTCCTTTGGTCATTATTGGAGTCGGCGTAGCACTGCTCAATGTTGAAGCCATGTATGCTGCGGCTGCTCTGCTACAACGAAGAAGTTTGCAGCGACGGAGAGAAATCTGCACTTAGAAAGAAAATCGCAAAGAAAGGGGCAAAAATAGGAAGCAGTAAAAACAAAACTTACTCTAAAACCCTAAATAGACTCAGCAGAATTAAAATTGACTTAAAAACAATTAGCCAAAAAAATTCACCGAGGGTTGCCTCCCTTTAAGCGCTTGTTTTAAAGTCGACGGCCCGAATTTCTGCTGCAGCACATCATGCAGCATCATTAACCAGCACAGACGAATTTGTTTCCTCGCCTGCTGAATTTTCCAGAAAGTGTTTTACTCGTTGTGCATTGACTCTGAAATATTTTCCGGTAGCTTCGTTGAAAAGTTCAATCACTCCAAGACTCGTGACATTTGATATTAAGAATGGTCCTGACCATCTTGATTTAAGCTTCCCGGGAAAAAGTTTTAGTCTTGAGTCGTAAACCAACACTTTCTGTCCAATCTTAAATGTTCTCTCTTGAATATTTTTGTCGTGCCATCTCTTGACTTTCTCCTTATAAGTTGCAGCATTCTCATAAGCATTTAATCGAAATTCATCGAGCTCATTTAATTGCAACATCCTTTTTTCTCCAGCAGCATCCGCGTCTAAATTTAATTTTGCAACAGCCCAGTGAGCCTTGTGAATTAGCTCGACTGGGAGATGACATGTCTTTCCAAAAACCAGTCTAAAAGGAGATGCTCCAATCGGTGTTTTGTATGCTGTACGGTATGCCCACAGCGCATCTGGCAGCTTAGATGACCAATCCTTCCTTCCGGGGTTCACTACTTTTTCCAGAATCTTTTTATCTCCCGATTTGATACCTCTGCTTGTCCATTTGCTTGAGGATGATACGATGTAGTCACTTTGTGCTTCACCCCATATTTAGTTAATAAACTCTGAAATTGTCTATTGCAAAAGTGACTTCCACCATCGCTTATAATAGCTTTTGGAGTACCGAATCGAGTGAAAATATTTCGATGTAGAAAACCCGTAACAGCCTTGGCATCATTTTTCGGTAATGCTACTGCTTCCACCCATTTTGAAACATAATCAACCGCCAACAAAATATATTGATTTCCGAATGACGACGGGAATGGTCCCATGAAATCAATTCCCCAAACATCAAAAAGTTCGACTTCTAAAATATTTGTGAGAGGCATCTCGTGTTTTCTGGATATGTTTCCGCACCGTTGGCATTTATCACATGTTTTAACAAATTCATTAGCGTTCTTGAAGAGTGTAGGCCAGTATAAACCGGATTGCAAAACTTTTGAAGCTGTCCTTATTCCTCCGTAGTGCCCTCCGTATGGTGCTGTATGGCAGTGCTCCAATACAGATAAAAATTCGTCATCTGGAATACACATTCTTATAATCTGGTTCGGGCACTGTTTAAATAAATACGGCTCCTCCCAAAAATAATTACGAGCATCATGTAAAAACTTTTTTCGCTGTTGATGAGAATAGCCGAACGGGATAATTTTGCTGACCAAAAAATTCACTATATCAGCATACCATGGAGCTGCAGAAATTTGAAACAATTGTTCATCCGGAAAATTCTCTAGGATCGGTATGCTGTCATTCAATTCTTTTTCAGTTTCCAACCTTGATAAATGGTCAGCAACTTGGTTTTCTGTACCCTTTTTATCTCGGATTTCAATATCGAATTCTTGCAGTAAAAGGACCCACCGAATTAGTCTCGGTTTGGCATCCTTTTTTGTGACTAAATATTTTATAGCCGAGTGATCCGTATAAACTATAACCTTGATCCCGACAAGATATTGCCGGAATTTTTCAAAAGCAAAAACCACGGCTAGCAATTCTTTTTCTGTAGTCGTATAATTAACTTGAGCTTCCGATAATGTTTTACTCGCGTAGTAGATCGAACAGAAAATTCTGTTCTTCCTTTGCCCCAGAACTGCACCCACAGCGTAGTTGCTGGCATCGCACATTAGTTCGAACGGTAGATTCCAATCTGGTGCTACAATAATAGGTTCTGAAATTAGCCTCTTCTTTAATTCTGTGAATGTTGTAAGGCATGCTTCATCAAATACAAATGCCTTATTATTTTCTAGCAAAGAACACAGTGGTTTCGTGATCTTGGAAAAATCT